>JANBXA010000728.1:3000000-3310000 GCA_030556225.1 Cricetiscus sungorus | reverse complement strand
TCCTGAAACTTAAGTTGCTTCATCTACTTCTATTCCTGCTCCTCCTTATTATTCTCCCCCCCCCCACCTTTCTTTCTCTTCCTTTATGGTACTGGAGATGTAATCTAGGGCCCTGTGAATGCTAGACACACACTCTGCTACTGCATGGCACCCCAATGTGATAAAGTCACAAGGGCAATGAATGAAGACAGGTGACAAAGATGAGTTTGTCCCCTCTGTCCCTCTTTTGAAAGAGTGTTGTTAAGTAGCCCTGGCTGGCCTGGGATTTGTCATGTAGATCAGGCCTGCCTTGAACACACTCCATATTGTTGCCCCAGCCTCTGCAGTAAAGGAGCTTCAGGTCAGAGTCACCATGGTCAGCACTTCCCTGGGTTCTAGCAAGGGAATGATCTCACTCTTGAGGCTGGACCACAGCTGCTCTGTCTGCATCATCTTGTTTTCAGGAACACGTGTTGAATGACAACTCCTGCAGTTCAGTAATGAACGAGATCATGAATGACTGAACAGTATTTTAAATACCCGATGATATTAAGTGAGAAGTTTTTTAAAAAAGATTCTGCCCACATCTTAAGCATTATTTATGATGGTGTCAGTGGTAAAACTGAGAGTATGGATTACAATTAAGAAAAGAAAATTGTTATAGAAAGAGAAAAAGTCTCTAGACAGTGAGACCCACCAGACTGTGAAATAGGCTTTCAACTGTGTGATGGAAACACTCCCTGGGACACTTCTTGCATGGACTGTGGGTGAGAAAGGACTTTGTAAAGAGGGTTCTACACTGGTGACTGGAGCCCTGGGAAGGAGATGGGCTGGGGACCAGCTGTGAGCCAAGGAGGCTGTCCAGGATGGAGGGCAGCTGGGGCTGGAGGTGGGAAAGGCTCTGCAGACAAAGCTGTGTTGACACAAGGAACTAGGAGAGTGAAACCCTGTGACACAGGGTTATCTAACGGTGGGCGAGAAAGGGTACAGGAATCAGTTGGAGGCTGTGGCAAATATTCCGACAGGGACAACCTCCCTAAGAGGGGCTGGGTGATCAGGAGGAGGACTTCGATGGTAGTGTAGTGGGGAGAAAGGATGGAGTGTGATTCCTGAGCACCAGTTACCATTCCTAAGTGTCCATTTCCCAGGGGAGTGGTGAAATAGGACAGAAAAATTTCATTCTCCAAATCTAGCCCTGGCAGAGAATGGATATTTGTACAGTGCAGGAAAGAAGGAGTGGGGGGAGGCATGAGGGGTGGAGGAAGAGAGGAAAAGGAGGGGAAAGGCACTGTAGACCTACTAGAGTCTCCAAGGCACACTCCAAGAGTCCACTCCCTTCATCTAGCACTCACATCCAATTTTTCACACCTTCCAACAGCCCATCAAATTAGAAACCAAACCAGAGCCCTCCCAAGTCAGTCACTTCCCCCAGGCCCAGCATTTGCTCCCCAAGAATTAGTCTATAGTCTCTTGGCAGGGGTATTTTAGATGCCAGCCATGGACAATAGTCAAAGCATAATTGTGAAGACAAGCAATTTGCAAAAGGTTGTGAAAAATTAGAAGACAGACTCTGACACTCCAACACTCAGAGCAAAGCCCTGAGGAGCACAACACAGACTCTCAGTTTCCAAACATCCTGTGTAAACAAATGTGTGTTCTGTTAGGGCTCCATGCATGCAGATGCTCACTCTCACATACACAACCGTCACAGAGCAAAATGTGTGTGTGCACATGTGTGTGCATACATGTAGAGGCCAGAGGTTGGTGTCACCTGGCCCTTATAGGGGTGCTGGGGATCCAAACTCAGGTCTTCATGTTCAAACATCAAACACTCTACAGAGACATCTCCCCCGCCCCTAAATGATCATCTTAAGTTGGATACACTTTGAAAGTATTTCTTGTACCCTATTTCATTTTTTCAAGTGCTGGCTGAGGTGTGCTAAATTGCTCACATGGCCTGCTAATGCCAATGTGCCAAAACCTAGAGTGTGAAAAGCATTGACATGGAGGCTGCAATCCAATTACTGTATAACCACAGGCAACAGTCAATAGGCAACACTCAATGTTTTTTAAAGTGGGGAGTGCATGACAGTGGCCTGATTGCTCCTACCCTGGAGATGCAGTTTGGTCTGATCTATCAAGGGAGAGGCAGGTGCCTATGTTTTCTAGGGGCAAGCTGGTGCTAAATCTTAGGGTTGAACACTGACCCCATGAGGCTTTTTCTCTTCCATTTGCCTGCTCAGCACCATGCGGTGTTCTTGTTTTCATAGTTCCTTATGGCCCAAATCTCTCAGATAAAAGTGTTTATCAGCTGCTGCAGCCTCTTACTCTTCCCACTGGCAGACACAAAAAAGCATTGCACTGCCTTTGAGTCCCAGCAGGCTGTTAATCTGATTCTTTCTTCCCTTCCTAACAGGCTCAGGACAGACCTCTGCCATTCCTTTCTTCCTCAATGCACCGGCAATAGGCCATCTTTCTCCTTCCACTGATGCTCGGGATGTCTGTAATATGTCTTTTTCTTGTCTTTAGTGGACATGGTCGGTCCTCACAGGGGTTCTTCATCTTCCCTGGTGGCTTAAAATCCCATGCACACTCATGTCTTATTTGTTTGACAGCACCATTGGCCAGGGCTTGAAGCCTGGCTGGCAGTTGCCAGACCCGAGGACATTCCTTTCCAATCCTGGCCTCCTCTCGGGGTTTTTAAAACTTTTTGCAGTGGGTTTTAATTATGGGGTCCTGCAGGCATAAATACTTTTATAATCTATTGGGTTTTGTTTTACTTGTGTGTGCATGAATCTTTTATTTTATTTGTGTATGCATGAGGTGTACATGCATGTGTGTGTGTGTGTGTGTGTGTGTGTGTGTGTGACAGAGAGAGAGAGAGAGAGAGAGAGAGAGAGAGAGAGAGAGAGAGAGAGAGAGAGAGAGAGGAAGGGAGGATGGGTGGGCAAAGCATCATTGAATATGTCATTGAGTGTCATTTCTTAGCTATCATCCACCTTGTTTTTTGGAACAGAGTCTCTCACTGGACCCTGAGGCTTTCAGATAAGGAATTGAGCCCCAGGGATCTCCCTGTCTCTGCCCCCATGCTGGGATTGCCAGGATGTGCCCGTGTGCCTGGCTTTTGTATGTGAGTTTGGAGATCTACCTCAGGCCCTTATGTTTGTGCAGCAAGCCGTCACTGACCAAACTGTCTCTCCAGCCCTGTGTTTTCACTTTATATAAGGCAAAATGAAATACTCTTTGTAAGCCTTGGGGAGCAGTGCTGATTGCTTTATGGTCTTGGTGGGAAGACAGTCTTCCTTATCAGAAGGCAGAGTGCTGAGTCCTGATGGGAGGGGACATGCACAGAAGTATAAAAATAAAGAGTTCAGAGGGAACACACCTGGTTTTACTCCCAGGCTGACGTTTTCCTGCTTTGGGTTTCTTAGTCACTCTGGTCCTCAGTTTCTCCACCAACAAAGTAAGTCTAGCATTATTTATTTCATCGGCGTGTGTTACACCCTCAGTGGGTGACTGGGAATGCTGGCGTACCAGAGAGGTATCCGTGGTGGGGGTGGGGGTCTAAAATGAGTGGTATGTACTCCAACCTCCTGGTCAGTGATAAATATGTATGCGTAAGGTAGCTCTGTACGTCACCGAGATTCCCATGTGAACTGATAGACACCAGAGGCATCCTGCAGAGTCTACAGTATAGGCATTCAAGATTCGTGGGGCCAAAGCTTCTTTTACACCCAGAACAGTCCAACAGCAACTTTAAACAAGTCAAAGGGAATTTGTTTTGACTTGACCTTGAATTTCCTGGCCTGAGAACTGGGGAGAAGGGGAGTAGTGTCAAACATTAGTCTCTTCCGTGTTCCCAGCAGCAGCTCTACGCCCTGGTCAGAGCCTGCAGCCTCAGGCTGCGATTCCAGAGTGGCAATGCTTGTCCCTTCTCCACCAGTAGAAAAGTGTACTCTAAAACAGGCGGTGTCACACTTCTCAGCTGGAAGCTGAACATCCAAACTGACTTTTAAAAAGCGAGCCTTTACTTTCTTTTTTCATATTTTAACTTTAACTGCATTATATAGCTCATGTGTAATATTTTTAGTATACAGCCTCTACTTCCTGTTATTGAATCACCTTATGTTATGGAATCTTTGACACCAGTGTCACTTGTCGCTTCAGTTCCTCCATGTCAGGCTCCATCCCTGGACACCATATCAGGTGTCCCCAAAGAATTTATTGAGATGCAGAGGGATCACAGCTTCTGAGGCTGGAGAGTCTAGAAGGAGAGGCGTTCCTTACCTAATAACATGACAGGGTCCTGGCTTGTCTGATCTATGACAGGAATGGAGCCACAGAACAACCAACCTAGTGATCCTGAAACACTTAGGGAACTGGGGTGCCTTCCCTCCGAGGTCCTCCTGAACCCAGCTTCCCCGTGAGAGAGGAACCACACTGCCATGGAAGTGTCTAATGGAAGGCTTCTAATAGCCTTCTGCAGGTTGAATGTGAGAAGCCCGGACACCTGGACACAGAGGCATTTGCACAATCCAAGCATCGCCTCATCTCTACAGACCTCCTGAGCGCTCAGGAAAGCTCCAGTGTGTGGTGGAGAACCCCTTGGGTGTCAGGTTCAGAGGAGGGGGCGGCCCCCACTGTGGGGAGGGAGGAAGTCTCTGGCTTACATCTTTCTGCCCCATTTCTCCTATGGACAGGAGGCTTGGGTGACTTGGGGGGTGGCTATCAAGAAGACTCAGCTGGGGCAAAAAGAAAAGACAAGATCTACACTTAGGAGCAAGGAGAATTTGCTCACAGGCCCATATCATTAGTTATCTCCTCTCATTTTGTTCAGCTATCACAAGATGTGCCCAAATCCATGGGAGAGTGTGGCTGCCCCAGGGAGGGGCTCAACATTATTGAAACAATCTGTTACTGTGGTCCAGTGGCATGGGTCCTCATAAGACTAAAGTTCAGCTAAGAAAACAGGGAGCCTCACTGGGACAGGCAAGTACATGTCGAGCAGCCCATCACAGCAATCCACCATAGGGAAGGTGCATGACTATCGGGGAGGACAGAGCACACAGGAAACTAGTGAGGGTGGGCCAGGAGTATTGGGAGAGGGGAACCCTGCACAGCCCTGATGCACGACACTGCTGGAATAGTGTCTGCAGTGTGTCAGCAGAAACCAGAGCAATAATCTCATGCTCAGCACATCACCAGCTAGCATGTCCCAGCTCTCTCTGTGAAGACCAGCACAAAAAGTCACCAGCTCCATTCCAGGTACAAATACTGCTTATTTTGGCTTTTGAGTATAAATAATGTTTGGATTTCAAATAAAAGTTACATGATACACACACATGCACACCCCACACATACACACGCATTCATACAATGGTGCACACACTCATACACATCTAGACATACCACATAAAGACACCACACATGCATACCTACCACACACACACACACACACACACACACACACACAAGAAAACAACCTATTATCAAGAGGCAAGCCAATCAACAGTGAATGGCAGAAATGAGCTATGAAAATTATCACACAGAATTAAATTCCAGTAATTAAGTAGTTCCAAACAAGGCTACTGCATGTGTAAGGGCCTGCATAGTTCAGCAGATCAATAACAGTTGTAGAAGACACAGAGTGAAAATTACAGAAGTAAATACAGTAACAGAGATGAAGAATGTCTTCAATGGGCTCATCAGTAAAATTGACCTCCATACGGAAATTGCCTGATTATTTCAACGTAGGCAAATAGAAACAATGCCACATAACAAACGTAATTGCTCAAATAATAAACATATCCAAGAGCTGCAGGGCAGCACTGAGCATTTTGAATCTTAGAGGACAGAGGAGAAACAATGTATTTGAAGAGATAATGGCTGTTACTTTCCCAGATGAAGTGAAAGATGTAAAATACAAATCCTAAACCCTTACAGAAGGGCTGGAGAGGAGGCTCATTTGGGAGCACTTGCTGCTCTTGCAGAGGACCGGAGTCTGTTCTCATCTCCTGCACCAGGTGCCTCTCAACCTCCTATACCTCTAGCTTCAGGGAGTCCAGTGCCCTCTCTGACTTCTGTGGGCAACAGCATGCATGTGCAAATGCTCTCCCCTCTCATATGCATGTTTGCATGTATGTATGTATGTATGTATGTATGTATGTATGTATGTGTGTATATGTATATATATGGCAAAAATTAAATATTTAAAAGTACACTTACAGAAAAGCAAGCACTATAAATAAAACACACAGAGAACCATGTGTGCGCGCGCGTACACACACACACACACACACACACACACACACACACACACAGAATCTGTGTTGGTCATATCCAAATTACTGAAAACAAAATGTAAAGAAACATTTTTTGAAGGCAATCAAAAAAAAATGAGAACATATGACACACACAAAGAGAAGAAAAGACAAGGATTCCAGTAAATGTAATTTTACACAACAGACGGCGATGGAGTGGGATTTTTAAAGATCTGAGAGGAAAACATGTCAATGTGGAAATATGTGCTGGTAGAAGTACAGAAGCAATCAAGACATTTTCAGGAAAAACGCTGGAAAGAATTCATTAGCAGCACACCTGCTCTCTAAGAACTACAAGGAATATTTCATTAAGAGGAAAGAGAGAGAGCCAGGCAACTGAGATCTGCACAAAGGAATAGAGTGATGACACAATAGAAATGAAAATGTGAAAAATTATCTTTTCCCATGGTAATTGCCTCAAAAGATAATTGACTGCTTAGACTGGAAATTGTGGTGGTGGTGTAAGTGTGTGTGTGTGTGTGTGTGTGTGTGTGTGTGTGTGTGTGTGTGTGTGTGCTGAGTGTGCATGTCTATGTAGATACCCATGGAGACCAGAAGGGGGAGTAAGACTCCTGGGAGCTGAAGTTCCTGTGGTTGTGAGTCACCTAATGGGGGTGCTGGGAACTGAACTCCAGTCCGCTATAAGAGCAGAAAAGGTCTTAACCCCTGAGCCACTTGGTAAAGTACTCCAAGCTTACAGAGTGTCTAGTAGAAGAATATGCCCAGCAATAGCAAGAAGAGAAATTAAAGCCACACACCTGTGTTGTGGGGCTGCACTCTCCTAGGGACCACAGATGCTGGGCATCTTCTCCTGTGCTTCTCAGCATCTCTAGAAATTACCCATTCAACCCTTTTGCCCATTTCCCACTGAGTTAATTATTCTTGATGTTGTCAAATTGGAAAATACTAACCAAATGTCATTTGCAAATATTTTTGTTCCTTTCATGGGTGGCCATTTCACTTTCGCAATGGCGTTCTTGATTTTGGTAACATTTATTCATTATTTTTCCTTCATATAGTCTACATTTGATGTCTGGGATGGTTGGGTTTTTTGTCATCTTGACACAAACTAAGGTTATCTGGAAGAGGAACCTTAATTAAGAAGTGACTTCTGTCAGATTAGTCTGTAGGCAAGTCTATGGGGACATCTCCTTGACCTGATGATGGGTATGGGTGATGTCATCCCTAGGCAGGTGGTGCTGGGTCATATAAGGAAGAAAGCTGAGCAAAGCATAAGAACAAAGCTAGTAGGCAGTGTTTTTCCATGGTCACTTCTTTAGTTCCTGCCACTAGTTCCTGACCTGTTTCAGTTTCTTCTCTTACTTCTCTCAGTGATGGATGGGTAAGCCAAATAAAGTCTTTTACTCACAAGTTGCTTTTGATCATTGCTTTATCGCAGCAATAGAGAGATACCTAGAACAACGTCATAAGCAGGAAAATATTACCCCATTCAATGACACAAAGATGTAAAGAACTTGTTCATTTATCTCTACTTTCATGTGTGTCTTTAGGGTTTATGTGCATGACATTGTGTGCAGGTACTTGTGGAAGCCAGAAGAAGGTATTAGAGTCCCTACAGCTAGAGTTATAGGAGATTGTAAGCCACTCAATGTGGGTGTTGGGGGACCAAATTCAGGTCTTCTGCAAGAGTAGTAAGTGTGCATAACCGCTGATCCATGTCTCCTACCCCAACAGTAAAGTTTATTCCTCTGTGTTCTACTCAATGTCATATGGTTAAAGGTGGGTTAGACAGATAACTTCTTGAGTGATTAGCATGCTATCTTCTGTGATGCTTTTCCTGGGTGCTTATAGCACACACAGACACACAGACACACACACACACACACACACACACACACACACACACACACACACACCTACTTACTCCAGGTTGGGATGGTAGCTCACGATAATGATTCTATGAAAGTTCAATTTGGTGAGCCATTGAGCTGCAGGGGCTGCTAACAGGAAGAGCAGGGATGACTTGAACATAGTTGCATCATCAGAATTTTATTCCAACATAGATGGAGGTTTATGAAAGCTGCCCCACTCCACGCACACACTCTGAGCACTCTGCAAGGTCTGTAGCCAGCTCCAGGGGTCCAAGATCTCCTTTCAGCAACTAAGCTGCTCAGATCCTCCTGCCCAGGAGCCGTTACTGACTGTCGCCCTGGGAATAGGCCCTGGAAACTCGAAGGTTCCTGCTTTCCTGGAGCATGAATTTCATGCACTACTCCCTCCTTCCTGGAAGAGTTTAGTTTAGAGGAGATTTTGATATGATGCATGCCAATCTGAAGACAGTAAAACCAGACAGACACAGATGAAGGGAGAGGTGCCAGGCTTCCACACTGCTTTCATTTCCCTGTGGGTTCAAGTGAGGGGTCAGTAGTTTTTTTGTTTGTTTGTTTGGTTGGTTTTTTTTTTTTTTTTTTTTTTTGCAGAGACAGCTTCTAACTGTATGCTTCAGTCTCAGAGTCTTAGCTGGGCGTTTGCATCTCCAGGACAAACTGTGCTTACAGTCATTTGTATGTCCCCAGATCCAGTTCACTTGTCCTTTATGACAAACTCTTCTGTCTGCACTTATAAATGATGTGAATTTGTAGTTTTCTAGTGCTGGCTTTGTTTTGTTATTAGGATGCTTCTGCAATGGCTTGGGAAGTCTTCCTTTATCATGTAAGCTTTGCAAGCATTTGTGGAGGCCTTGCATTTCTTTTTCTAAACATTTGTTAGAGTTAATCAGGAGACTGCTGGAATCAGTCTTTTCTATATTGGAATTTTCTATTTAAGATTTTTTTTTGGTTTGTAATTCTATAATGCCACTTCTTCTAGTTCTATTTAGATTTCAGATTCCTCCTCTTTCTACCCCTCTTCATCTATGGGTGTGATGGCTAATTCTAGTTGTCAACATGACATACCCAGGAAGAGGGAGCCTCAGTTGAGTAATTGCCACTATCAGATTGACCGCAGAGCATGCCTGTGGTGGCATTTTCTTGATTGCTAATTACTGTAGGAATGTCCAGCCCCACAGTGGATAGTACCACCCTTGAACACATGGGCTTGGGCTATGTAAGGAAGGTTGAAGAACCTGAGGTGTCTTTACAGTTGATAGTAAGGTATTTATATGACTCTTGAGAAGCCTCTGTCCACACGTGGAGGTGCACTATCCATTAATACCTGTGCTTAAGTTCATGTTAAAATGTCTTCTTGATAAACTCTAACTCTGCTTTCTGTGGGCTCATCTTGCAATTCTCTTCTATGGTGGAGTCTTGACTCCACCTGAGTGGAGGTCTCTGAGCAGAGCTCCTTAGACTGCTACAGCCAGTAGCATAAATATATGTCTTCCATGCCCACTGATGCAATGACACATACAAGCAAATTTTTTGGGAATACTGTAAGTAGCCATAGAGAGTAAGAAATTCTGAAAACCTGACCAATTAACAAGAATTAAGGAGGAAATGGCATTTCAATCCCCCGGAAGTCTAGAATCAAAAGTAACAGCCTGAATAGTATTTCAAGAGAAATGACTGACTCTGAAAACAGTGGGTGGAGGCTGGGTAGATAGCTCAAGTTTAAAGGCATTTATTGCTCTTGGGTTGGGTTCCCAGCACCTCATAGTGATTCATAGCTGTCTATAACTCCAGTTTCAGGGGATCCGATGCCCTCTCTTGGTTTCCCTGGTTACTAGGCACATATGTGATGCACAAATGTACATGTAGACAAACACACGTGCATAAAATAAAATTAAGCAAATAAAGCTAAACAACAGTTTTGTAATGGTGTGTTTGTCCTTTTCTCCGAACCATCTCCATAGCTCTATGGAGCACAGTTTTGAAGCCAGCAGTAGTGGGCAGCAATGGTTTCCATCCAGTCTGACTCTTGGTACTCAGAAAAAAAAAAAATGATAATGGAACAGTTTCTCTCTTCTGAACTTAGGAGGCTGCATGCTTTCCCTGATTTGGAGAGCTGTAGCAGTGGCCCCTTCTTATTCCCAAAAGTTCAATACAGTGCTTAGCGCATGTCAAGTGTAGGGTAAACAACAGACTCAGTCCGTGTCAATGTAGTTGAATAGCTCCCTGGTGCCTGGCGAGCAGCTTACACACCAACCAGCAGGGATGACTCCTGCAAACAGGAGAGGACTGTGCCTGAATTATACTCTGAGTTTTTTGTCACGAACAGCTGCCAACGGTCAATGCTATGTGGAAGATTCCTAGGCTCTGAGGTCAGGAAATATGATTTCAAGAATTGTTGATTTTGTCTGTAATATCTGGCCCAATATTGACTTAGCTCACTTCTAGATCTCTAAACTACACATTTACATCCTTAATCAATTTGACACGAGACTGAAACCTTTTAGAAGTCTAAAATACATTCTAAATAAAAGACCTAAAACAACAATGGAAGACATCTATTCCTGTCAAGATAGTTCAGTGTGTTAGAATTCTTTGGTAACTGTGAAACTATCCATTCTCTTATTTGTAAATATTTGTTGAGAACAAAGTCTGCTCCAGGCTTCATGCAAAATACCAGAGCTTAAGGTAAACATGGCTGCCTCACCTTTCAGGAAGCCCTCAGAACTAAAGGGACAAAGAACTAGGTCACCAGAATTGCCCCTCTCAACCTTTCTGCATAAGCAGACACACACAGCAAACTCTGGGAGAGTACAAAACTGAAAGAAGTATAGCCAAGATGTAAAACTGTGGAGAAAGAGAGTCATCGAGGGCAGCAGATGAGAGCATGCCAGTCATTTCCTAAGCAATGGTCTCCCTGGACAATGGCACTTCTACTGTTCATCGAAAGCATGCTAGGGATGGGCACACAGCAGGGCCCTCAGAATTTACTTTGTACCTGACTGAGCATGCTCAGTTTAAGGTCAAGTTCAAGAAGGAAAGATGACTAACAAGAATGCTTCTGGAAATATTTTGCATGTGTATGGGAAAGACGGCCAACAGGCGTGCTGGCTGTACTCAGTTTGTTGACATAAAGATGGCAGTTGGCAAGACTTGCTGGCACTTGGATTCTTTATCCCCAAAGTTTTAGCCTCACCTAGCTGCTTATACATGTGAGCCTCATGGGTGAACTGAAGGTCACTGCAGTAGAGTGCTGGAATGACCCCCAGCAGGCTTCCAGCTCCAGGGAGAGGTTGATGTTTTCAAATAATTCTTCTGTGCCGCCTCCCTCACCCTGGTGTCTTTTTGGTCACTTGGTGACTTCCTCCTCCAAGAACTCTGGTCGGACAATCTAATACCTTCTGTGGTCTCTTCACCTTCCTCCAATTTCCCAGGTGTTTTGTTCACATTCATCCTTTTCAAGAAAAGCCTAAGGACACATTTTTTTGAGGTGACTTATTCCTTTAATGTAGACTATAGGGTGACATGCAACTAAAGGGAGGGGACATTTAAAATTTGTATTTATTTATTTGTGTGTGTGCATGTGCCTAGAGGATGGCTTGTAGAAGAGAGTCCCAGGAACTGATTGCAGATCACTAGGCTTGTAGCAGGACCTTTACCCGCCGAGTCATCTCTCCTGCCCAAGAGATGGAACAATTTTAAAGACTTCAGGATCTCCTGCCATTTCTGGCCCTTCGTAATAACACAATCTCGTCTCAGAATCTGTGGACTTCTGCTAAAGTTTAAGAAAAGCACCCAGGAAGCTGTTGTCTTAAGTCAATTCTATAAAGAAGTCAATGAGTTTATGTTAGCATTTTCTACTTTAAAAGTTAATTAAACGTGTGTGTGTGTGTGTGTGTGTGTGTGTGTGTGTGTGTGTGCGCTCATGGTGTTATTATGGGCATGCACCTGTGAAGGGCAATATGGGGTGTCTTCTTCTGCTCTCCACTTTACTTCCTGAGGCAGGCAGGGTCTTTCACTGAATCAGGAGCTAGCAGTTTTGTTTTGACCGGCTGGACAGAAAGTACGTAGTCTTGTCTGTCTTGTCGGTGCTGTGGTTACAGGTACACATGTTCCTGCCTGGATTTCAGATGAGTTCTGGGGATCCACACTCCAGTACCCACACTTGCACCAAGCACATTACCCAATGAGTTGCTCCTTTCCCAGCTCCTATTCAAGCCTTATCTGAGAATGATTCTGAATGGGAAAGAGAAAAATTGCATAATTAGGTGACAAGCAGCTGGGAGGCTGGGACAAGGTTGACAGTAACTTTCCTCGTAGGGGCCCACAGCCAAGCTCAGCTCCTTTAGTGAACTCTTTGGAACATTGTATCTACAGTTAAGGTCAGAAGAATGAGAAGTGACCAAAGGCACTTAATACTTAATACTGGGGAGAGAAGGGTACTTGGGATATTTGAAAGGGTGTGGAGCAGTCCCTTCTGTGCTCTGTGCCTCTGATGTGTTTCTGTCCTGCAAGCCCATTCCCTCTTCAACCTCAAGAAAGAGAATTCTCAACTAAGAGGATGCTGAGATCCTTAGACCCATACTGTGGACTCAAAATTAAAGAGGAGCACACAGGGTTTTTAGAGACATCAAAGGAACACAGGAACTCAGAAACAGTGGAGCTAGTGTGGCCACAGGTGTGGATTTGGTTAGCTCACTGTTCACATGCACCTCGTTCCATGCCGTGCTCACAGTGTGTTCCATCTTCTCACACATCCACCGAGATGTGTCTGTACAAATACTCCCACTCTCCCCCACTACAGCTCAGATTTGAATCATTAATCTTTCTTTCCATTTCTCTAGGACTGTTGGAGTCATTGTTTTCAATTTTAACTGATTGGTTTTAATGACTGGTTTTTACAGTCCTATTAGACAATAAGGTTTTTAATGTGCAAGGGATGTCTTCAACCGACCCAACATTTAAACAAATAGCAATCTCATGAAATCAAGTGCAATAGCATCCAATGTAAAATATGTGGACATAACAGTTAGAGGCCATCTGTTAAGCTGGCATCTTGCTGTAAAGGAATGAAATTTCAATTAAGTTTTAATATGGGAAAGTGTAAGTGACAGACCCCATATGAAAGTCCACAGCCAGTGAACTGCAAAATAGGGGGTGGGCTGTTGCATGGTTAATGAGTTGGATAGAGATCCCTGATGGCATGCTTCATAGATAGCATGCCTGTCCTCCAGCACTTGGATGCGCATACTGCTTGTGAGGATGGAGGCTTTGGAAGCGATGCCCATATGGAAAGTAAATTGGAATGATTGTGTGGCACAGTCCAGAGTCATGTGGTTAATGTGTGATTTGCCACTTCAGCTGGAGACAGAATTAAATCATACATGAGATAAAAGGATGGCTCTGGCTTTCTTCATGATTGTGGAGACATGAGTTTGCATCGCCAGAACTCATGTAAAAAGTTGGGTGTAGCATTGCTTATCTGTAATCCAAGCAATGATAAGATGAAAGGTCTAGGGTGACAGATCTCTAAAAGCTCCTGGGCCAGCTAGCCTATCCAAAAGGACATAAATCCAGGTCAATGAGAGATCTTATCTCAAAACTAACCAACAAACAAAAAAGGTACAATGTACCTGTATGTGGGTTCTTATAGATATAGGCATGTGCAATGCATGTGTACACACACACACACACACACACACACACACACACACACACACTGCACACGAGGTGGGGGAGGAATTGCTTGGAAGAAATAGAGAAATGAAAGTCATATTTCAGCATTCTCTAAGAGCTGTTTGATTGGCTGGAAGCTGCACAGCCCTGGCTCATGGACCAATTCCCAGTTCTAAGGATGGATCTCATGTCCCACCAGTGGTTCAGCTGTGGCTTTGAGTGGACCCACCAGGGAGAGTGTCTAATGCCACAAAGTCCCAGGACAGGAGCCTGGACTATTAGTGGGAGAACATATGGGCTTACAGTTTCAGTAGCAACTGTGTCATTACCAACTGGACAAGGCCCTTGTTTTCTGAATTGTCACTGTCATATCTATTATTGCCAGGGTGAGTGGGAAAAAGACACCCAAATTCTAATCCCTCAAGCAGTAACCTGAAGAGCTGTCAAAATGAGGCTTGATTCTTTTCCCCATAAAACAAGTTAAAAATAATCTAAAGCTGCTTCTCTTTCAAGTACTTATGAAAAAAAGCCATGTAATTAAATAGAGGCCTCATGCATCATAAAAGCCCAGTCTGCAGCTGTGGACCTCAGGGAATTTTTCCAACTCTTCCAGGATTTTTGCTGAGTAATGTCTGTGTGGGCTAATAGCCAGAATCCAGCACGAGCACAATTTAGCAGAGGCATCTGCAGCTGGGTGAGGTGTCCTGATGGGGATTGCCTTCCCTGAGGAAATTCTCCGCTGTGGTTTTAATGATTGGTCACATCCAGCTTTCAATAAGGAGTGGTTCTTGTCTTTTCTTTCTCTTTGTCTCCTTCCTCCTTCTTCTCCATCCATTCTTCTTCTCTCTTTCTTTTCTGTCTCATTTTCTTTTGCTTTCTTTTCCCCACTGTGTGTGTGTGTATGTGTGTGTGTGTGTGTGTGTGTGTGTGTGTGTTGTGTGGCATGTATACATGTATCCTGTGTGTATATGTGTATTGTGAACATAGGCACACATGTGCGTATATGTGTCTGTGTTTCAATTTTTCTTCATTTTATTGATTGAAACAGGGTCTCTCATTGAACCTGGGCTTGCTGATTAGGCTAGACTGGGTGCCTAGCAAGACCCAGGGGTCCTCCTGCATCTGTCTCTCATCACTAAGATAGCTGGTGCCTACCTTCCTGCCTGGCTCCTACATAGGTGCTGGAAATTGAACTCAGGTCCTCATGCTTGCTGACAAGCACCATCTTCCCAATCTCTTGTATTACCTTTTGAAAAAAGAGTCAATTGACCATAGAACTGAATAAAAGGAGGCCTTTACTGATAATTACATGGAAATTTGAGGCTAGTCTAAATGTGTATACTTCAGAGCTGGGCTAGAAAACACTGTTGGAGTCCCTCGTGGTAGGAAGACTGGCACTAGGATGCACAGGAACACAGACACACATCAACACAGCAGATGAGTTGGGACTTAATTTTTAATGATTTTTTAATGGAGGAGTAACTTACAAACAGGGAAGCGCAGTTCTTGAGCCTGCAGTTCAGTTTTTTCTGGCAATTGATACACGGTGAATTCCCACCCCTGTCAACACTTGGAGAGTTCCCACCATACCAGAGGGTTCTGTGTCCCCTTTCCCAGCAGCCCATCTGCTTCCCCATCCTCCCAGGCAGCCACTGATCTGATTCACGGCTGCAGATTCATTCGGCTCTTTTGCAGAGTGTTGAAAATGGAACCTTTCACGTGTATGCCTTTGTGGCAGGCTTCTTGCATCCTGTGCAATAGATCAGAGGTTCTTATATGTTGTGTGGAGTATGCCAGTTTTCACTCTTACTGCTCAGGAGTGTTACGATTTGGATCCAGTTTTATTTATTGTATCTCTCCAGTGACAGTGATAGAATTTAAAAGATGGCCTTGCAAGCAGTGAGGACCCATATCCTGGGGTTTACTGGCCAGCTAGCTTAGCCTATTTAGTGAGTTCCAGGCTAGTGAATGACCTTGGAAATGTGAAACTCTGTAGGAAAACTCAGATCTAAGGCAGCATGATAGTTGATCTCCATTGCCAGCTTGACCAGCTCTATAATGATCTAAAAGATTGAGGCACATTTCTGGGCATTTCTTTCCTTTTTTAAAAATAATAAATTTATTTATTTAGCATTCCTGATGCACTTTCCCTTCCCCCCTCTCCTCGCACACCCCCTTCCATTCCCCTTTGTCCCCACCCCTACCCTCCCAATTCCAGTGCACTCCCCCTTTCTGTTTAGGAAAGGGCAGGTCTTCCATGAATATCAACAAAACATGATGTATCAAGTTGCAGTAAGACTAAGCATCTCCCTGTGTATTAAGGCTGGGCAAGGCAACCCAATAAAAGGAGTAGGGTCCTAAAGGCCAGTAAAAAAGTCCGAGAAGGCCCTGTTCCCATGGGTAGGGGTCTCCTAAGAGGACCAAGCTTCACAACTGCAACATATATGCAGAGTGCCTAGGTCAGTTTCTGGGAGTTTCTTTGAGTGTATTTCAGAGAGGACTAACTGAGGGGGAAGAAAGAATCATCCCAAGGGCTGAGGCCTGGGATGGGAGAGAAGAAAACATACAGTGAGCTGAGCGCCATTCCTGTCTTACTGAGGTGGGAAGGGTACTGCGTTGTCCCAGCTGTATGCTCCGGCAGCCATGGAGGGAATGCACCACTCCAAACCTGGAGCCTGAGTAAATCCTTCCTCCTCAAGACACTTCTGCCAGGTTCCCTTAGCATAGCCAGGAGAGAAAGAACTGGTGGGATCCCTGTGGAGCCTACCAGTCCCCCTGGAGGCAAGGTCAAGGTCAGATACTATTCCAAGTTCACTTTTATCATGATCTGCCCCAGTTAAAAGTGCCTGCAGAGCTTTCAAGTATGGCTTCTCGTGTGACTGAAAGGTGGTGTCCCTTTAAGGCTTTGTCCTGACCAATGCCACCACTCAGGTGCTTATCTGATGCCAATAGACAGCAGAGATTAGATGGGGGAGGGAGGGAGACTGAGCAGTGCACAGCAAGGTAAAGTAAAAGCCAGTTAGTGCATCAGAGCAAGCCCAAAGCTCTGCCTAGAGATCTTGGGGGGGGGGCATGGGGGGGCGAGGTTTTAAAGCTACAGAGTGCAGAACAGCTGGGTGGTTCCCACATGTTCACATTCTAATTCCCAGGAGAGAAGATCGGGGTTTAAGTCAGACAAGAACATAAAGCCTGGATGAGGATGTGGTTCGTTTTCTGGAATGCCTGCCTGGCATGCTCAAAGCCCTGTGTTTGATCCTGACATCATGTGAGCACAGGCATGGCAATGCACTGTATAATTCCAACACTTGGCATATGGAGGCAGGAGGATCAGGAGTTCAAGGTCATCCTCAACTATATGTCTAATCAGGGAGCAGTCTGGGACATAAGAGCT
Source organism: Cricetiscus sungorus (assembly GCA_030556225.1). Classification (NCBI taxonomy): domain Eukaryota; kingdom Metazoa; phylum Chordata; class Mammalia; order Rodentia; family Cricetidae; genus Cricetiscus; species Cricetiscus sungorus. The sequence continues at coordinate 3,292,787 of JANBXA010000728.1, read as the reverse complement.
TGCTGTGAAGCAAACTTTTGCTTATGCCTTCATCATCGTGACCATGTGCAAGGAAATGTTCCTTACAGCAAAAGTAGGAGCCTGACAGAGCAGCTTGCCTGGGGGAAATCCCACAGACAGACATCTAAAAGACTAGGCTGGGATGATGGGGTGAGGGAGGCAGGCAGCTCTGCTTCAAGCAAGGTAGGGCTGTTATTTGTTTATTTTTATATTTACTCTTTGTTTCAACCCAAAACACAAAGAAAACTTTAATTCAGACAGGATGGGTATCTGTGACCGGCTGGGCCACAAGCAGTAAGCATGTGTATCAACACAGCCATTTCTGGTTTGCAGCCACATCTTTTGGCCACTGTATGTGCTATGCAGGAATCTTGGATTTGCCTAATCTGTCTGACTAGAAGGTTTTGCCGTGGCTGTTAATGATTCTGTGTCTCCCAGCATGAATCTGTTTCCTGGAAATACTGGAATCCCAGGAACATCAGAAAATAAGAAGGGGCTAAGAGCTGGGATTCAGTTTTCCTGTTATAATCTTGAGTTTTGCGAAGACGCCTTCTTTCCCCTCCTTCCCCTTTCCTTCTGTGCCCCCCCAGTCCCTCTTTGTTGCTTCCTCTTCTTCCTTCCGGCCTCCCTCTTTCCTTTCCTCTCTCAGCTCCTCTCCTTCCATCTCCCCCTCCTCTGTATCCCCTCTTTTTGTCTTCCTTCATCCATCTTTCCACCCATCTTTCTTTCCATTTGCTCACCTTCCCCCCATCTCCCTCAGCCCCCTCCCTCCCTTCTTTTTGCAAATAGCTCTGAGGTATTGGGTGGCAAAAGGCAGCATCCTATAGTAGTTCAGTGCTCAGCAATCCTCCACCTCAGAGGGTGACTGGGCCCTTTGTAAATGCAAAACAGAAGCCAAGAAGGAAGGAGAAAACCTCAATCACAGAACAGGTCCCGTCTAAGAATTTTCTTTCAAGTCATTTGGAAGGGAAATGTTTAAAAGCCACACACACAGTGTACACATGTGACAGTGCGTGCGTGGGTGTGCACACATGCACGTCACACACACACACACACACACACACACACACACACACACACACACACAGGAGTTGCTACCATATTATTAAAGAAATTAAAGAATAATATAATACAATAGAGGGCTGTGAGTGGAGCTATAGAAGCTTCATCTCAACACATAACTGGTTGTGGTTAGGAGCAAAATGACTGTAGAATTAATCATTTTAGCAGCGTACTGAATATGCAAGTTCAGTCTCAAATGCAGGGCACAGACATGGATTGTTTGGCTCATACAAAAAAAATTGAACAATTGTACCCCAATTACAATAGACATTACCGAACAATGGTAAAGGATTGTAATTTTCTAATTTTCTGCCTTTGTTCCATTGGGATGGATTTGAAGATGTTTGCCAATAATGCAGGAAATTGTTCATGGTGGCGCTGGGGAAGACAGCTATATGCCGTCTGAATGCTGCAGCTGGAGTAGGGTCAACAGGCTTCCGAACACCTGGACCGGGCTACACCTGCAGGTCCTCCCTCAGTCCCTAGGACTTAGCAAGGCCGTTTCCAAACTCCACCTCAAGCTCCATCTCTACTGGGGGTGTTTGCAGCTCTTATTTCCCAGAGATCACCTAATGTCAATCAACTAGCCTCTTAGGGGATAGGAAAGAAACTTGGGTATTTCCTCCAATCTATCCAGGCAACTCAGGAAGATTTGAGGGGACTAGAGCTATGGCACAGCCGCTAACATTTGCTGCTCTTGCAGAAGATCTGGGTTCCCAGCACCCAAATGGTGGCTCACAACGGTCTGTAGCTCCATTTTCAGGAAATTTGTTGCCACCCTTTGGCCTCCTTGAGCACTGCCCTCACACGGTAAACATACATGCATGTGGGCAGAACTCTTACACACATAAAATAAAGATAAACAAGTATTTTTCAAAACAGAAAGAACTGAAAAAAAAAAAAAAACAAAACACTGTATACAGGGCAATATAGAGTAGCAATCAGTGTTCTACAGGGTCATCAGTGACAAAAGTCCAAATGCTGCCAGGGACAGGGGTCCAGAAAGGATGGTGCCAGAAAGAAAGGCCTTCGAACTGCAGACTGAGGTACAGAGCATCCCTTAAATGGGTCCAAAGTGGGAAAGAGAGAGATGGCTTCATGTTCCCAACACTAAGCCTCAAGACAGCTCAGAACACCTCAAGCCACAGTGGACGGCAGGTCATTAGGGATCCTGGGTCTTTCCAGTTCTGAAGAATTGCAATCTGTCAGTGACAGGGTCATCTTCAAAGACCCATGCTTCTGTGTAGATGCAGTTATAGGCAAAATCAGCCCTGTTCTTGTTGGAGGGGGATATTAGAGGAGCCACCACACAGCAAGAAGCTTCAAACAGCAAATGTGATGGGCTGGCTTCCGAAGTAGATGCTAGACACGCTGCAGTGTCTCTAAGTATGCATTGAGTGAAGGCAAGGGGCAAGGAGGTTTCCCCATAATGGATGACGACAGCTTCAGGATTCTTATAGCACTTTAGTAATCTATCTGTAATTCACTCTGTGTGTGTGTGTGTGTGTGTGTGTGTGTGTGTGTGTGTGTGTGTGAGAGAGAGAGAGAGAGAGAGAGAGAGAGAGAGAGAGAGAGGGAGGGAGAGAGAGAGAGAGAGGGGGAGGGAGGGAGGGAGGGAGGGAGGGAGGGAGGGAGGGAGGGAGGGAGGGAGAGAGAGAGGGAGGGAGGGAGGTATAAACATTACTATGCACAAATGGAAGCCAGAGATCAACTTTGGGTATCATTTCTCAGGGACTGTTCACCCTGGTTTTGGAGTTGGGGTCTCTATTTGGCCTGGAACCCACCATGTGGGTTATGCTGCCAGGCTAGCAAGTCCCAAAGACTCTCCTGCTTCTGCTTCTACAGTGCTAGGATTATAAAATGTACCATTATACCTGAAATTTTCTTTAGGTGGGTTCTGGGTATTGAACTTATGTTCCTATGAGTTTACACTCTTGGTTATCTGTCTATAGCTGTAAAGAGACACGATGATCAAGGCAACTTTTAAGAGAAAGAATTTAGTTGGAAGCTTGCTTATAGATGAGTCCATGACCAACAACACAATGGCAGCAGCAGGCCAGCATGGTGTTGGAGAAATAACCGGAAAAGATTTTGCATGTTGAGACAACCATGAGGCAGAGAAAATAAGAGCTAACTGGGAATGGCTTAGTCTTTTGAAGCCTCAAAGCCTTTCCCTAGTGACACACCTCCTCTGACAAGGCCATGCCTCTTAATCCTTCCCAAACAGTTCCACCAGCTGCAGGCCAAGCATTCAAATATATGAGCCGATAAGGACCACTCCCATCCAAACCATAACATTTACAAACTGAATTATCTCCCCAGCCCTCCTATGACTTTATCACTGAGGACCAAAAGCAAAAATTCTGTCTGCTCAGTGTGTATACATCATTGTATAACTGGTTTCGTTGACTGCTGCTGTTGTCAAGCTGTCTGCTGTCCTGGTTCACTCACTTTTCCCTCTGCTTTCTGGTAGTCAGAAGACATTTCATTCCTTGGCCATCCATGGTGCCTTAAAATGGCAGGGAGGGGTCCAGAAGGCCAAACTGCTTTACATGTTAAACAGACAAATATCGACCCTACAGGACACGTGCCCACACTCTGTCATTTCATTCATCACAAAGGGTGGACATTTAACTAGTCTGGTTTCTGCAGTCTACCTCTGAGGTTTCAGGAAGACTGAATCAAGTTGTCTTATTTACCAATAAATGACACTCAGGCCTGGTACACGGGCTTGCTGCTTTCTCCATGCTGTCACATTTCACTTGCCTGTCTGTCCTATAAACAGCTGTTTTTAGCACCAGCCATCTGGGTACATTTGGAGGACATGGTTCCTGGAGTGCCACACAGTACTCCTAACCATTGTCCTTCAGGCTGTCACACTCTGAAGCACTCTTGTGGTGCAGGGAGTGATGGCACACACCTGTAATTCCAGCACTTAGGAGGCAGAGGCAGGAGGATTGGGATCTTAAGACGGGCTTGGGCTGTGTAATGAGAAGTTCTCTCAGCAACAATGACAACTGTATTAGTTATTGTTCTTGCTTTTATGACAAAATATTTGACAAAGGTGACTCCAGGAAGGGAACGCTGGTATGCATCTCACTTTCTCCTTTTTATTAAGTCTGGGACCCAGACCAAAACAAGCATAAGATAAGGAAGGCCAAGCATTCATAACTAACAAAAAGTCTCTGTGTCATGATTTGGGAGCTGGTTGGCACCAAAAGAAAGCCTGCAACACATTTTTTTTTTTTTTTTTGTAGTGGTGCTTGTTTGTTCAGGGAAGGGTCTCATGCAGCACAGGCTGCTCTTGAACCTGATACATAGCCAAGGATGACCTTGAATTTTTGATCTGCCTTCTTCCACCTCCCTAATTGCTGGGTTTATATGCAGGCACCACCATGCTTGGTTTAACAATGCTCAGAATTGAACCTGATATGCTAGGCAAGCACTCTATCAATTGAGCTACAACTATACACACATTAAAGTCTACTGTAAATACTCCACATATCAAGGGACTATATACCCAGTAGATACCTGTTTGTATTTTTATTTGCTTTGAAGATTTGTTTTTAATCATGTGTGTGCATGTATATGTGTGTGTGTGTGTTAGTACATGTGAGTGTAGGCACCTATGGAGCACAGAAGAGGATGTTGGCTCCTCTAGAGCTGGAGTTACAGGTAGTTATGAACATCCAAATTGAACCTGGCTCCTCTGATAAAGTAACAAGTGCTGCTAACTGGGGAGCAATCTCTCCAACCCTCTACTTCCATATGTAATGGAATACATTTACTATTATAGCTATTTAGATGTATTTACTATACACATATCAAACATTATTATGTAACTATATATGTTTTTAACCTGGTGCAAGTGTTTACACACACACAGACACACACACGTATATATTTACAAGTGTTATTACATATTTACACACACCACACACACACGTATATATTTACCAATCTCTATTTATATCTAGCTCAATTGATAAAGCATTTGCCTTGCAATCAATCACAGAACCCCAAATAGGCTGATCCCTACTCTGTGTTATAGGTGGCAGCCCCAGGTCATTTCTCTGCAAACCGTTGCAACCCTCTCCAAGGTAGGGCTATCTGAGAGCACTAAAAGGAAAGGGTGAAAGGGGAAGTCTCCCTCCTCCTCATGAGATGGCAAGTGTGACCTTCTGTTCCTTCTCCCAGAATGAAGACCTGAAGATCAGCCATGTCCCAGGGTTGCCTTGCGTGCACACTTCTCCCTGGAGAAAGTCATACTGTAGTAAGAGTCCAAGGCAGTGTGAGGGTGACATCTTAGCTTGTCCGAAACTGCCTCAAAGACCTTGTCTGAAAGCCAGCATATGTTAAGATGCCAACATCACAATTTAGGGATAGGCGAGGGTGGAAAACTGCAACTGTCCTATATTCCCCATGGTGTACGGAGTAGACTTCAGGCTAAATATGACCCCTAGATAGTGTTTGGTTCCCTCCTGTGAATCCAGACTACAATGTGTGCCCCCCCCCGCTGTGTGTGTTACTATTCAATTGTATGTTACACCTTAAAGCAGATTTCCTAATTCCTAAATCCAAGCTTATCTCAAAGTCTCAGAAAACCTGTGAGCTGAGGCCCACCTTCCTGCATCCAGCAAGGCAGGCACAAGTTAGGAGCATCCTTCCCAATAGGCCTGGAGGTTAGCCCTCTTTGTTATCGTCTCCTCACACCAAGCCCAGTGTCCATCTGTCACTGCACATGCACGTGTGCCACAAGGAAGATAAGAGACTCATCCCCTCGTAGAAGGAAGGAGTTATCACACATGTTTAACTTGTAAACAGAGAATAAAGAAAAGAGGCTTTGCAAGGCAGCCCTGGCAGCCCTTCCACGATCACTGCCCCTCCCCCAGTTTTCATTAGCATTTGGGGTGGTGGTCCATGTTTTTAACCCACTTTGGGACATCTTGAAGACATCACTTAGAAGACAAGTAAGCTGGAGGTGCTGATTCTGGGAAAGTCCAGAGCAATGGCTCTTAGGTGGGACCTGGAACCTTCTGGCACAGAAAGGTTCTGGACTAATAGAAAGGAAGCTCCTGGAATGGAGAAGGAGGCAGGCTAGCCAGCCTTCTTGGTCTTCCTGGATCTGAGAGGCATTATGTGTTGTGGTTTAAAACAGTGTGCTTGTGGCTGGCAACTAGCTCCATGGGTAAAGGCCCTTGCTGCCAAGCCTGATGGCCTGACTTCATCCCTAGAACCCACATGACAGAAGGAGGGAACTGACACCAGCAAGAACTGACTGTCCCCTCTGACTGCCCCCCCAACACACACATACCCACATAGCATGTATGCATATGCACCCACATAAATAAAGTGTAAAAAGATAATAAATTATATGTTTGGTTGTTAAGCTGACAAGATGTGGACTTGAGACTGAATTAAGAAACATGGAGGGGACTGATAGAGGTTCACTTTGGTGTGTGTGATGTTGCCAGGGACATTAAACTGAGGAGAGAAGACTGTCCTAAATGTGGATGGCGCTGGAGTCCTGGGCTCTATGAAGAAAGGAAGGGAAAAGTGGGCTGAGCACCAGCAATCATCTCTCTTTGTTCCCCACTGTGCATGCAATGTGACCAGCTGGCTCAAGCTCCTGCCTCCACCGGTCTCCACCACAACAGATTGTATTCCCTTAGTGAATTCAAATAAACCCTCCCTTCTTTAGATACTTTTGTTAGTTATTTTGTAACAACAACAAGACAAGTAGCTAACACACCCCAGGTCAGATCTTTTAGTGCTAACCGGAAGTTCTTGGTCCCTTGGTTTGGTCCCTCACACTAGCAAGAGGCCGCAGACGGGTGGCAAAGGGTTCACCACTGTAAGCTGCCTTTTAGAACTTTGTCTACAGAGGCCTCAGGGGCTGTATCACCCTCTATGGCCTAGGATGAATAGGTTCGTGGCACTCACCCAGCACTGAGGATGTGTGTGTGAAGCAGCCTGCTACCAACTCTGTATTCCTGAAGACACCTGGCCACGGGCTTAGGCTTGGGGCTCCTTTGAGAATCTCATAAATTGCTGGTTGATTGCATTTTCTTCTACTTGGTAAGCCCACTCCAAACTCTCCTCGGGGAAGAAGGAAAGGCTGGAGGCTATGGGCCAGGGAGGTGCCTTGGATTCCAGAAAGGTCCACTGAAATGAAGTTACTTAGCCAAAAAGGTGATTGTTCACCTTACCAATCATCCCTTGACCAACCCCAGTGTCATACTGGAGGGGAAATTGGTAGTTGATCTTGCTAAAGGATGATTTGCCACATGGCTGTCTTCAGGGTCACTTCTTCTATGTGGGGTCTTCTAATCCCCGGTCCATCCCTGTCCTTCTCACCTGGGCACAGCTCAGACCTCACCCCATGCTGATCCCTTCCCAGCCTGATTGGGCTGTCTCTGGTTACTGTCATCATGAGTCTTTGGTGTTCTACATCCTGACGGTGGAGCGCCAGAGCACACATGATTCCAATTTTGCTCAACTGAGATTCCTGAGGGTCTGTCTGCACTGAGCTAAGTGTGACTATGACTTATATGAAGAAGAGTTTCACAGAACAAATGGACAAACAAATTTTAGGGATGCTTGCTTTAGAGACAGGACAATATGCTAAGCCCCTGCACATGTTCAGGGCTTAGGTAAAATATCCACTCACAGTATAGACCAGCCCCCTCCCCGCCTCATTGTGAAGCTTTCTCTCTTTCTCACCCAGCCCCTGCCCTCTGCATTAGCAGGGTTCTCCAAGGGGGTGGAGCCAATGTATAATATCTATTAGGATACCTCCTGAGGGGCTAGGTAGTCCAACAATGGCTATCTGCATGCTGGACAGAGAACTTTGAGATGCTCAGTCCATGAAGCTGGATAGAGCCCCAGTCTGGCATTGAGGGCCATTGGTATATGCCCAGAAGAGATGGAAGAGGCTGGTGTTTGATGTCCCTGAAGGATGGGGACAATGGTAACAGTATGAGACAGACTCTCTTAGGAAGAAGGGAAGATAGTAATGGCACTGCCTTCTCCTGGGACTGTATTATATCTGGGCCACCCACTTTGTGGGCAGACATCCCCTTTAGTCAGTCATCTCTGGAAAGCACCACCACAGATGTGTGTCTCTCAGGGGATTCCAAATCAAGCTGCTGATGAAGATGAACCATGATACTACCCTAGTGGTCCTGGGAACTTACTACTAGAAACCACAGAAAAAGATCTCAGGACAACACCATGTGCAGCTGAACCTCAGGGAACACAGTCTGTTTGTGAGCTTTTGTTTAATGGATCAGTGGATAAGGAGGGATGCAACCACTGGGGAGATGCCAATCCCTCTTCCCCTTTGTATACATTATCTAGTGGCTTTAAGTGAATAGAGTAACAAGACATGGGCTATCATAGTGTCACAGCACCGTGTGTGATACCTGTGTGATCACATGGTATCCGTCTGCCCTTCCACTTTCCTCCCGCCCTGCTAGTCTCTCACAGTGGACTCTGGCTCTCCCTGTATCCTCCCCTGGCTACATCCTTGGCAATTGCTGCTGATACTCATTTCTTGTTCTCTAGGCTGCCGAGGCAGATTCGCAGGTCATCTCTGGCAGGTGCTTAGAGCCAGAAAAGGGCAACTTGTGAAGAAGCTTTCTGTCCCTCTTGCAAGGTGCTACATGCCTGTTCACCTGAGCTCCCACCCAGGGCCTAAGGTAGACAAGTCTCCCAGGAATGGACTTTCAGCATCACAGGACGCTGCTTTATTCCCAAAGCAGAAAGGCCAGCTGACCATCGATGGGATCTCCAAAGCTCTGAGCCAAAATCATCCTTTCTTCTTCAAAATTATCTCAGGCATTTTGTTGTAGCAATAGAAGCCCAGCAAGGCAGGAATCTGTTGGTTCCTCGTGTTCTTACTGCTTATTTTGATTTTTGAGCAAAGCACCTCAAAAGTAGGCTCTCTCTCTCTCTCTCTCTCTCTCTCTCTCTCTCTCTCTCTCTCTCTGTGTGTGTGTGTGTGTGTGTCTCTGTCTCTGTCTCTGTCTCTGTCTCTCTCTCTCTCTCTCTCTCTCTCTCTGTGTGTGTGTGTGTGTGTACCAGTCTAAGTGCATATGTTTCTCATTCTTATTTTATTATTTTATTTTAGTGTACTCTTATTGAATACTTATTATCCTCCTGTCTCCTGGGATTGCATGTTTTCATGTCTTTAATTTTTTATTTATAAATGTTACCAAATCGTTGGCAATTTTAAATTCTTGTGGCTGTCAATGAGTAGATTATAGAGACAGTAAGTAAAAAATTATAAAGCGTTTGTTTCAGTGACTCCTTCCCATGGAGAAAGCAAATGGGTCCAGTGGGCTTTCTCTTGTTCAATCCTAGAAGGCAAAGATGCAGGGACTGTAAGTGACCCCCTTTCTCTTTTCATACATAGGGTGTGTGGTCACATGTGTCCAGGGCATATGACACCATGTTGTAGCACCACCTCCAGGTGAAGCAGATAGCTTCCGGGTGCTTCCCAGTGGGCAGACCCTGGCAGAGAGCCACTCTGTGTTTAGTGAAGGGCTCAGCCGCGTGTTTACATGCATTTAGAAATTCACGTTATGGAAAACAGAAACTGAAGGCACTGCATTTCAGAAAGCCGTGGGGATGATTTGTGTGTCCGGCTATACAGGTTAATGAGATGCAGCTTATATACACACTCAAAGTCTAGAGGGCAGGGAAGTTGGCAGGAAAAGCGGGGTGGTAGAAAGTGAAGTATCGCCTCTCCCCAGAAGGGAGAGAGTCTTGTGATGCCTAGGATTCCTTCTGAGTCAAGGGGCAGGGTTGGCCCCCTCATGCTTCCAGAGGAGGACCACAGGATAGCTGGAAACCTTGAAACTGAGAGTGGTGCATGGGGCTGCAGAGTCAGCAAGTTACAATTCGGGATGCTGAGCTCAGTGCAGATTCCCAAATGAATGGAATACTTCATAAACAAACCATCAGAGACGGTTAACACTGTCAACTTGACGGGCTCTAGACTCGCTCAGGAGACAAGCCTCCGTCAGGACAACATTGTGCAGGAGTTTCTAGACCTACCCTGACTGTGGGGTTGCCACCCTATGGATTGAGGTCCTGGACTCAATACAAAGGAGAGAAAGGGCTGAACACCAGCATTCATGCCTGTGCTTCCTGACCACAGATGCCACATGGCCATCGCCCCACACACTAACACCATGACTTTTCGGCTGTGATGGACTGTACCCTTGAATTAGGGCCAAAATAAACTTTTTTCCCTTAAGTTGCCACTTCCCAGGTATTTTGTCACAGCCACAAGAAAAGTAACTAATGCAGCACCCTTTCTCAACAGTAGCAAGCGGGTGAAGCAGACAGTAGCACTGGCTGGACACTGCCAGCAGGCATTGTTTCTTTAGATTTAAACATGGCCTGACTCATTCTGTTTCTCTGGAGTATCCCCTCACTCATTGTATCCTACTCCTGGCAGGAGCCTCCTGGAGCTATCTGTGTGGAGCTGGCCCCAGGTCCAGTATGACTTATGCAGAGGACCGTTAGCAAACCAGGTTGTTACTGACACAAGGTCTAAGACCTGGGCCTTCAGCACATTGTTTGTCAGAAGAACCAATGGAGTGGAGCCAGGACCCCTCAGACCTGTAGAGCCAGCATCTTTCTCCAATATTCTCTGCTGAGCCAGAGGAAGCCAAGTTTGGGGTTCATCGGGTGACAGAGTGAGTCACTGCCAGTCCCAGTTATCCTGTGCTGGTGAAGACTCCGGTGGTGAATGTTTCTTCTCATTTCTTTTGTTCAAACACCGTCCCTTCATTTTCCTCCCCCTGCCGCAGGAGACATGGTCTAGCTGCATGTAGGTTCCAGATTGTGTAGGAACTGTGGCCATTTCTGTACTGGGACTGGCTCAGGAGGGAGTCTGTAACCTAAGCATCCCCAACAGAAGTGAAAGAAAGACGTCCAGGGTTGGGTTGCTTTCTCCCAAGAAAGTTTACAGGGAAGGGGATGGCCTATACCCACCCAGAGCTGGGAAAGTCTGGATGTGTGGCTGGAGTAACAGCCTCTGTCAGCCTGAGAGACACAGACAGACAGGAGAGAGGGTAGATATTCGATCTGCAACTGAGTTTAGATGTTAGGAAAGTCTGTGCTGATGGCTTCCTTTATTTTTTCTGAAGAATTCTATATTCCAAGAGATGTTTTTAGATGCATTGTGCAGGCTTGCAGCTGGAGAAGGGAACATCAATAGAGATCAAACACCCATCAAAGGGAGCCCCACATACAGTTCACAAGGAGGTTGGACTTAAGTCTTGTTCATTAGTTACGACGTGCAGGTGGTTAATAATGTCCAAATTCCTGGTGTGGGGGAACAAGAAGGAAATCAGACCCAGGAGGCGGAGGGAACCCGTTCCCGTCTCATTTCTTCTTTATTCCCTAAATGCCTTTATTCCCACCCTGCCTTTCTATACTTAGGGACTCAGGGGACACAGATGTGTCAATCAAATCTTCTGGACACCTGATGCTTCCTAGTACCACATATAGTGGTACCCAGTGTTCCTACAGCTGGTGAGGCCCAGTGTGTAGACGACAGTCCACATCTGCTGCTGAATGGTTTCAGGGATCCTCTGCCGAAGAGTTCCCAAGTTCACATCCAGCTGCAACTCATCAGAGCCTGGAGGCTAAGCACATTTCAGTCACTGTTACCAACTTGTACCTGATGCCTTGTGCACTGTGGCAAAGGCAACCTCACCAGGAATCATGGCAGCCAGATGCCTAGTTCTGGGAGGCCACAGGGATTGGGATCTACAGTTAAGAGGAGGAAAACCTCAATGTAATTTTGAGCAAATCTGGGTGGGAAAGACATGACCCAAGGAGGGCAGAAAGAAGAAAAACCCTTCTATGAGAAATTCGGAAACAAATGGAGTTTTTCTTTTTCATCCTGGTGCTTTTTGTCCTTGCTGACTTGAAAGGGCTACTTAGAATGGCAATGAAGGTGCCATTGAGTTAGACCCCCTTCTCCTCGCTGCATCAGTCACAGTGATGGCGACCACACAGGTCTCTTGTTAACAAATTAAAATACCTTTAATAATTCAAGAGTGCTTTCCAGCACCATTTATCATCTGCATATTCTTTCTTTGTGACATTTCTCAACATTTACATATTCCATTTGCTTCAAGAGAACAAAGTAGTGTGCACTTTCTCCCTGAAACTCTTTTTTGCTTCCTCTGTTACTCAAAGGAAGCACTTTTCAATGTCTCCACCTTTGCATCTCAATGAGGATATGAGGCTCTATCGTTAAGAACAGCCTCTTCAGGCTGGGGAGATGGCTCAGTAGTTAAGAGCACTGACAACTCTTGTAGGGGTCCCGAGTTCAATTCCCAGCACTCACATGGTGGCTCACAACCATCTACAATAGGATCTGGTGCCCTCTTCTGGCATGCAGGTGTACATGCAGAGCACTCATACATGAAATATAAGTAAAAAATAAATAGCCCCTTTTAAATTTATTTTGTGTGTATGAGAGTTTTGACTGCATATGTGTATATGTTCCATTAGCATGCCTGGTGCCCGTGGAGAGCAAAAGAGAGCATCAGATCCATTGAACAGTGTTAGAGATGGTCATGAACAACCATGTGGGTACTGGGACTGGAACATGGGTCCTCTGGAAGAGCAGCCAGTACTCTTAGTAGCAGAGCCATCTCTCCAGCCTTGATAATCACTTTAATGCAGATTTTGAAACTGCATCAAGTTTGATGAAGATAGCCAGTAGTGGTATGTAAGTGCCAAGCTTGCTTAAATTATTGTTTTTTAAAATTATTATTATGTTTGTGGTACCAAGGGTTGAACCTACTGGGGCCTTGAGGCAAGGGAGGTTGACGATGTTTACTGGTGATTTTTCATAGGTAGAGGTAGGTGTGTGTGTGTGTGTGTGTGTGTTCATGTATGTGTTTATGTATTTTGGAGTATAAAAAACGCATGTATACATGTCATGCATCCCTCAGGAAGGTCAATGTCCCTCAGGAACACATCCACCTCATTTTTGAGAGTGTCTTTCCCTGGAACTCCCTGGTTTGGAGAGATTGCATGGCAGCAGAACCCCCAGAGATCATCATGTCTCTGTCTTCCCAGTGCTGGGATTATAGACATGCACAGTGATGCATGGCATTCTTATGTGGGTCTGGGGACCAAGCTCAGGGCCCAATGCTTGCTTGGCAATCACTTTACTGACTGAGCTATCTACACACCCCCTCCACTTAGTTTTGCTGCCCTCCACAAGCGTGACATCCCGTGAGATTTGCAGGGATGGCTCCAGGGCACACACAGTTATGGCAACCCAGGGCTAGAGCTAAAAGCCGACACTTGTCTCTGCTCCATGTGGAGAAGGTAAACGCCAGCAAGCATCTATGGTCCCAGTGCACACACTGGCCATTGTGACAGGGCTCTGCTAACCCACCCAGAGAGACCCAGACAGAGCCCATCCTTCAGGAAGCCAAAGGGAGCCAGGAAACAATTTGGCCTTGTGGGGGTGGGAGGGGCCTAGGAGGCAGGACATGGATACTTTTGTTCCATGCAGTTTCTGAGCTCTCATTTAGTAAGAGCCAAAGGAAAAGTCCAGACCTGCAGCGTCTTACAGTCAGAATTCCTCTTTTATAGACACATCTGCATGCTCACGGTGGGGCCGAGATCATTAGCCTGTCGCAAGGCTCTACGGCTTTGCAGCCACTTGAAGACCACTGTGATGTGGTTCCTGTTCCGTTCTCCGGTAAAGAAGCTTTTGCTCCAATTAAATAGGACTGCTTGACTTTGAACCAGGGCACAGAATTTGTTACGGGGCACATCAAAGCCTCAGGAAGCAGTCTGAGGGTTTCCTGAGGTCTCCAAAGGCTCTGGAAGCATTGGGCCGTGACAAGGGGTTCCACATGCTCATTTCCACGTTCACCAGTGCTGCGCAGCGTCGCAGGGCCATCCTATCAGGCTTATGGTAGATGCTGTTCAAAAGGCCAGTCCTTACTTTGAAGTGAGGTGTCTCTGAACACCGTGTACAGGGCTCCTGGCTAGAGCCTGAGGAGGCATCAAAAAAGCCAGATTCCTTATGTCTTCCCAGGTTGGCCCCACTTTACCCAAACAAGATTCATTGTAAGACAGCGATGGGGCTGGTGAAATGGCTCACAGCATGTACCCCTACACAAACACACACACACACACACACACACACACACACAATGTAAAAAAAGACCTTAAGAAATTGTGATGAGGAAGCCTTGTGTGAATGAATGTGGAGGCCAGAGGACAGCCTCAGGTGTCATTACTCATATGCTGTCCACCTTGTTTTTTAAGGCAGGTCTACCCATGGCCTGGAATTTTCTGACCAGGCTAGCCTAACTGTCCAGTGAGCCCAGGACCTCCCTGTCTCTGACTCCCCAGCACTGCAATTACATGTGTATGCTATCCAGCTTAGCTTTTGACATGGGTTCTGTGGATCACACTTGGGTCCTCACTCTTCAGGACATGTACTCTACTGTGTGGGCCATCTTTCTGTAGCCCCAGGTTATTGTGACACGGTTTGCTATGTTGGTGTTTTGGCACTGGGGATGGAACCCAGGACCCTGTGCATGCTGGGTAAGTGCTCCACCACCTGAGTCATCTTCCCAGCCTGCTAAGGGTATCCTATGGGAGGAGGAAAAGAGACTCTTGGGAGAGGGGGGAGAAAGTTCATGTCCTGGGTGGGGCCAGCATTGGAGAAGTATGTTGTTTTCCTTCCCTTTCTCTGGTGGAACCTGGGAGTCAGGCATCTCTTCAGCAAGGGGGCTCAGGGAGAGAGGAAGGTGAGGAGATGGAAAGGAGCACACGGGTCACTGTCAAATGAACCCCTGAACAGTGTGAGAGGATCCCATTCCCCACTCAAGGTAAAGGAAGAAGGGATCTGTCTTTGTTAGGGGTTATATTGCTGTGAAGAGACACCATGAGCAAAGCAACTCTTATAAGGGAAACATTTGATTGAGGGCAGTGGCTTACGCTTTCAGGGGTTTAGTCCATTACATCAGGAAGAGGAGCTTGACATCTTGCAGGCAGATGTGGTGCTGGAGTAGCTCAGAGTCCTAAGTCTTGCAAGCAACAGGAAGTTGACTGAAAATCACATTGAGGGAGGCTTGAGCAAAAGACCTTAAAGCCTCCCCCAACAGTGACATACATTCTCCAACAAGGCCACACCTCCTAATAGTGCCACTCCTTTGGGGGCCATTTTCTTTCAAACCACCACAGGATCCCTGAGAAGTAAGGTCTCAGGAGAACCTGAGCAAGCAGGAAGGATTAACTGGGTGGACAGGCAGAAGTGCTTGCTACATGCAAGCCACCCATTTGCCCATGAGCTGCCCAGTTATAGACACATGCTGTTTCCATGGAGAGAGGGAAAACCAAGGCCAGGAAGAGGCATCTCTGGGCTTTGAGTCTATTATAAGGGACAGGGAGGTGACAGGTACCCCCACTAAAAGACAATCTGAGCACTGGTCATTTGACACTCCAGAGGCTCTTGTACCTTACTCAGCAGTTTAAAGAGATGACTGTACCCTCAGGAGTCCCCGAGTGACAAAGTACACCTTCACTTTAGAGGTGGGGAAATGCGAGCTGCATGGAGGTACCCAGGCTTGCCAAGGTCACACGGGAGCCAGAGGTAGAAGTTGAGCAATCAGCAAAGTCTGTGACAAGAGGAGGGAAATGTGAGAAGGACACGGAGAGGGAGCAGAGCATCCAGACAGAACGGAACTAATGGGCAGCATAAATTCTTTAAGTGATTTCTTAAGCTTGAAATTTAATCAGGAATTTATTGTGCAAGTTGGGATGCTGAGGGTCAAAGCTTGGGAGTTTTGCCCTGAATACCACCTATATCATCTTATAAAATACATGCAGACTGGAGTCATGTCATCAAACCCCTGAAATACATAGAAACAGACAAGATTTGGAGATCAAACCTCCAGGCCCAGACAAGCAGACAGTGGCTTCTCTCTTTACAGAAAGTATAATGAGGTCACATGACTCCCAGGACCATGGTAGGTAGATAGTGTGGGTCAGCATGTATCACAGTGATGGAGTATCTCAGAACTTCTCCTGGGGAGACATAACAAAATGTCAACTCACCCAAAAAGAGAAGACACTGGTAGACAAAAGGGATTCCATCTAAGTCTGGCATGGTGATTTATTGAGTTTATTGGGGTGACTCACAGACAACTATACCACTGGGAAGTCCCTTGGGTAACTTGCAGGCAGCTACACTGCTGAGGAGTCTGGGCATCTCGGGTCAGTTGTGTACCTCTTAGGTAATATGGGGTAGGGGTGTTATCTTAAGATGAAGGCTCCTGAGCTCCTGAGCAATGTGTTCCACCCTTCCAAGAGGAAATGCTAGTAGACCCCATTTGGTGATGGTCCAGTCTCCTGTATGTCATCACAGCTTCTCTAATTCAGGAGTGCCCCCATCCTTGCAGCCCTGTCTTCTGGTCCCTATAAGACATCTGTATCTGTTCGAGAAGCATGGCGGCAGCAAAGGTCTTCTAAAGGCTCAGCTTCCTCATCATCCAGCAGCACTGACATCATTCCTTTAAAAATGTTGAACCAGGATAGAGCAGAGACCTAGAACTCCTGGACACCTGCAAAAGTGAGCACAGCGCAGCGCCTCCCACAGCACAGGAAGTGAGATGACATCTGAGAGACTGCTCCTGGAGTAAGGCAGATGGCACCAGAGCAACGCAAGTCAAGGTTGTCCTCCACATACACATGTACACACACACACCTGCATACACATACAACACACACACACACACACACACACACACACACACCACGAGATGGCTCGGTTTTGCTTAGTAGCTCCTAGAGTGGGAGTGAAGAGTGCTTCAATATTGTTTTCCCAACTTTTGATGTTATTTCACTCTATAATTTTGGCTTATTAGTTTCCCACTGTTCAAGTTCGTGTTCAGGTTATATAACGTAAGTCCTTTGTCTCCCTGTCTCTCCAGTCCATCCCTATGAACACTAAGCTCCCTACATGTCTTCTTGCTCTCCAGCATCCTCCTGCCCCAGATTTGATAGGATGCATTTGCATGAACACACTGACAGGAGGGGTTATTCATGCAGTGGAGGCAGGAGTCACAGATTTCCCTGCAGCAGCCATAGCAATGAACATGATTTCCTGCCCACTGAGGTCACATAGGTGACTTTAACCTAGCTTTGGTCCCTTCTCCCATTCCACTAGAATATTAGTTCCTTTTCTCATTGCAGTGATAAAATACCTGACAAGTAGCAACTTAAGAGAGAAAATGTTTATTATGGTCTATAGTTCAAGGGATACGGTCCATCATGGTAGAGGAGAATTGTAGCAGGCAGGAGGCCAGGTGACCACACTGCATCCCCAGCTAGGAAGCCAGGAATGAACAGGATGTAGGGCCAGAGTACAACATCTCAAGGCCCACTCCTGGTAACCAACTTCTTGTGAGGTTCCACCTCCCAAAGATTCTAACATCTCCACGAAACAGTGCCACAAGCTGGAGACAAGTGTTCAAACACTTATGACTGTGGGGGATGTTTCAACATTCAAATCACAACAACCCATGTTGTTAGTTCTGTGAATGTTTAATTCCCAAAGATTTCAACAAGTTTCCAGCATGTCCTCCCTGCTTCAAGTCCCACATTGGCTAGTTCATGCCAGAGCCAACATTTGTTCCCAATCTGACTGAGGACTTGAATCCAGAATATACAAAGACCTATTATAACTCAGCAACTGAAAACAATCAATAAAAGGGGGAGGAAATAATGAATAGATGTTTTCCAAAAGAAAATATACAAATGGCTAATTAGCACATGGAAATGTTCAACCTCATTAGTCACCAGGAAATGTGCATTCCAAACACAATAAGATAATCAGTTAACAGCTAACATTAAAAACAGAAAAACCACCCAACAATAGCAAGTATTACTGAGGACACAGAAGAACTAGAGCTTTTAGCCTCTACCAGCTGAAGTGGAAAAATTTGTAAACACAGTGGTTCTGAGATTCTTAAAGAGTAAATGAATGGAGCAGACATTCCGTAAGTATTTACCTAAGAGCAACAAAAACAATTATGACTCTGGAGACAGGGACACATGTTTAGGGCTGTCTGTCTGTCTGTCTCTCTCTCTCTCTCTCCCTCTCTCTCTCTCTTCCTCTCTCTCTCCCTCTCTCTCTCTCCCTCTCTCTCTCTCCCTCTCTCTCTCTTCCTCTCTGTCTGTCTCTGTCTGTCTGTCTGTCTGTCTGTCTGTCTCTCTCTCTCTCTCTCTCTCTCTCTCTCTCTCTCTCTCTCTCTCTCTCTCTCTCTCTCTCCCCCTCCTCTAAACTGAAAGAAATGCCAGTGCTCATCACTACACAAGACAACTATCATGTAGTTTATGCACAGACTAGAACATTACTCCTGAGCACTGAAAATGGGAGACTGGAATGAATGAAAAGCCCTTGATGCAAACTTGGAGTTATGCATTTCTGGACCCTGGGCCGTATCAACCTTGTTCCTTCTTGCTTTCTCTAGTTTTGCAGTTGGGTTTGTGTAGATCTCCTCTGTGGGTGTGACTTGTGTAAATAACTATGTAGATGAACACAAAGATCACCGTAGGCGAATTAAACAAAATGTACACAGACAGAAAGTCCACACTCCATGTTATTTTAGAACAGGTGACGCTAGCCTATATCAATAGAAACTAGGTCAGGGATTGTGTGGTTGGAGAGTAGGCAGGGATTCTGGGAAGGGCACAGGGAAGTTCTGGGGAGGGAGATCTGTCAGAATTGATTGGACATAGTTGATGCTTACTTTAAAACTCATGTATGTACATGGCCGAGGAGATGGCTCAGCCAGAAAAGGGCTTGCTGTGCAACCATGAGGACTTGAGTTCTCTCCTAGAGCCCATGAAAAATGCCAGACATGGTGCTATGCACTTGCAATCCCAACCAGGAAAGGTGGAATCCTGGGACTCCCTGGCCAGACACCTTAGTCTCATTGGTGACCTTCAGGTCATTGAGAAACTGTGTCAAGGGGAGGTGGATAGTGTTCCTGAGGATAATGATGCTCAAGTTTGTCCCAGGACCTCCACAGTCATGTACACACACAGACCATCTCACACACACAGGCACATGTAAACATATACACACACACACATTTAAGAAATTCAATTATGCAGTTTTGTGGCTGTATGTATTGAATCAAGCATGGCACACAACTGAGAATGGTCCCATTTTCCTCCAGCAGAACATAAGTATTTGGCTCAAATTGGAAACTGTAATGAGCAACAGAGAGGTACATATTACAGAAGTAACCTATGTGTTTAAAAGTTCTCCCTATTCCCAGCTCAGGGCACCATGAAAGCATCTCTGAGAACTTCAAAGGAAAGGGATGTCAGGGAAGAGGGAGGGCGTGGCTTCTCATAAAGGAGATAAGAAGAGGGAAGGATTGATTCTCCCTACCCCACCTTAAAACAGCCTCTTTGTATAATTAAACCTCTGCTAATTTGTAAGACCCGGTAGGCAGAATGCTGGAATTCAAAGTTCACATTTCAGCAAAATGCAACCTTTAAACAAAGCAAGGGAAAGGCTCCATGAACTTGAGGCTTGAAAGTACCTGATAGCCCCATAAACCTCTGTAGATGAGCAGACACCATATTCCAGGAGTCTCTGGGACATCTCAAACTATCACCAGGGGAATGAACTCAGCCTTACCATGTGGAAACAGTAATCTGGATGTGTTTGTCTTATTCCAAATGAGCTCTGGGCCAGGGCACAAGTACAGGCTCCAAACTCCTAGGTATAGGTGTGACTCTGAAACATGACCTGAGACAGCCAGTGCCCCTTCTCCAGATTTTAGTTTGTGTTTTGTTTGGTAGCTGAATTTTTCTGCAAACAGACACCCCTGTCCCTGCAGAGTGTACTCCAGACCAGGCACATTCCTAACCAGCCAGGCTGTGATATCGCTTTGTTGTCTTATTAACTGGCTCTGGTTTGAGGATTGTTGCTGGGCTCCTGGATGCTATCCCAGGCACATCACATGGTGTTCCCTAGCCAGCCAGGCAGAAGGACATTAGCAGCAGGCCAGGAGGTCTAGCCAGATGTAGCTGCCATAGTAAATACTTGAGGCTCTTGGCACCGTGTCTCAGCGTACTGTACTACGGAATGCAGACATGATACTTTACAAGGACGGATCAAAGTGACTTTGTGGTGTGGACGTGTGTGTGTGTGTGTGTGTGTGTGTGTGTGTGTGTGTGTGTGTGTGTTTATGCTCACTTGGAGGTCAGAGGTCAACACCAGGAGATACTCACCTTTTGATGCAGAGACTTGTTTTTATTTGAAAGTTATTTGTCTAGGCTAACAGGTCAAGTCCCAGGGATCTTCACCACTCAGCCCTCTCCCTGCTCTGGGATTGCATGTACCAAATGTACCAACACACTCAGCTTTTTCTTAACTGAGCCATCTAACCCCACTCTGGGGTGTCTTCGTGGACACAGGTTTAAGTGGTGTTTCTTAACTTTGTGGTTGGGCACAGTGTTTGGGTGGAGCTCTTTGGGGTGGGGGTCTTTCACTCCAAACCCTACCCAGTCTCAGAAAGCTGTCAAAATGGAGACTCCTCCCCCAGAGATGCTCAAGACCACATCCACGGTGTATTTAAAGGGCCTCTTACAGAAAGGCCATGTGGTTTTCAGGTTCCTTCTCCCTGTCTCCTCTCTGGGGCTGGGAGACCATCTTGGAGTGTTTTACTCTTTAAACCTGGACTTTTAATTCTGGTCTGATTTATTGCATTGGAGGAGATACTTAATATCAGGGTACAGAAACCTTTCACACAGAGGGTGTGATCATGAGACGTGAAGGCTGGAAGTGATAGTGAGTGCTGACACAGAACCATACTCCTGGATTCCCTGGGACTGTGTGATCCTGAGATGTCAAAGTCAAGTTGAAGCCCTAAATCTGAGTGAGGTCATTGCAGCAGACAATTGCAGCAGGGTGGAAGGGTGACTGGAAGGATCTAACCAACAGTATTGATCCTGGAGGCACGGGGTAGGGGATGCAGGGCACTGAAGCCTCATTTGGATAAGCAGGGGAGAGCTGTACCTGGGATACTCAACCTGATGAGTCACAGTCACTTATGGGGAGCTCAGACTGCCAGGCTGAAGGGAGCACCTCTCTCAGGTGTGCCAGGTTGGGGTGATGCCTGCCCTGTGCTGTGATTCTCCTTGAATTTGGGCATGACACGTCAGCTCCTTCTCTTGCCTCAGCCTAGCCTGGTCCAAGCAGAGCTGCTAGAATGGAAGTGAGTGGATGCTTGCTGCTTTGGGGTAGAGGAGGAGGAATGATGGGGCAAGAACTCGCCCCTAGAGATGGACTCCAGACTGCACCCCAAGTACTTCACATGACATACTTCATTGTTAATATCCATCCTTTTTAGCAAAGCAGGCACATAGAGACGCTGAGCTTCTGACCGTCCTTATCCGGCTCCAAATGTAGCATGTGGGACTCCTGGCCTCTTTCTCTCTTCTCTGGCCTTTCCCTACTTTCAGGCCTTTGTTCATGGAGTTCCCACAGTGACTGGTGTCTGGCTCCATTACAGTGTACCATGAGCAAGTCACCTGGCTCCTCATCCCCAGCAGTACCATACCTGGGCAGCAGTGGTTTCTATTCAATCCCATGTCACCAAGGACTTCCTGGACACTCTGGTGGGAGAGCCTGACCCACCTACAGAGTTGGTGTTGGCGCTCAGCAGTCTGTGGACCCCGCCTCTGATGGGCAGGACGCCTATGGCCACGTAATCACTATGTCAGGCTTTACCTAGCTGTTCAAGCTTTTACCTGGCTGCGCAGGGGACCCAGTTACGCATGCGCAAGCCCCCCTTTTAAAGCAAGCGCGCCAAGCGCACCTTTCTCTTGCTCTCTTGCTCTATCTCTCTCTGGGACCCCCTTCTGTCTTTTCTTTCTCTCTCCCCCCGCTTTCAGTTGGCCACCAGCTACCCCCCTTTTCCTCTCCCCTCTCTCAATAAACTCCGCGTGGGCGCTGAGTCTCGTGTTTGTGTTTCTTAGGCAACAGCTGAGGCAAAAGAACAACAATTGTTATCAACAGCTGTAGGTCCTTAGTCAGGGGAGCGGCCCCTGCTCCCTCCCCTAAGTCCCAGAGTGAAGAGCATTCCTAGATGACAGTGCATGTGCAGGGCTGCTCATCACAGAGGATGCCCCTCAGTCTCTCGCATCACAGACAACTGAACAGCACTGGCTTCCCCAGCTCAGTGCTAAGAGGTCTTCCATGGCCACTTTGAGGGGACCACTAAGCCAGACTGTAATGAACCCCAAGACAGCACAGCACATTTAATTCCAGCAAAGCGCTCTCCTCACACATTGCAATGAAATCCAATCAGTTTACATGTCCAAACAGGCCTGCTGCGGTACACTTTCAGGAGAGCCTCTATTCTTTGCTGTGCCTGAGTTCCACGGCCCAGCGTGTTTGGTATGTGGCAGTGGGCTTGTGTGATTTCAAAAATACTATTGATAATTTGGAAGACACTGAATATGAAATTGTAGTGCTGAAATTTAAGTAACTCCCATCATTTATCCAGTCATTGTTAACATTTCAGATTACCTTTTCTCAATTATTTCCACGCAGGTGTTTTTCATTTAATTTTATTTTAATGCAGTTGTAATTCCATGGTATGTGAAATGTTCTGGGCTATTTCTTTAAGTCTGTTTTGTTGCTGTTGCTTGTTTTTTCCTGGTTGCAAATGGATTCAATGATCCTGAGACTGTCTAACTTCCTGTGCTCCAAGGCCAGGCCGACTGGAGGAGTGAGGTTTCATGGCTCAATAATTATAAGGAACTTGGTTCCTCTGTCTCTGCTCTGGCCAGAATTGTGACATCTGGCACTGAAGGTGAAGCCTCCCCCATATAAAGACTCAAGGTGGATCACCAGAAAGGGAAACCTGGATGGAGGAATTTTCAGAAATCAGTCTAGCCTGTGGGCATGACTGTTGGAGACTGTATTGATTGTTAACCCAGACCATCTGGGCAGCACCATCCCTAGACAGGTGGGCCTGGGATGTAGAAGGAAACTAGGCAAGCAGGAGCCTGCAAGACCCAGTGCAGCATGGTTCCTGCTGTATTTTCTTGTTTGGAGGTAATGCTATATCGAATAGCAAGTTGGCCTGCCTTGGAGTTCCTGCCTTGAGTTTCTGCCCTTATTATTTTTAATGATGGATTATGATATAGAATTATAAACTGAAATAAACCCTTTATCCCCCAAGTTGCTTTTGGTCAGTGTTTTATCACAACAACAGAGGGGAAATTAGAACTCCCTTTCCCTTCCCTTTCCTTTCTCCCTCCTTCCTCCTCACTCTATCACTTTCCTTCACTCACCCCCTTTTTGAGGCAGGGTCTTGGCTACATTGACCAGGCTAGCCTCAAACTTGGGAATTCTCCTGCCTCTGACTCTTGAGGACCTGGTATTACAGATATGTAGCACAGCTCCACTGATACTTCTAACAAGGAAACTGAAAGGAAAACAGAGTTGAAGGCTTTTGCATTACAACAGTACAGAAGGTGTTGTTTTCTTCACAGCCCTTGCCCAGGACAGACCCAGTCTCCCCATGTCCCCCATTAGGGCACATTTCCTGATGCTTGGTTGCTAGTTCTTTGGATAGTAGTCATCTTGATAGGCACAAATATTGTGTGCAGCATTCTTTCTTCTGAATTTTACCTACATCCTGTATCATGTTAAGGTGTTAAGGCCTGGCTTCTGAATGAGAAGGACCCTGTCATATGCATCTCCCCCTGCACAGAGTTTTAACTTCCACTAGACATGAACAAGTGAGGCAATAAGCTACATTCACTGGTGGAGGGCTGTGTTCCGTTTGAGACTTTTCCAAAAAGGAGGCTTGATGCTAACGCTCTCCTGTGAAAGGTGAGCCATCAGGTATAGAAATGCATTTGCCTAGCACTACCTGACTCTCAACCCTGAGGTTGCAGGGCTAAGCCTGGCCCATTCCTCTAAAGGGCCTTCATTCTGTCAGAGGAGAGAGTTAGCAAACAAACTAGAATGGCTGATTATCCAATAGCCGCTACCTTGAGTGAAGTGAGCTAAGAGGTGGGGCAGGTGACAATGAAGAAACTCTAGAGGATGATTAGAACTGGGGCCTTTGAACACCAGGCAAAGGCACTGTAGAGACCCAAGGAGCGAGAAGACTGTGGTCATGTTGGAACATTCCCGCATCATTTCCATACCAAGCCTGAGCCCAGGGAATCCAAGACTAGCCTAGCACTCCTGCATACAGGTGGAGGTCTGCTTACTGTCTTGATGGGCTACAGAGCAGGGCAGCCCAACAGCCATCTGCCCCAGATCTTTGGATACAAGCCTTTGTGAGGCACTAAGCACCAGGCATGAACCCCTTCCTAACAACTCTTTCTGCTGCTCTTCCCTTAGCTTGGGGCCTCTTTGGGAAACAAAGTGAGGGGCTGTAGGAAGGGACAGGTTTCATCTACCCCTGCTTCAGAAGCTGGATCTGTATCACACTGGGGTGACAAAAATCAAGAGCCCAGAATCTCCAGTTTCATTGGCCCTCAAGACACCGAGCAGGCTCTCAAGGGCCTCGAGTGGGCTGGGGAGACAACTCAGCTGGTGAGGTGCTCACTTTGTAAACATAAGAACAGGAATTCAATCTCCAGAATGTTTTTAGAAAGGGGGTGTGGTGGCATGACTTGTAATGCCATCTCTGGGGAGGTGGACACAGGCAGATCCCTAGAGCTCACTGGCCAACCAACCTAGCCTGGGTGGAAAATTCAAAGCCAGTGAGAGACTTTGTCTCAAAAACCAATATGGCTAGCATCTGAGAATATCAGCTGAGATGGGCCTTGGCCTCCATGCACTTATCCACACAAGTCTACCGTTTTCCACAGTGTCTCAGACAGACACAGCATTAAAGGGGCAATGATGCTGGACCCAGGGGAGGAACTGCTGCATCTCATCTCACTAGGAAGACAGGAGACAATGAAGGAAAATGAATGACTTCTGAAGGTCACCTGTCACACTCTGCAGACTCCTTGATACTTTGTTAGGCAGCTCCAACCTGACTGACAGGGAGTGGCAGGAGGTCAGGAAACAGGAGTCACTGGTGCTTCCCACGGGGACAAGCTTGTCTCCTTTTTCTTGTGCTGTACCTTGCAGATGATTCTGGGAACAACAAGGCCAGACCACGTTAAACAGAGATAATTCCATCATGGATGATTCAGGGGATTAGACAATGCCCTTAAATAAACATTTACATGAAGAAAAAAGAAAGACCCTTCCTGCTGTCAAAGGAAACCAGTGTGCCTGCCTCAGCTCCAACACAGCAGTGGCTAGGTCCCTTCGAGGACCCACAGTCTCACACCCAGAATGCCAGGGGATGGTAGTGGTGGTGGCCTATCACAGTGGACCTGCGTGGTAACTTGGTTATGGCCTGACCAGGGTCAACCTGTCCACTGGGATCTGCAGGATAGTGAGAGTGATTCTAGAATGCTCTGGGGGAAGAACAAAGGAAACCAGCGAGTGAAGAGTGTCTGGGTGATGCCTGTTCTCACAGCTGTGATGAGTGCTGCAATTGTGGTGATACATTCTTTATGGTTTATTAAAGCTTCAAGCTGAAATCAGAAAAGCAAATCAGCCAGCCACTACCTCAGCTCAGACCAAAGAGATGATTCTCAAACTGCTCCTGACTTCACTGCTCCTCAGATTCAGACTGCTATGCTCTCCTAAATGTGGCTATAGACTAATTCTGAGACTGACTGCTGAAGACCACACTCCTATATTTTATATCAGTTGTCATGAGGGCTGCTATTTCAGGTCCCTCTTCCTATTATAATATGAGTCTGGCCTTTCTACATGATGGGAAAAAAGCAATAGGCTATGTCTGTGGACCACATAACACTCTTGTAGCTTGATGCCCCTGTCCTATTTCAGGACCACATCAGTGAGCAGAAATACTGTGCAGAGGATGAGAGAAAAGACTTGTCCCCGATGCTTGAGTGGAGTCAGATTTGCTTCTCTGTCTGTGTGTCTGCCTGTCTGTGTGTCTGCCTGTCTGTGTGTCTGTCTGTCTGTCTGTCTGTCTGTGTGTCTGTATGTCTGTCTGCCTGCCTGCCTATGCAATCATTATACATGGGCACATCTATATTACAGGGCCCCTGACTTAAGAGCTTCAACTTATGATTCCCCACTTTATTGTGGCATCAAAGCAATCCTTAGAAATCAAGCATGCACATTTACCCTGTGAGCTTGACCCAGGACAGAAATCTGCATCTAACACTCTACCAGCCATGAGTGCCAGCTCCATCAGCCTCACCTTCACAAGACTGAACATTCCTCACTACGGCACATGAGGTTGCTACGCCTCTGAAGTCTGTAACTTGTACACTGAATATGTTTTCAACTGAGCACAGTGTGGTGATCCTGACTGTCACCTTGAGATTCAGAATAGCTCTGGGAAAAAGCCTCTGGCAATGTGTGTGAGGGAGTTTCTAGCTTGGGTTAGTGAGATGGGAGCACCTCCCTTAACTGGGCACAGCACTATCCCACAGGCCAGAGTCTCAGACTGCATAAAAGGGAAAGGAGAGAGCGAGCTGAGCAGCAGCATTCATTTCTCTCTACTTCCTGACTGTAGCGGCAGTCTGACCAGCTGCCTCAGGTTCCTGTCACCACGCCTTCCCCACCATGATGGACCACATCTGTGCATTGTGAGTCCCTTCTCCTAACCCTTCCTTCTTTGTGCTGCTTTGGTCAGATATTTTGTTGAAGCAATGAGGAAAGAAATTGACACAGAGGGCTTTGGGGACATTTGCACGAGAGGAGTCTGTGTGTCTACATGGGTAGGTGTACCTGGGTGGGAGATGCAGCCCTGGACAAGCCCTTACCCTCTCTGTGCCATGGTTTCTCTGTGAACAGAGTGAAGTTTCTGTGTGCTGATATCATTTACAAAGCTCTTTGAACAGAGCCTCTCCACAGCTCTTCATGAATGCTAGTGATTACTGTGGGTTAGATGGGTGAGAGCGTTCAAAGGCCAGTGGTTGGAATGTAATGCCAGCTCCCTCACCAGCAGAGTTTATTCAATAAAGCAGGGGACCTGACCTGAAGAGGTGACAAAGGAGCTTGTCCACACAGCACAAATAAAGGCATTTTGCTTTTCAGCGGAAAAGCACTATGGCTCCTAGATATTTGTATTTTTCTTTGAAATTTGAACATTAGGTATAAAAATGTGTGTGTTGGTGATGGTGTTGGTGGTGGTGGTGGTGTGGTGTGTATTTTTTTTTTACAAGGCAGAATCTTATTTCAGATATACATCAGATCCTGACCATCATAGTATGTGGGGGAAATGGGGGAGGAAGGAAGAAAGCGAAGGGAGGTGTGGAGATAGAAAAGAGAAGGAAGAAGGGAGAAAAGGAAAGGAGCAAGGAAGGGAAAGAGAGGGAGAGAGGAGGAGAGAAGAGAAGGGAGGAAAATGAGAAGGGCAGGAGGAAGAGGAGGAATAAAGGGAGACAGGAAGGAAGGCGGGCAGAGGGATGGAAGGAGGAAGAGGGAGGCAGGAGGGACATCACAGCCAGTCTCTGTGCATCAGCTGCCCACATTCACTCCCTGCAGGCACTGACTCCTATTCAGCAGAGGCAGGTATCACCCACAAGCATCACTATCTTACAAACCACTGTGAGCCAAGGGAACTAGAACCAGACACAGTCCTTCCTAACACCGGCAAACCACACAAACGCTGGCTCTGCCTCCCTCTCCCTGCCACTCATCCTTAGTAATTCTCTAGGAAGACCTCTGTTTGCTTCCCACTTTCCGGGAGGGAGGGTGTTACCTTGGTTCCTGCTGGTTTGCTGAAGACTGAGGGACCAAAAGGTCTTGAGCAAAAGGAGATAAGAAAACAAGCAAGCTGTGTCTTCCAGACCCTGAGGGTCTTACCCACTGCTTCAGAGAATTGAAGTGTGTGCTATCAGTAGGAGGGGCTCCAGGACAGGCAGGAAAACAACAGCTGGAATTACCTCTCATTCAGGACTCTTCAACCCAGGCTATTATAACAAAGAGGCAATTCCTCATCACAGCTTGCAACAACAAATGTGCCTTTCCCACAATTCTGGTGACAGGGAGTATAAGGTCAGGGTGCTCCAATGTGGATCTTTTCTGTTCACATGGTGGGGACCTGGGCATTCTGGAACCCTTTTGTGTTAGGTGGGGATTCCTGTGAATGGCAGGGGATATAAAGTCAGTCCACACCAGGGGCCAGCATCCTAGTGGACTTTAGAAATCCCTTGATTGCATTCTGCCTCACTCATCCCCTCCCTCCAGCTCTATCTCTTATATATTACATGTGGTGGAGTGTTCACACATCCTTTGGGGATGGGGCACAGTCAATCCATAGCACCCTAAAGAGGGAATCACTAAAGGATTCCATGGGAAAGGCTCAGTTGTCTTGCATGCACAAGGATCAGAGTTCAACCCACCAGCATCCACATTAAGAAAGGCAGATGCAGTGGTATGCAGTTGTCATCCCAAGACTTGGGAGGCAGAGACAGGAAAATCCTTGGGGTACTGGCTAGCAAGTCTAGTCTACTTGGCAATCTCCAGGCTAGAAAGAGACTTTGTCTCAAAAACAAAGTAGGTAGTTCCTCTGGTGAGGAACACCAGAGGTTGTCCTGTGGCTTCTACACACACAATTACATATATGCTCTCTCTCTCTCTCTCTCTCTCTCTCTCTCTCTCTCTCTCTCTCACACACACACACACACACACACACATACACACACACACACACACACACACACACACACACACACACACACAAAAGCACACTCACACTCAAAAAGAAGATAACCAAATTTGGATTCAGCATGGTACTTACTTTCTATATTTAGTAAATTAGCATCAAATAAAAGGGTCACTTTCTGTGTGACCCTTTTATTTGATGCTAATTTACTAAATATAAAGCATTTAAACCATGCTGTTATTGGTAGAAATTGTATGAAGTGTTTGTTCAATGAGTTACCATATAGTGAACTACAATATAGCAGTCATCCGTGTGTGTGTGTGTGTTATGTGTGTGTGTGTGTGTGTGTGTGTATATATACATATATATATATATATCCATATAGCTAGATTTGGTGGTGAATGCCTACAATCCCACATTCAGGAAGCTGAGGCACAAGAAGCTCAAGTTTGAGGCTAGCCTGAGCTACAGAAAGATCCTGTTTTAAAAGAGAGAATGAGAGGGAGCATGCTCAAGAGTGAGCACACTTAATGGAGAAATTTTCTTTGTTTCCTGAGATACTGATTTTTATTATCTGATTCTATGTCTTTGAGCTACTGAACTCAGGTGAAAGAAGAAAACACCAACTCCCAGTGGGCCTTACAATTCTAGACTGCTTGTCAGTGGTGGAAATGTTAGAGGGTTAATATATAAAATGAGTATTTTGGATGCAAGAGACACTTAGAATTGTATACATGTTTTCTTTCTGTGTTAGATTCTCCTATGGGTTTACTTTGCTTACATCAGCTTCACTGACTCCAATTTGCATGCAGGTGCAAGATGCAGAAGGCAGGATACCCATTGGGATAATAAGTAATATACCATTATAGTAATATAGGATTATAAATGGTGCTGAGATGAGGGTGGCAGGTGTAGCATGCCAATCTTTTTAGATGAATTCTTTTTAAACAACAGAAAACTGAACTGTTAGATTGGTATATATTGCTTGCTGTAGGGAGTCCAAAAGATCCGTGTGTGTGTGTGTGTGTGTGTGTGTGTGTGTGTGTGTGTGTGCACGCTCTTGTGAGAGCACCCTCATGTTTTACACACACAAGCCAACTAAGGTAAGGACTCCCAGAAATTGCTTCACAGCCAGGATGGAGTGTGTCTGATCACAAGTCCAATTGCATTCTTGCTAGACTGAAAAGTTCTACAGATACCTGGCCCAAGGCCACTGCCACTTATTTGCTGGTGGGAATGAGTCTTGTGGCTACGTGAGGTGATGATCCCTTACTTTTTTTTTAGGCGACTGTGGATTGCCAGACAGGGGTATGGAGGTATGAAGCAGAGGGTGGGCTTCCTGTACATGGCTGGGGATAGGAAGTCTGCCTGCATCAGTGGGCAGCAACCTAGGTAAGCTTGAAAACAGGTTCTGGTGTTTGGGATGAGTGCCAGTTACTCAGGACAGTCTAGGGGAGGCCATTGTTTGTGGCCAAGCTCCTCTGCTAGTCCCTGGAAGTCCAGACCAGGCCAGAATGGAGGCAGTCACTAATGCTAAGGGTGACCATTAAACTGAGCTTTGAAACACTAGCTTTGGGCTAGTTTCCCCTAAAGCAGGGGAGTTTAGTTGGCTCAATCAACACAGTGAGAAAGTCATGTTTCAACCATAGATACAAACTCTGCAAAGAGAAGCCCCCTTTTGTTCTTGTTTCTGCACTCTCTGCCCTTTTCTGCCTGTCAAGTCAGCTCACTGTATAATCATTCTATTTCCACGTTGCAATAAAAGCTAAATCAGATCTTTAAACTAGACTTTTTCTACCTTGGGTCAGATACTCATCTCTGGAGGTGAATGAAGGCCGAGACAAAGCAAGGTTATCTTTTCCCCCAGCTGACTGACAGCTCTACATCAATGTGAACACTATACAAGGAGTTCGAATCCCAGCAAGGTTTGCTCCTTCAAGGAGGGTTTCTATGGCCCCTATTGTTACACAGGAGCTGACCTGGAGTCTGGGGTGAGGGTCTCAGGGACCAGACTTCAGGATCCCTGAAGCAACGTTCCCATAAACGCATCCCACGTGAGTGTTACACAGCAGCACAGGGAACCCTAGAGACCTGTCTCCAGATCTTGCAAGTAGATGCCACGAAACACAACTTGGAGCAGGGAGGAATGCGCATGCGCTGTGTGTGGGGGGAGGGGAAGGGAGCTGGAAGCGCATGCGCGGCTACGGTGTACTTTCCGGGACGGCAGGGGCGTGACCTGCAGCGTAAGGGGCGGAATCTGGCCGCCTAGTCTGACCCCGACCTTACTGCATCTCGACCCCGTAAGCCTATGGCGCGGCATGTGTTCCTCACCGGGCCTCCAGGTGACCTAGGGCCTGCCACACTTGGCGGGGAGGGAGCGTGGCCCCGACCTCTGTCCCGAATTCCGGCTTTGGTTGCAGTTGCTTTCTGGCTTGGTGCTTTGCAGCCCGGCGGGAGGGAAGGCCGGGAAGACCACGCGGTATGGTGCGCCAGTCTCAGGTCCCTTAGCCTGGTCATAAGCCACGGAGGCCAACTGTACTTTGTAGACTTTGGAGGCCTTTGAACAGTAAGAGGTTTTGGAGAGGAGCAGAGGACAGTGCTAGGAGACGCACCAGCCTTTGCACAACACGCCCTGAGTTTGAAATGGGGATGCAGCTGGGTCCCCAACATCCTACTGTGGTGTTCACCTGGAGCCTTCGTCCACACTTGTGTTGATCGGAGATTTAGTGAACCAGGACCCCATGCTCCCCTCCCTCGCGCTTACTAACATACTAGGGTGTGCTGGGTATCCTGGATTTGCAAGCACCACACCCCCAGCCTTGTCTCCCAAGTTGGTAGTGATCCGCCTCAGTGGTCTCACTGATTGTTTGCTTACCACTAGCTGCCCCAACGGGTTTGGCTTTCCAAGTTTCTGTCCACACGTTCAGACCTCCAGCAAGATCACTCTTTGTCCCCAGTTCTGTCAGTACCCTTGCCTCTTAGCATCTTCCTAAATACTGACCAGAATCTGTAAGCCATCTCAGAGGGGGTTGGTTCTCTGGTCACCAAAGCACACTCAGCCCACTCAACCTAAGCTGACCTGGTGCTAGAGCTAAAGAATCACAAGGAAGCTGACTGGCACTGTCATTTGTAACATTCAAGTCCCTGTGAATGATGGCATCTGGGATCCAGAACTGTGGGAGCTGGTTCTCCTTTCACATGTGGGTCTCAGGGAGGGAACTCAGGTCATCAGGCTTGGTGGCAAATACCTGTACCCATTAAGCCATCTTGTTGGTCCATAAATGTACTTTTCCTTCCCCAGTAATAAAAATGCTGCCTGATTATTATAAGGGCAAAAATGAAGTGTTAAGAAAGTGACAACCTCAGGGAACTCTACCGTGTAGAATTGAGCCTGGGGTCTTTGTTCTGTATTGTTCTAGACCATGTCTTCTGTTGACACATACATATGTTGCTTAAAACCCATGAGGATAATACTGTGTTTTTCTTTTATTAACCAGCCTGCTTTTAACCTGCATCATTTTTGTCTACTGTGGTCCATTTTGTGTGTAAATAAGCAGTATCCCTTTCAGTGTCCGAGTAATGTAACCCTGTTAGTTTTGCACTGTTTGTGCTGGATGCCACAGCTAATATTCTCTCTCTGGTCAACATTTAGGTAATTTTCATTGTTTTGTTGCTATGGAGATGCCCATAGTGGGCATCCAGTTTCACATGTTCTTCTCTGGGTCCCCAAGCAGCAAAGCCTGGGGTGTATATAGAAGTGGCCCTTCAGGAAAGGAGGGCTGGCTCACGTGGTCAGCACTAAGCGGATCTCCCTGATTTCCTAGCCAGCAGAGCTTAGAAGTCAATCTTTATTCTGTGTGGTTGGGACCGCTGAGTGCTGCCCATTCTTTTAGCGTGGATGTGGAGGAGAGATGCATAAAATAAGGGTTAAGAATCATTTGTTTTCAGTATGTATGTGTTACTTTTTTTTTGTTACTGTGATACAATACAGTGACCAAGACAACTTTTAGAAGAAAGAATTTATTTGGACGTATGGAACCAGCCAGATCACAGGAGGGAAGTGTGGCAGCAAGAAGCAGCATGGTAGTTGGAATGGAAAGCTGAGAGCTCACATTCTTTACCGTAGGCAAGAAACAGAAAAATTGAAGTAATCGAAGCTTTTTAGACTCAAAGCCTGCTCCTAGTAACATACTTCCTCCAGCAAGGCTATGCTTTCTAAATTCCCAAAACAGCTCCACCAATTGGATACCCAAGTGTCAGAATGTCTGAGACAATGGGGTAGGAGGCATCAAGTGTCAGAATGCCTGAGACAGTGAGGTAGGGGGCATTTCTTATTCAAACTACCACATACACAGTACTAGGGGTTGGATCTGGGGCTCCCAGAATTCTGGGGGAGGGTGTAGCACTGAGCAGTATAGCTCATGAATTGCCTTTTAAGGAATATTAACCCTAAGGTTAGCTGCTGAAATTGTATAGTTTGGGACCCTGTAGTGTATCAGAAGTGATGAGCTGTGGATCTTTTAGAACCTTATGTCTTAGAGTGTGATCCATACTGTCTGTTCCCTTTGCTTTTGTGTGTGGCAGTGACTGTGCTGGTAAACACCCTGGAGTGTCTTTGTGGCCCCTAGGCTGCAAGGGGAAAGGCCCTAGAGGTGGAGTGTAGATTGGAGGCACCTGGCCTCTGATTTGGGAACATTTGGGGGTCAAGAAGAAGGACTGCTTAGAGCCTTGGAACCCCTGATGTCAGAGATTTTGGGGGGAAAGCAGGATTGCTTGGGGCCCTAGTGGAGGTGGCTTTCACAGAGGAAATCTCAGGGCTAGACTGTGAAGTCCAGAAATGACCTTGTCTGAGCTCTTTGTGGAATTTGGAAGATGCTTGTGAACTGAGTTACACTTACACCAGTAAGTGTAGGTCTGCAACTCTTGAAAGCTAAACTTTTGATTCCCAGTGCTCTGTACTCAGGTGTGGCCAGGTCAGTGCCTAGGTGAAGCAAGGAGGGTGTGTCAGTCACTTTCCATTGCTGTGACACGTTACATGACAAAAGCAGCTTCAAGGAAGGAAGATGTCTTTGGGCTCATGGTTTTGGGGGACACAGTCCAACATGACAACCAAGGCCAGAATGACCAGAGCTTGGTCCCTGGCAGTGGAAACTGGTGGGTCTACTGTTTCACATGCCTCTAAACAGGAAGCAGAGCACTTGGGCTGGAAACCCAAGGGCTGCAGCCCTCGACCTCCATCACTGACCCACCTTTATCAGCCTGGCTTCCTGGCTTAACAGCCTCCCCCACATATCATCAACCGGATTAGACACATGAGCAGGTGGGGGGAATGCTTTCAATTTAAACGAGATCAGGAACGTAAATGCTGGATCTTAACCTTCCCAATGCTGTGACCCTTTAATACCATTCCTCATGCTTTGGTGACTCCCCCAACCATAAAATTATTTCATTGCTACTTTATAACTGTAATTTTTCTGCTGCTATAAATTGTGCTGTAAGTATCTGTGTTTTCTGATGGTCTTAGGTAACTCCCATGAAAGAGTCATAAGACCCCAAAGGGGTCTCTAACACACAGGTTGAGAACTTCTGATCTAGGAGGAAAGGACGTTGGGTTCCAGAAGCATCCTGGGACTGTGTTAGATATAAACTCCCTGCCACTCTATCACCACTGTGCTTGTCTCTACTGGGAGTGAAAATTCCTCACACCTGGAGCAATCAGCATGGCATTGCAATTAATAGTCATGAAACGCATTTGCAGCCTGCTCTGTTCCTAGCTATTGCTCTGGCAGGCTGGGGGCGCTTGGCGAGGTAAACTTCTTGACCTACCTCCTTTCTTTGTCTTTTTCAGGGGTTGGCAAAACAACCTTGATCCAGAAAGCCAGCGAGGCCCTGCAGTCCTCTGGGGTGCCCGTAGATGGTTTCTACACACAAGAAGTCAGGCAAGGAGGGAGGAGGATAGGATTTGATGTCGTCACCCTGTCTGGCGCTCGGGGACCTCTGTCCAGAGTCGGGTACTAGTGTTTTGTTTCTTTGGGTTTTGTCTCCATCTTGTCCTGCCCACACTCTTCTCTGTGTGAGTGTGCATGCATGTGGAATGTGTGTGTGCAGAGGCCAAAGGACATCTGGTGTCCCGCTCTGTCACTCTCTGCCTTAGTCCCTCAAGACAGGGTCTCTCACTGAACCTGGAAGTCTCCTGCCTCTCCCCCTACAGTACTGGGCCAATGTCTAGCTTTTTACATTGGTGCTGAGGATTTGAACTCAGGCCCTCCTGCTTATGCAGCAAGTGTTCTTGCCACTGAGCCATCTCACCATCCTGGGAGCTTCTTTTTTACTGTGATTTCCCTACAGCCGACTCCGCCCGAGGCTGTCTGTGGGCCTCATCTGTGTTTTTCTGCCCATCAATGGGCCGAGAGTGTGACTGGGATGGCCAGGTGACCCTACCTATATTATACCTGTAGAAATTTCTCAGAGAAAGGAAACAGACCATCCTGTGAAAAGTGAGGATAAAAGTCATGTTTCATTTAAAATACTGACCACAAATCATACACATAGCTCATGTGATTCTTATCTGTGTCTGAGCCACTTTTATTTACTTTTTAGATAATTGTTAATTCTTTGGATGTACTTAAGATTGCACCTATGGCTTTCTCATGTTAGGCAAGCCTCTATCATTAAGCTATCTCCCCAGCCCTCTGTTTGATTTTAACCTGAATTTTGTTTTGTTTGTTTTATTACAAGGTCTTGCTATAAAGCCCCAGCTGGCCTGAAACTCAGAGAGATCCGCCTGTCTTTGCCTCCTAGTGCCAGGATTAAAGGTGTGTGCTGCCACACCCAACACCCCCTGTTTACTTTTTATTTTGAGAAAGTCCAAGTTGCCCGATTTGGCATTGAACTCAAGCTCTTAAATTTTTTGTTCTCCTTCGTCAGCCTCCTGATTATTTGGGATGTTGACAGACCTGCACCATCAGGGTTCAGCCTGGGACAGGCTCAGCTCTTGTGCTGTGGCCTGTGGGCTCAGTCTGGAGTTGCAGGGGTGTCACCGTTACACTGCAGGGCTGACTTTGGCAGAAGCAGCATTTGACATTCATCGAGGCCCTGGTTTCAGGAGAGAAAGCCCAGTGGGCCCAAGCTTCCACACTCCCACCCTTTGTATGGGTGATCGTTAAGGGTGTGTGCAGAGAGCTGGGGCTCAGCAGAGCAGCCCAACCTCAGAAATCAATGGGGAGTCCGAATCAGTGTTTTCTCTTTCAGGTCACAGCCTCCACCTGGAAAGCCCGAGTGCCGAGTGGGTCAGTACGTGGTGGATCTGGCTTCTTTTGAGCAGTTGGCACTGCCCGTCTTAAGAAATGTGAGTATGCAAT
This sequence comes from Cricetiscus sungorus, assembly GCA_030556225.1. Lineage (NCBI taxonomy): Eukaryota > Metazoa > Chordata > Mammalia > Rodentia > Cricetidae > Cricetiscus > Cricetiscus sungorus. The sequence goes on along the minus strand of JANBXA010000728.1, from coordinate 3,256,606 downwards.
TTCCGTCTCGAAAGCCCATTGGCCTCTGTGCATTGTGTGATTCGCTGGCCACTTGAACACAGTGGCTGTTTCCCCGTGATTGTGATCAGGTTGTGTCTCACCTCACAGTTTAGATAGTCTTCCAGCCTTGCTAAGGATAGGCACTTTATTTGCTGCCACTCTGACCTGCCACATGCTCAGAGAATGTATAAAGTATTTCACGTTAAAGAGGCACTAATACAGATCTGTGTCCTGCTCTGATGTGCAGAGCTTGCTTGAGTATGTGCTGAGGGCCCTGTGGACACTTTACACTGCTCTGTGTCCCTCTGCTCTGTGGTGCACAGAGCTGTGCACCACTTAGGTGGGGCCTTAGCTGCTGAGGAATAATTGGTCATTGCCTGCCAAGGGTAGCCTCCATCTTAGGGGGCCTGAGAGCCTGTGGTCCCTTCTGATGTGGAGCTGCTGCTCCTCAGATCCCACTGAGCTCTCCTCTGCCTCCTCCCTCCTCCTTTCCTCAGTTCCCCTGGAGAACCCCTCCCCCCCATTTCTGGGCTGGGCTGTGGAGGCTGCTCTTTTGCTGGCAGCTGGAAGCAGGCAGCGAATGATACATCTTATTTCCCATGGGACGCATGCCTCCCTCTCATGTTCAGACAGCAGTGAGAAGTGTCCAATGACATTCTGGTGAAGAGTCAGGCTCTGGGTATTGGATCCATATAAAGAATTGATTTTTGCTCAGTCAAGCAGAATCCTGGGAGGAGATGGAGTGCCCCATGCTTGGCATCTGGCTTCAGACTTATGTAAGAGCTCATATGTGCTTGCTGACCAAGTTAACAGTTTGCCTCTTGTTTTTAACAGGGAAAAAAAATTAGAAACCACTCATAGTTTTACAGTCACCATGTTTCTGTAATAATTATGACTGTAAACACAGGCCACCAAACTGGTCTTGGGTTGAGTAATTTCTTTGGTCTGTGACTGATGCCCTGTCTGGGCTGTGTAGACATTGGCTTATATCTCCCCAAGAAGAGTCATACCACATCTTACCACCTCCAGCAGTGATGGCTTCCTGAGGAGGGGGCTCAAGGTGATGACTGTGTGAGAAGGGTTGGGGGCTTCCCAGGGCTTCTGGACCATGTATGGAAAATAGTTCGTTATGCTGCTCTTCTGTCAGTCAGCACCGACACTATCCTTGTGTTCAGTAGAAATGTACCTTGGGTTTGCGCTTTGAGGGATAATAGAAATACAGTATTTAGAATCCTACTTCTTGGTTCAGCCCTCTTCTCATGTTTTTTGTTTTGATATAACCAGAACTTTCTTTGCTTTTTCTATTTTATGTGTCTGGGTATTTTGCCTGCTCATGTGTCTGTTTGTGTGTGTGTGTGTGTGTGTGTGTGTGTGTGTGTGTGTGTGCAGTGCTCTCAGGGGCTAAAACAGAGTGTCTAGTCCTCTGCAAGAGGAGCTACTGACAGTCCTGAGCCACCTTGTGGTGCTGGGAACCACAGGGCCTCTGCAAGAGCTTCCAGTGCTCTTAACTGTTGAGCTATCTCTCCAGACTTAACCAGATATTTCATAATTTATTGGGTCTACTTTTCTCTTCTTCATATTGATAATTCCTTTCTTTCCTTTCTTTTTTTGTTGTTAACACAGAAAAGCTCTGTCCTGATCCAAATTAGTCTGGCATTTTACCTCTATGTTTATTCTTCTATGAGTTTGTTAAAAATGCATTTTTAATCTGTCTGGATTTGTTTTGAATATAGCACATAGTACATTCATAATTAGCTTCTACAAGATATGTGGCCAGGTTTCTAAAGCCAGTGTCTTATTAGTTTATACTTTGTAAGTTATACTTTGAAGTATGTGTGGAGGATGATTTGGGGTCATCTCTTCCACTGACATTTTTGATTCATACCTGAATACCACTTTAGTCTAGGCACCTAGCTAATGTGTGTGTGTGTGCGTGTGTGCGTGTGCGTGTGCGTGTGCGTGCGTGCGTGCGTGCGTGCGTGCGTGCGTGCGTGCGTGCGTGTGTGTGTGTGTGTGTGTGTGTGTGTGTATTTGATATGGGAAGAGTGTATCTGGAGCTGGAATTATAGGTGTTTGTGTGCTCCCTAAAGTAGATGCTGGGATCCAAACCTGGGTTCTCTTCGAGACAGCAAGTGTTCTTACCCCTTGAGCCATATGTCCAGCCCCTACATTTTTATTCTTTATAAAATTATCATTCATTTACATTTGTTCCTTCCCCTATATAGAGCACCGACTGTGTCAGTGCAGTTAACCCTTCCCAAGTAGAAGCTACATGCCAGGCAGGAGCCCATTATAAACTCAGAATACCCCATCTGATTTCTCAGATGAGGAAATAGGCACTGAATAGGAAGGGCCTTCCAAGGAGGGGCACAGCTTGTCAGTGGTGGGAATGAAGTGGACAGTCAAGGCCTACTGTCCATTAAAAACACCACAGGACATAGTCAAAACTTTGCCAAATTCATTCCATTTTCTTTCTCTTGCCTGATGAGGTGATTCGTAGGGGTCTTCTGTTTTCTGGGCCCACAGTAACTAGGGTTCTTCATTGTCTTCTTTCTAATGGGCAAGGCTGACAGGGTAGGGCTGGCACTCTGTGTGATGGTCCTTTTGACAGCTTTGAAGTGTTTGGGATCTGCTTTGGAACCTGCCAGGGCATGGTGTGTGTGTGTGTGTGAGTGTGTGTGTGTGTGTGTGTGTGTAACATAGGGCCAGGAAGTGATACTTGGCATTTCAGGCCGTAGAGACGTGGAAGCAATGGAAGGATCTAGAACGCTCAGGTTCCAGTTGGATCCTTTCCTAGAGGCTGGTGGGCTTCCCAGCATTGTTGGTGACCATGGAATTTGTTTCTTGCTTCTGCGTTTTGGCTTTTTACCTCATCACACCTGTGTCACAGGGTAGGTCATGGAAACCAGATACCATCTGGTTTAAGCGTGAACACAAACACGCTTAAGCGTCTTTAAAAGGCTTTCAGTGAGAACATTCCTGCAGGGATCCCACAGGAAAAGGGACTAGAAGCTTTGCCCCAGATTGGCTTTTCGCCTCCCCCCTACCCAGCACCGGCTCATAACATCTTTATGATGCCCCTTTGGCACCGCTGGGCCCTGAGCGGGCCAGCACTCCTTGTGGTAGTGGCCTTGTCAGACTTTCCCTAACAGTTCTACTTTCTCTAAACTTTACTTCATCATCTGCGGATTAAAATAATCTTCTCTCAGGCCCCAGCTGGCAAGCAGATTTACCCATCAGTCCTTTCTCCACCACAGTTGCAGCGATTAGCACTAAGTTCCCGTGTGGGGTGAAGGGCTGAGCTCCTAATGCCTTAACGCTCCCTGCCCCCCACCAGATCTGATCTTGTCTGTGTGCCCATCACCTTGTCAGTTAGAAAGCAGGGCATCACTACTTCACTGTAGCAAAAAACCAATTATCTGCCCCCCCCAGGCTATGAAGAGAAGGCTGCCAGGCATCAAAGATCTCAAACTTTTATCAAAAGTTGAAATATTGATTCATTTTTTTCCCCTGATGTGTACAATTTTTAGAGACCATTTGGCAGTTGTGAGCACTCGACATGACAGGAATTAGAGCCTGCTAGGTTCTGGTCACAGTTCTGTGTATGCACAGAGTAGCTCTCGTGGCCCCCAGGGCTCTGTGCTGTGTGGTTAGGCTTCCCTGATCAGAAAGCCATGCACTCACAAACTCCCTGCAGTGATGCGGGGATGGTGACACCTCCCACACCCACATTGTGACAATGTGAGTAGACTTTATGTGTGGCCCTGGCCTCTGTGACTCCCAGGGAACCACAGTGCTGTCCTGCTTGGGCAGATAGTACCTGATCTATGGTGAGAGGGACTTCTTAGACACAGCTTATGCCTCATGCCAGGAGGAGGTGTACAGACAGACCTGTGAGAGGGGCTCCAGTCTAGTGAGGTGACCTCAGCTCTTACTGTGCTGTCAGTGAAGGACATCTGTACAGATGCACAACAGCTGGGGACAGAGCACAGCAGTTCTGGTCAGGTTCAGGTGTTGTTACTGAGGAGCTGAGGAGATGGAGGAGGTAGTAGGCAACCATACTGGGAAGGGACCATACATCACAGTTTGATCTTTTTCCAGGGAGCTGGTGGGGAGGGCAGGAGGCAGTGTGGGGACATGAATCTGCCATGGAGTCCCACAGGCCCAGCTTCCGGGCTGATTCCAAGGGCCTGGATTATGAGTACAGGGTTCTTCAACCCCTGGGCTGTCAGCTGGTATGAGCTGTCCCATTCTAGAAGACAACTTGGGTATCACCTACTTCCTGTTTGGTCCTGTAATATACATGAGCCTCTAGGACCACTAGGCAGAGCCTCAGCACTTGCCTGCTTAAGCTCTGGGTGTCGACTGTATTGTGTATGTTGGAGCAGCTTCTGAGTGAGGAAGGGCCCAGCTGCAGCCCAGACACACCCTTCCCTGGTCATTCCTGCCTGATGTAAATAGCACAACATTGATTGGAACACTGAAGTTCCGAGGCCTGGGGCACTGGCTGGCTCCCTGGTTGCTGTTGTCATTGTCTATGTGCTTCCTGCCCTCACATGTGTGGCTCATGGGAGGAGCCCATGAATTCTGCTCCCTAATGTCTAGTGCCACCCCATTCCTTCCTGATGTCCAGAACTTGCTGTTGCAGTAGATATGCTCAGAAGCCAGACTGTGTGTGATTCTAAAATCAAATCACACGCTACCAGGAGGAATACTTGTCAGGCAAGCGATTCAGATTAGGTGAGGGCCACTTTAATTACTTCTCTCTTGGTTCAGTATTTTTGTTACATTAGAAATGTAGGCATGCCTTTAATCCCAGCATTTGGGAGGCAAAGGCAGGTAGATCTCTGTAAGTTGGAGGCCAGCCTGGTCTATATAGTGAGTTACAAGACAAACAAAAATGCGTCTTTGTATTTTTTTTTACTTTTTATTTATTCATTGTGTTTTTCTCATCATGCATCTGGATCCCATTCATACTCATCTCCCCATCCCTTCATACCTACCCTCTGCCCTTGCAACCTCTCCACAAAAATAAAATTCTTCCTCCTCCTATTTCCCCCAATTTTGGTTTTTTGAGTTTCTCTGTGTAGCTTTGGAGCCTGTCCTGGGATTTGCTCAAACTCACAGAGAAATTTAAGAAAAAAAAAGAAAGAAAAAGAAAGAAAGAAAGGAAGAGAGAAAGAAAGAAAGAAGAAAAAAAGGAAAAACAATACCATGGAGGCTGTAATATGACCAGTGTGTCACACAGTATATTCTTTTGTCCATGCATCTTTACTTGCAAGTGTTCGTGGCAAAGAGTCATTGGTCTGGTTTCTGCTGTACTATTGATGCTGGGCCCTCACTGGGACTCCTATTGGATATCCAGCTGTTGCCCTGTGTCGTGGAGACCCTGCAGCTTTGGGTTTGTAGGACTTGTACCTTCACATGCTCTGGCAGGTCATAGATGGGGTGGATGTTGGAGAGGGCCAAATCATAACCGTGGTTCTAGACCTGGGTAGTTGCAGGCTTGGTCAGCCTGCCAGCTCCCCAGCCCTCCAGCCCTCCATCCTCACCACCAGCGTGAACTGTCCAGTGTTGCCCCTGCTAGTTTACCCTTTGCAGCAGTGAGCAAGGGGCAGGGCTGTAGCGGTCTGTTCCAATGATCGGGCAAAGGCCTAGAGATTTAAATAAAAGATAAGACAGCGGGTCATCCGTGCAATAGTAATGCTCGACTGCCGTTTATTGAGGGGAAGGAGCAGGCTTATATACTGACTCACAGCACAGTGGAAAACAATCAAGAGTCAAGCATGAAAGCTCTCGGGCTTAGTTCCTCCCCAGCAGATGTGTGTTAGTAAATCAATAAGAGTACCAAGAACTACTCTGGGGCAAGATGCTCTAGCTAAGACTTTAGAATGTTCCAGCCAATAGCTCAGGCTTGCTCAAGGTGCCTTGGGGGTCCATGCAGGGCCCTACATGGCACCAGTTCTGCTTTCATGCTCTTGGGTTTAGCCCACCAACACCTACATACCCCAGCAGGGCCATTTGTACAGGGGCCGCTCTCCCAAATGCTGCAGTTGGTGAGGGGCAGGGACAGCTCTCCTGCTCTTATAACAAGGCTCTACCAACTGCCATGGGAGGGGGCAGTTTTTCTTGATCACACCCATACCACTATATGATTAATGAAGAGCAGGGCTAGATCTTCCAAGCACAGGTGCTCCCACCCCGGTCAACATCAACAGGGTCAGCTCTACTGCGCTGCTCAGGTGAGGTGCAGGGCCCAGTTTCCCAAGTGCTGCAGCTAGTAGGGGGGAGGGTTAGCTCCCTCACCTGCCACAGATGGCAGGAGGACATCTTTCCCTCGCCCTCACCACCACACGGCAGATAAGGGGAGCAAGGCCAGCTATCCCACTCTCATGCCTGATAGGGAAAGTCCTTTTATACATATGTTTCTCTTATTGGTTAATGAATAAAACACTGTTGGCTAGTAAGGCAAGAAGATAGGCGGGACTAGGAGATGAGAATTCTGGGAAAGGTAAGCAGAGAAAGTCTACCAGAGACACTTGTCATGTAGGACACCAAAGGAGTAGCAGGTCTGGTCTGTTCTCACATAAGATAAAACCAAGTGGAAATACTTTGATTACTAGAAATGGCATAATAAAGACAGAGCTAGCCAGTAAGAAGCCCAAGCCACTGGCAAAGAGTTTTATAATTAATATAAGTCATTGTGTGTTTATTTGGGGCTCAAGGGTGGTGGGACCCATGTGGACAGGAACCTCTGCAACACATGACCTCAGGGCCAGCTCACCCATGCTGCAACCCTGACAACAGAGTCAGCTTTACTGTGCTGCCCAGGTGACTTGCAGAGCCTGCTTTCCTGAGTGTAGCAGTTGGTAAGGGGGAGGGTCAGCCCCTCCCCCCAGCAGGAAGTCAGGGGCAAGGCTTCTGTGTGTTTTTTAAAGTACTATTTAAAAAGATAGAAACAAAGGAACCACAGCAACACCCTTTTTTGGACTGTTGGAATGGTGTTCTGTGGCCATGGGTTCATTTCACTTTTCTGGAAGGCAAAGTGTTGGAGTGCCACCAGGGTTGATGGGCTGTCCACAACTCCTGGGACCCTAGGCCAACTGGTTCTGGGGCTCAGACAGCATCTTTTCTCCTAGGAGGTTTTCTTCTTGTGGCTGAGAATGTGTAATCAGCTGAAGCACTGGCCAAAGCCAGGTACAGGACAGTTGAGATGCACCGAGTCAAGGGCACGATGCAGCTCTTGGATATGTTGTCTTCTGGGGAGATGGGAGTCACCCAGATGCCAGGCACACAGTGACTACCATGTAGCCAAGAGGCACCCACAGCTCTGAGTCGCACAGAAAGGTCCTAGGAATGCAAGCAGCCTGATGCTGCCTTCTTCTAACTCAGCCTGGTGCTGTGGGCCATGACTCGGGAGCCCAGAATCTGGGTTAGGTCCACAGGGCAAGCCGCCATTGACCTGTTTGTTGTTTCCTTCTGGATTGTCTTGAATATATATGTGAAAACAGCAGTTGGGGCATAATGATGCTTCTTTTTTAAGCTCTTCTGAATACCCTGTTGAGCTGTTTAGAGAAGCAAGCTGTGTGCTGCTTGTTCTCAGTGCCCTGACCTCCAGCCCCTCTCTTTATGGCATGCGAATCACTTCCATTTTATTAAAAACTTATTTTTGTAATTCCCAAAGTCTGGACAGAATTAGGGTGTCAGAGGGTTCAGAGTTTACAGTGAACAACACTGTACATGCAGGCCCAAGCATCTGTTCACTTCTGTGGGAATGATTTGGAGAACCTGAGGGGGCTGGGGTAGAGGCAAGAGCTTTGCACCCACATGAGTGTACTTTCACGTAGGGCCATATGCATTTACCACCAGCCACATGTATTGACTGTACTCAGGTAAACACACACATTGTACACATGTTCTTTCCCAGAACCTCTCCTTGTCCGATTTGATGACTTTCAAAGTTGTCAGTGTTCCAACAATTCCTTTTGTCTCTTACATGTCGGCTTCTGAAAAGGTGTTTGCTATAATCCACCATCCCTGGGGTGGGGGTGTGAAGTGGGGGGATGTGCTGGCCATGCCTTGGGAAGGCTTGGGTCAGTTGTAGTGACTTGGTTCCAGAAAGAGAGACCTTCCTGTATGATCAGCCTCTTTTTAAAATCACAGGCTGTTGGTAGCCATTTTCTTCCAATTTGGCACTGGTTTTGAAGGCAAAGCTTGGATTAGGTAGCATCTGATGCCACAGCCACTCTTCCTGACGGTGGAGGTCAGTCACAGCTTCCCCGTCTCAACTCTGCAGCCCCAGAAAGTTCCCAGTGAAAGCAAAGCTGGGGACATGGGTGCTTCTGCCTTGGCAGGCATGAGAGATGAATGCAGAATCCCCAGGTGGATGAAAGTCAAGTGTGTCAGGACACAAGCTCGGCCACTGAGCAGACACCTCGGGCTGGTGTGGTTGATGAAGGAAAGGTTCTCTCTCCTGTGGGTATGCTAGTAGGTGGAAAGGAGAAAGAATCCCCCCTCCCTCATGAATAGAAGACCTATTCCTGCCTCCCTCCTTCACAGCCTGGACCTGCTAACCTTGTGGGCTGACCCAGCAGGGGCCAGTGCTGCTTCTCCCTCCACCCCCTCTGCACAGCTGGCATCTTTCACAGCTGTCCCTCTTTTGGTTAGCTCCCCTCAGCTAGACCAAGGCAGAGATGGCCATTTTTTGTTACCAGACCTGAGAAGGACATGATGCCACTTCTGCTGTATCCTTAATGGCCACATGAGCAATCCTGGGGAGGTGTGGCTGGGGACTGTGGAAGGATATGATGATCCCTGGAAGCGGGGAGGCTGCTGCATTTTCAGGAAAGAAAGGGACCTGAATCCAAAGGGGGAACTGAGGTTCACTTTCTCCTTTTAAAAACATTTATTTAATTCATTTGTTGGCCCATTCATCCATTTTGTGTGTGTGTTTTGAGTTGTATGCACACATGTGTAGGGATGCATGCTTCTGTAATCACTAGGAGGCTAGAGGACAGTGTTGGTAGGTGTCCTCTACCAACTATCCTCTGCTTTTAATGTAGGGTCTTTTGTTGCACTCAGAGCTTATATTTTTCCACTAGGATGGCAGCCAGCAACATCCTGTCTCTGTCCCCCCTGGAGGTGAAACACAGACATGTAGGGTCACACCCAGGGTATTGCATGGGTGCTAGGAATTGTTGCATAGTCCTAATGCTGGTAGCACTTTCTCCTCTGTTCCAATGTAGACATGTACACTGTACTGGTTGGTTTTGTATGTCAACTTGACATAACTTGAGTCATCAGAGAAGAGGGAGCCTTAGTTGAGGAAATGCCTCCATGAGATATAGCTGTAAGGCATTTTCTCATTTAGTGATTAATGGTGGTGGTGGTGGGGCATTGTGGGTGGTGCCATACCTGGGCTGGTGGTCTTGGATTTTATAAGAAGGTGGGCTGAGCAAGCCTATGGGAAGCAAGCCAGTAAGCAGCCCCCTCCATGGCTTCTGCATCAGCTCCTGCCTTCAGGTTCCTGCCCAGTTTGAGTTCCCATCCTGACTTTCTTTAGTGATAAACAACAATGCTGAAGTGTAAGCCAAATAAACCCAACTGGCTTGTTGGTCATGGTGTCTCATTGCAGCAATAGAAACCCTAACTAAGACACAAACACACACACATACACACACACACACACACACACACACACACACACACACACAATTTAATTTTGGCATATGCTGTATATATGCATACATGTTTATATCACCTGGCAGTTCTTTGTATAAAAATACAGATGTGATTATATCCATTTATAAAACAATAGGAATGTACCAGAACAACAGCAGTTATCTCTGAATAACTTCCATTTTTGTCTGTGTAGCTCTAGTTAAACTAATTTTATTTGGCAATAAAATTTCATGCATGTGTTGGGCAGTGTTGGTGCATGCCTTTAATGCCAGCACTTGGGAGTCAAAGGCAGGTATATTTCTGTTAGTTCAAGGCCAGCCTGGTCTACAAAGTGAGTTCTAGAACAGCTAGGACTATTGCACAGAGAAACCCTGTCTCCAAAAACAAACAAATAAATAAATAAATAAAAATTCATGCTTGTATACAATGCATTTGGTCATTTTTTACCCTCCATTACCCTGTCTCACCCCCTCCTACGCCCATCAAATTCTTCTTAGAAAGTTAGTCTTTGAGATAGTTCATTGCTTGGTCAGCATGTTAGTTGTCAATATTCTGGCCACTTTCACTTAGAACCAGACTCCTTTCCATCTCAGTTCATGACTTTTTGTTAACCTGGATTGGAATACACAGCCACCTGCCTACGGCTGTCACCTACTTCCCATCAGAGTTAGGATTACGGAATTGAAGCAAGGGGCTGTGTGAGTGAGGCCTTAGCATGACTGTCCTATGTCCTTTATACTCTTTCACTGTTCACAACCTTCATTTCCAGAGTGGAAGTAAAGTAGGAAGCCTGGTTACCACTGGGCCATTCTAGAAGAAAACACATTTTGAGAGAAACTTGGGCAGGGAGGTCCAGTCAAAAGGAGACTTTCATATGAGTCTTGCAGACAGACCTGTGTCTTGTGCTTGTGGAGACAGTCCTGTGGTGTGTAAAGCACAGCCCGGTTGCCTTGCCACAGACACTGGTGGGTAGTTAGGGTGGGACCCCCTTGGTGGAGATCACAAAACTTTGCTGTCCCAGTGACTGTGCCTTCTGTCCACAGGCAGGTCTCAGCCACGGCCCTGGGCACAGCGTGTGCATCATTGATGAGATTGGGAAGATGGAATTGTTCAGCCAGCCTTTCATTCAGGCAGTCCGCCAGACGCTGTCCACGCCGGGCACTGTTGTCCTTGGCACCATCCCAGTCCCCAAAGGGAAGCCACTGGCCCTGGTGGAGGAGATCAGGAACAGACGTGATGTGAAGGTGTTCAGTGTGAGTAAGCCAGCCCCTGGGGAACTCCTACCCTGTGGTCACATCCTAGCCTCTGCTGTCTTCCTCTTCTGCCTTCTGCCAGTAGTGGAGTAGTCAAGGCAGGGTTTGAGGTGTGGGTTGGGAAGGTCTGTCCAGGGAGGAGCCATGGAATCAGAGCCATGCTCACACACTCAGTGGCAGAGTTCACCCCCAACCCCAGCTGAAAGATGTGTGCTTATGGGAAAATTAGTTACTCAAGCCTGAGCCTTGACTTTGGGGTTGCATCGATAATAAATTAAAATAAATCTGTAAAAAATGGGCAAAAGGTTTGAAAAGCTGTTTCTCCGAGGAGCATGAGGAAGCCACCACAGTAAGCACAGAGAAGACATGTACCCCACAAGCATGGTGACCCAGAGGTACCACACCATACCCTCTAGGAGGCCTTCCATGCTGTAGTTAGAGGAGAGATGCAAGAAGGGCTTGGAGAAACTTCAGCCTCCCTACCCTGTTGGAGAGAAGGAACTGAGCTATCCCGGGAAAACGCTCTGGTTTCTCAAGGAGTTGTATGTTGGTCACTATTCCAGCAAGTCCACTCGTAGGCATTCACACAGAAGACTTGATGACAAAGCTTGAATGAATGACCACAGCAGCTTTGTTCACAATACCTGACGGAATGAGAGGGACCCAGACATCCACCAGCAGCTGAACGGATGTCTAATGTGTGCTCTAGCCATCTAGTGTGGTGTTACTTAATGACACAAAGGAATAAAGCACAGCCACATTCTGAGGCCTAGATGAATGCTGTATTATGATGAGTGAAAGAAGCCACTCACAGAAGTTCACAGGCTCCACGATGCCATTTATAGAATGCCCAGAAGAGGCAAGTGCATTGAGACAGGAAATAGAGTGGTGATTGCTAGGGATGGGCAGGAAGGGAGGAGGTGGCTGTGAATGGGGGCCCTGTCTGTGATGAAATGTTCACTTCTAACCCTTAGAGGGTGAACTTTAGTGACATTGGAATTGCATTTCAGCAGGGCAGTTTGCACACATATGCACACAAAAGTCAAAGCCGTGGTGGCACCCTTTTTCCTTTAAGACTTATCGACATACCCTGTGAATGGTGATGTCCAGTCCACTCCCCACCTCGGTGCTGCTGGCCTTGCTGCGTGCTAGCATGGCAGAAGACATCACATGCAGAGACATGGCGAGTGTGCCTGCTCAGGTCTCCTTTTTACAAAGCTACTAACGCTAGGCTGGTGATATGACTCTAGAGTCCATGCCCAACATGCACACCTTGTGTTCCATGCACAGCACCCTTATAAACAGCTGTTGTAGCATAAGCCTGTAATCCCAGCTCTCAAGAGTGGGTGCGGGAGGATCGGAATTTCAAGCTATATAGTGGTAAGGCCCAGCCTGGGATGCATAAGGCCCTGTTGCAAAAAAATAAAAATAAAAAAGCCACTGCTGCCATCATATGGGCCCTGCCCTCGGGACACCCTTTCAAAGCCTCTTCAAATATCTTTAATTCATGGAATTGCAGGAGATAAGGTTTTTGACACAGGAACTTTGGGGGATGTGATGAAACCTACAGTGGACAGAAACTTCTGCTCATATCCACGCACTCACTAAAGCATCTGGGCACACTCCTCTCTTTGATTCTTGGCACAGCTGCCTCTCCGAACAACGTCCACCACCTACCAGTTTCTGCCAGGCTTTCTTCCCCTGGACTCCTGTCTGCAGCCCCACCCAGCCTGCACTGCCTTTTCGGGAGTCTTCCCCACAAGATCTTCTATACTTCTTGGCCTTCTTTATGTCCTTCCTATCATGGGTCCTTATCTGCAGCACACACCGGGTCAGGAAGCTCTCAAGACTCTGTACCACATCACCCTGTCCTCTCTGACTCCCCTTCGTCTGTCAGAGGAGCAGAAAGCTGAGGTCAGAGGCTCCTTGCAGCACTCAGATTCTCCAGGGTCATGGAAAGACATGTAGATGAGTTGTGGGCAGCTGCTGCTGTGTGCTGCTCTCCAGGGCTCAGGTCCAGCCCAAGCTTCTCTCTCTTGCACTGTCTCCCATCTCCATCCTGTGCCTCCCAGGGCTTCAGCCGTGCTCTCCACATGGGACTTGGTGATCCCGAAGAGCTGGCTTTAGTCTCCATTCCCTGCTTTCAAGGAAGCCTTGGCTCGAAGCACTGGAGGCCAATGCTCTGCTCTCTAAGCTTGCTTTCTTGCTTCTTCCCACAGGTCACCAAGGAGAACAGAGATAGCCTCTTGCCAGATATTGTGACCTGCGTGCAGAGCAGCAAGACCTGAAGCAGCCGGTGACCAGGTCCAGCTCGGCTGCTGGTCGCTGCCTGCCCAGGTCTGCTACCTCACTATCAATGGGTTTGTACCCTCCGTCCAAGAGAGCTGGACAGCTGCTTTCCATAAAATACTCATGAGATCAGGTTAGCCCAGTGCCTGCTGGGCCATGCGCAGTGAACAGTCCACCATGTCTTACGTATGCTCAAGGGTTCTGTCCATTTCCGGTTACAATTGTGCATGCGATTTGAGTAAATTCTAAATGAATGTGTCAGGGATTAGTGGAATTTGCTCGTGTTGGGGTTTATAGGTGTGTTCGGGGCTAGGAAGGGAGTTTGGTTCTTCATTGACTTTACGTGCTGTGATATTAAATACCTCTCTCCAGGTGCAGCTTCAACTCGTGCAGCTGAAAGCAGTAACAACTTGATTCTCTCCAGTTATTTCCAAAGAAAAACACATTAGTTCCCCTCTTTCATCTCTTGCTTATTCCTTTGTTTATTGCCTAATAAAAATGGAAATAAATCTGGTGGTTCGGACACAGGAGTGCGCCTGTGGGAGGGACAGTTTTCAGAATGCTGGTGTCAGCTGATGTTCCAGACATGAGCAAAACCTCCTGTTTGTGCTGAGTTAGCCTGCCTGGGCACAGTTTTCAACCACTCTGAGCCAAATGCCCTTCCAAGAAAGAAAGGGACATGACTGTCACCAGAGAAGGGTTTTGGAAGCTGCCTTGAACTGCTGTCACCAGTGGCTATAGGGGCTCCTCTGTGAGGAGGGAGGCCACAGGCTGGGACTGAGCCTGCACTGCGCTCTCGAGCACTATGAAAAGAGAATCTACTAAGGAAACTGCCGGGAGCTACTGAAACTTTTAGGTGCTTTAGATATTGTTTATCAGTATTAATGACAACACCCGCTGATGTGAGTACCATGGGTCCCTTGCTGGGACCATGAACACATATGGGCCTGTATTACTGGAGGTGCTTGTGAGCTGGGCACTAGGACCCAGTGGAGACTGCAGTAAGCCTGTGGCTGGGGCTGGATCTCATGTTGGTCTTCCTCCTAGGGTAGTTTTCAAAGCTTAGGCCTACCTGTCCAGCCTGAGAAGTAGGTGCCTCTCTCCATCATCTATGCCATTAGGCTTTTCAGGGAGGCCATGCTCATGGCTTTGAGCAGGCTGGCTGTGATGCCAGCAATGGGTACCAGGGAAGGTGGGACACAGCATAGGTTTGGACCATAGCATCAGTGCACCTGGCCACTCAGGACCTGAATGTACCTAGTCAAAAGTTGCTACACAGCCTGTCCCTGTCAGGGAGCCCTGCTCAGCCCTTTGAACCTAGAATAAAGGAAGCAGGAAGGAGAAACAGTAGTGGTGGCAGCATACAGTATGCTCCTCCTGGGCCAAAGGGGACCTTATGTTGGCATCTTACTTGGTCCCCCAAGTTGTGTGCAACTGAAATCTGCTCTTCCAGATGCAAGAGGATGTTGAGTTCCGGGTCAGCCTGGCCTGCATAGGAAAACATTGCTTCATAAAACAGTTTTAAAATATCACAGCTACGGTAGATGGAAGACTTGGACTCGAGTGTGAGTGGCGTCAGAGCCTCTGCTTATTCTATGCTCCCTATGGTGTCTTGACATCTAGGCTCCCTGTCATCTTGTGAATTGCATGCTTAGACCCCACCCTCACACTGACACGTAAAACTGGCACGTCCTTCAGTGACTACTGCTCTGACAGATGAGAGTCAGGGTCAGGGTACACAGATTTCAGATGCAAATCCTAGCACTGTAAGGAATGTCAATGAATGGGGCACTGGGGTCTCTAATGGAGTTGGATGCAGGTCCTGACTTGAGGAGTTCATGTTGCAAAAACACATTGATAATATAATGCAGAAGCAGTTCAGCCAGGATGGCATGGTACCACAGCATGATGGAACACCAACTGCACAAAGACTGCTGGTGCCCTTGCTGCCTTCCACTTGGCAGGTCACACCACCAGCCTCTTCTCACCCTGTGCTTTGAAAATCCTTTCCTTCCTGTCTCTGTATGAAGGTAAGCTCATGTGTGCAGGTAACATGGCCTTTAAATAGATGATAGAGAATGTCCCAGGCTCTCCTGGTGGATGGAGAGGCTTCCAGGAAAAACTGCAAATTCATGGAAGGTTCTTGGAACAGTGAGGTGACTCTGTCCTCCTCCCAATAAGACAGGTGTTCATAGAGGATGGGGTTGACCTGTATGTGCCACCTGTTCACGCTGTAACACAGGAACTTGGGACAGAATGGCACCAAGTGGGAAGTGGCTGCATAAACAGACTGTGCCACCCATTTCAGAGGCAGAGACCCTGGAGCAGCCACTAATTTTAGACACGTGTGTGCCAGGCATGAACAGTACAGCACATGGCAGGATTTGGAGTTGGTGCCCAATTAGCCATAATATACGCACAGCCAAGTGCTATAGTTGTTATAGTATCTTTAGGAGAGAAATGCTTTTGTTTAGTATCAAATGCATTTAGACAGATGTCAGCCGAACATTTGAGCCACCCTGGCAGGAAGTGCCATAGAGGCCTGTCTCATATGCCACCACCAGAACGAGGAAGGCTCTAGGATGCAGGGCTGCCTACTGGGAGAACATAAAAGTTTAAAAATTAAAACAAAGCATTACAAATTCCCCCCCCCCCCCCAGGGCTCACAGAGCCCTACAGAAGAGGAAGCAGAATTTGTGTAAGACCCAAAGGGTATGGGGACACCAAGAAAACAAGGCCTTCTAAATCAACATGAGCAAAATTCCTATGAACTCAGAGATGGAGGCAGCAGCACAGGGCCTGCAGGATTCTGCACCCATCCTCTACATATTATGGCTTCCAGTTTACTGCTTTGATGGAATTCCTGGGTGTGTGAACAAGTGGGTGTCTGATCCTTGTGCCTTCCCTGGGCTGTTTCCTTCTGTTTTGTACAATTCCTATGTGCTTTTATTATATTTTTTATTATCCCTTATCTGTTTTATAATGAGAGACAGGGAATGGCTTTGGATGAGAGGAAAGGTGGAGAGAAACTAGGAGAAGTAGGGGAGGGGAAACCATAATCAAGATATATTATGTGATAAAACATCTATTTTCAATATTAAAAAAAGAGACCCGAGATGTAACTCAGCAGACAGGCTTGCCTAGCATGAGAAAGCCTTGTACTCCATCCTCAGCACCACATAAACTAGGCATGGTGGTGCACACCTGTAATCCCAGCAATCAAGGAGTGGACCCAGCTCAATCAGAAGTTGAAGGTCATCCTTGGCTACCTAGCAAGTCTGAGGTCTGCCTGGGTGGCATGAGACCCTATATCCTGCGCCTCCCCACATTATACAATAAACAAAAAGCTAAGATCATATTCTTAGTATTCTTCAACAGCTTCAAGGAATCTTTCCTTGGTGGGGTTGGTGTACATGTCCACTTCTCAGCTTGTACACCCACTGCCTGTATTCCTCCATGGGCAGGAGCCTGTACAGGACACAGTTCATGAGCCTGTCTAGATAGGTGGGCCTGGTACTCACCTATTGTAGTTACTCTGTACCAGCTGGGTTTCTGTCCCTCAGAGAACTTCCCTTTTGTGGATGCCAAGCAGCAGCCAGCTGTGCTTCCAGGCACATGTTGTTTCTCACCAATTACAAGTAGAGGCTACACCTCCAGCTCAAAGCTAACGGGAATGTTGGCAAGCGATCCAAGGGAATTCCTGAAGAGGCCAGCCAGATTTGATTTAACCTGAGAACAGCCGCAGGTCACACAAGCTTCTCAGATACACAGCTGCATAGAACCCAGAACCACTGTTTCTAGAGGATTTCAAGAGATGCTCTGTCTCTGTTGATAGACCCCCCACCTACTGCCATTAATTGCTAATTCTTTTTTGTACCTATGTATGTACTCATGCTTGTTGGTGTCAACAGGCCTCAGTGCATATGTGGTCAGAGGGCAGCCTCTGCTGTCAGTCTCCTATCCTGGCCGTGCTGATGCTTAAGAAATAGAAAGGAGATGCTGGAAACCTCGCTCAAAAGAGCGCTTGCCTGGAAAGCATGAAAGCCTGAGTTTGGTCCCAGCACCCCCATAAGGAAAGGAATAGATGGAGTGACACACCCTTGTAATCTGGTACTGCAGAGAACACACTGGGGTTCTGTGACTCACTGGCCACATCCGCCTGACCTGTAAGCACCAGGATAGCAAGAGGCCCTGCCTCAATGACCAAGGTATGAAGCCCCTGAGGGATGATGTATGAGATTGTCCTCAGGCATCTACACACACACACACACACACACACACACACACACACACACACACACACAAGACACGGAGAGAGGGAGAGGGAGGGAGAGGGAGAGAGAGAGAGAGAGAGAGAGAGAGAGAGAGAGAGAGAGAGAGAGAGAGACTCCATTACTACCTCCTTCCTAGTGGCGAGGGACTGCCGTATCCACCCTTTGTAGCTCCCATTTTCCAATCTTAGATGCTTTGGCGACTTGACTTTGCCTAAACTGAGAACTTACTTCTTTTTCCCACTTCCATTCTGGAAGGCAAAGCCAATGAGTGATACCCATTCCTTCTCAGCAGGAGTACATACATCTGTCTCTGCTCTGTCCAGCAGAGTATCTGAGATAGGATTTGCTTCCCTCTCCACAAAGGTCTTTCACAGAGTAAAGAAGATATTTAGGAAGGACAGCAGACACACACAGCCATAACTGTAAACATTTTAATTCCTAAAACAAAGGTGTGTGCAAATGTGCTCATGTACAGTAGCGCTTTCTCAGCTTGGAAGACGAGCATGCATTCCTGGGAAGCACGCAGGGGTCCTGAGTGGCCCTGAACTTGAGGGAGGAGCATATCGCCTCTGAATGCTCATCCTGAACCAATGCACCATTGGGCTATTGCTAGTGACTTGCTCTTCCAGCTGTGCAAAGGTTATAAAGAATGAGGCTCTTTCCAGTTGGGCTTAACCTGAATGACTCTGGCCTGCTGATGGCCTCAGGAGCTGTGACTCAGTGCTCTCTCATGGTGACAATGTGTAAAATGCCAATAATTTAGCATGCAGCTGTTCTAATGTTACCAGGGCAGGAAGGAGCCAGTCATGGGCTCCACTCACTCTAGTTGTTTTAAGATATAACATGGCTTTTGTGAGAAATGTCTAACTCCTGTGCAGTGCTTGAGGGAGGAGGTGCAATGCCTTCTCTCGACCCCCACTATGTGAGAGTGTTTTCAAGAACCTGAGATAGAGTTATTGTTTTCTAGAATAGCTCTTCTTTCCCCCCCAGGAAGAACCATGTGGTTTTAGAGCAGGGAGAGAGTCCCCATCTCTCCAACCAGACATGTGTTCCGCTATTGCTCATCGGAGGCACTCTGCTGAGAAGCTGTGTCATCCAGGCCCATGTCCTCTTGGCTTGCTCTCCGGCACAGCACCCCCAGGTTCTCTGCCACAGCCCCTGCCAGCCGTCGATCTTGAAGCTGCCCTTGCTCTGGGGTATCAATGGGTTCACATGGCTCAGAGAAGTGCTTCAAAAAGGAGAGAAACAGAGACAGTTTAGCCTATGCTCACTGCCTGAGTGTCCCGAGTCACCCCACCCATCACCCTGACATCGGAGGAGCGGGGGCTAGGGTGGCTGCATGCTTTGAAGGCGGGCTGTTAAGCGGCACAGAACTGATAGGCAGCCTCTGAGGTTGAGATGTACCACCAAGCTGCATGTCTAAATGGCTTTGCTCGGGAGGACTGGACGTACCAATCCAAAGGGAGCCCTAGGGAGTGGCTGCAAGCATGCCAGCCTGCCACCCTTTGAGCCCTGGTCAATCCTCTCCACCCACCAACCTCTGGTGCTGATGCTGCTACTGCAGGTTCAACCCAGCAGTGTTACACAAGAGCCTTTGAATTCTGGATGGTCAGAGTCCTAAAGACCTTTCATCCTTGCTAGAGACAGAAAAGGAAGATTTGCCAGAACCCTCGAAGTAGGCCCATAGAGTAAGTTTTAGACAGATGGGATAAGAAAGGAATGGCAGTTTGTGTTCTTTTATTGAAAGAGAAAACAAAAAGTGATTAAGTGGTGATTTTACTGCTAGAGTCACCAGTATCTTCCCTTTGGCTAGGAAACATGAATCTGCCTGAGCTTCGCCTTAACTCTTTTTTTTTTTTTTTCATTCCTAACAGAGGTCATAAGAGAATTTCTGAGTGTCTGTCCATCTCTTTCTTAGCTGGTCATCTAGTGTCGGTAGCATGAATCCTGAGCAAGTAGCGTCTTATTTGATAGACTCCTTTAAAACTGTTTCTGGGATGGAACCACTTGGAATGGTTGGTCATCTTTAAAACTGGGAGCCCATGAGAATTTAACTCCAGTGTCTACTCTTGTCCTCTTTTTTCCCTCAGGCCAGAGTGGCACAATTGGGAAGAAAGGAGTCCTGCTTCCATAGGGTGGATGAGGGGAGACTTCTCCCCATTCCCAGGTTTCTGACTCATGGAAATAATTATGTTGGGGTACCCTACTAACACCTGTGGGGCTTGTGACCCAAAGGCTGGGGATGCTCTTTTGTTTGCAACCTACCCTGGAAGAAAGCAAAAGTATTTTACAGGTGGGTGAGAGCCCCGGGCCCTGTGATGCCCTCCTGTCCATCCTGGGGCAGACCTTACCCTAGTAGCATGGCCAGCAGCTCTAGCAGAAGGGCCCATCACAATGTTGACACTACTAGATGACTGGGTGTCGCTGGTGTTGCCTCCCTCTGCAGCAGAGAGTCCAGATATGACAAGTGCACTGGAGAAGCTCCTTTTGCCAAAGAGGAAGCTGAGAGTGGAGCTGGTTGAAGAGCCCAGGCTAGACCGAATGAGTGCCTCAGCCCTTTCTCGGACACTCAGGTGACCTGTGATGGTGACAGGAGGTGGCTGGGAGTGCAGGGATGCAGCCGAGGTGTGCAGGGAGAGCCGGCTGCCTGAGGGTCTCTGGGCTAGCTCATGCACAGAGCTGGAAGTCTGAAGGAAGGCTTGGTGGCTCTCTAGGATGGGTCCTGAGGAGCTCAGAGTAGGTGGCCTCTGGCTTATTGCTGAGTGTGCCTGGACGGACTGGCTTCTTCCCTTTCTTCTGCCTGTAAGAGAGCAGAACACCTGGTCAAGCCCCTGGAAGAAGTACTTCATAAATTTGGGGGCAAGGTTGGCCCCTTTTTTATGACCCATCAGTGAGGGCAACAATTGAACCAATCCCTCCTAAGAGCCTTGGGATGGTTGGATTACCTCCTATGTGCCACTTACCATGACTGAGTTTCATTCCGTGCCTCATAAACGTGGGCCAGTTAAGAAATAAAACATTTTTAGATCTTAAAAACAGAGTAATATTGCCATAGGTGGCCAGGTATACCAATATCTGTGTGGTGTGTGGGTATCTCCTCTGCCTGTGCCCAAGAAAGCCAAGTCCACCCAGAGAAACTGCAACAAGGTAGAAGCTGGCCATACAAGTCTGGCCTCTCATTGACATCACTTTGGACACAGTGATGATAGTGTGCTCATTTCCAAAGGGTGTTCATGGGTTTCCTCTACTTATAGGTTGTGAAAATGGGAGTCTCAGCTTGAGGAGCCTCATGGGGTGCTCAGAACTGGTTCTGGCTTCTCTGGCCTGAATGACCTGGAGCCTCTCTGTCTTGGGCATGGGAATGGCCTTGGGCTTGAAGGTCCCTGTTGAGAAGACAGTCAGATATAAGGGGGGTGGGGAAGACCCCAAGGAATCAACATTATAAGCAAGGGTCATGACTTGTTCATTTGGAATCTGGAAAGGCCGAACTCCTGTGATTTCTAAAGTTGATCTCTGTCCAAAACCCTCCACACCCATCCACTCACAAGTCAGGATCTCCACCTGCACTAGGTAGGGCCTTCTGCCGATCCCAAGAACAACAGGAGGGATGCCTACAGAGCATCAAAAGAGAGCTAGATGCAGTGTCCAAGAAAGACAAGAGACTGCTCCACTTCCGAAGCTCCAGATATTGTGTGTGTGTGTGTGTACATGGGTGTGTGTGCTCGTGCATGTTCACATATGCATGCCTCTGTATGTGGAGGCTGACGTTAGGTGCCATACTCTATCATTCTCCATTCTATGTGTTTTGAACATGGTCTCTCGATGAACCTGGAGCTGCAAATTAAGCAGAGAATCCCAGGGATCTTTTTCTTTACCCCACTCACACGCAGTGTGCGGTGCTGGGATTGTGGACTGCCATTGCTCTCAGCTTCTACGTGGGTGCTGAGTATCTGAACTCAGGTCTCCAGGTGTATGAAGCAAGCATTGCACAGACTGAGCTGTCTCCTCAGTTATACCTCAGACAGTCTTTCAGGTCTTTGTTGGTCCTTTTTTTTTTTCAATTTCAATTTTACAAATTAAACAGCACCAAAGCAAGCAAGAAAGCTGTGTTAAAATCATCTGTGCTCAGACAATTAACTTAATTTTCCAGTGACCACATTATCAAATCATGAGCATTTCTAGGGAAAACCTTCAGACCCGAATGGAAACATAATGTAAATTATGTTCCTTGGTTCACTATTTTTTCTTTGTCTTTGATCATTAGCTGGAAGATTGTGGCGAGAGCCCTTAGTGATATAAGACAGTAACCCTTCTCTCTGGTGTGGGATTCAGACTAGTGATGGGGTTCTATCCACTCCTGGTGAGTAGGTCACCAGGCTCACTGCTAGACCAACTCTGCGTGGCTGTGGCATTTACTGTTTAATGTGATGAGATGACTGTGGGTTGTTGGGAACTTTGTGAGGTTGGCACATGAAGCTCCTAGGAGTGAGTGTGAGTGTGAAATACCCAGCAAGCCAGCAGTGGCTGTTCCGTGTGGTGGCCTGGGGTGGCCTGCTTAGTAGGATTTTGACCAGTCCTTTGGGATCCTGGCAAAGGATCGGAACCAGAATGAATGATGGGAACCAAGGCAAGGAGTAAAGACAGGGTGGGGCAGTCATGGGGGGTGAGCTCAGTTATGGGAGCTGAGTCTGTCAGTCAGGAGTGGTACAAGGTCCTGTTAGAATTGTACACTCACTACTGCTGAGTGAGCCCTTCTGCCTTGACCTTCCCAGAGGCAGGTCCCCCACCCCTGAGTGGCCTCATGCCTAGCTATCACATGACAATCAGCACTTGCAGTTTGAATGAGAACCCCCCCCCAAGCTCATGTGTGGCATCTAGTTGGTGGCACTGTTTTAGGGGACTGTGAAACCTCTGGGTGGCGGTGCCTCCCTGGAAGAAATGTGTCATTTGTAGCCCAGCCATGCCTCCCTCTGAGCACAGTTCCCTACTGTGATGACCAAATGCAGAATCCCATCTGCAGACTGAGCCTGTGTCAGCCACCATGCCATCCCCACCATAATAGACTCTATCCCCAGAGTCAGTCACCCAGGCTGCTCTGTGAAGGTCATGAACTTGTGATGTGGAGGGTGACCACACCACAAAGAGAACCATAGCCACAGCTCTTCTTTCTTTGAATGGGGAGGGGCATGTCTCCTCTCTTCCTTCTCACAGTCTGCTGGGCATGGGCTCAGGTTCTGCTTGGGTGTCTTGCTCAGCTGCGGTGCCTATCCCTTTTGGCACATCATCTTGTTATCCTGGCTATCAACCACAGTGGGGAAGGGGCTGCCTCAGAGGGAATAAAGTGTCAGCCGTACCCACCAGAAGGAAGATCACTGGCAAGTGGGCCTCTTGCCAGCCAGAGGACAGGACAAGGCTGTGGCTGGTGGGGATGTAGCCAGAAGTACAGATGGAAGGCTGGGAGTGTGCAGGTGTCCTGGGGTTCAGTGCTCTCAAGGATAGGACAGAGTAGCAGCTGACGGGAATCCATAGTAGGTAGGATCAGAGTTTTAGGGGCTGTCCTTCCTTATCTGAATGACAGGTTACCTGTTCACTAACTGGGTACCTTGGGGCAATGGCCTGCCTTTTCTGTGCCCCTGTTTCCTCATCTTGGAAGGGAAGACAGAACACCCCTAAGGGCCTAGATTCATGGAGAATGTAAGGGAACTTATGTGATTACTGCCCTTGTGTGGTGTCCAAGGGTGGCACTGTGCAAACAGCCTCTGCAGCAAGGGTGTGGTGGCCACATGGGATACAGAATGAGTGAGAAGGGCACTAGAAGTTAGGTCAGGGCTAGGAGACCTTCACCCAGGACTGACTAAGTTCAAAGGCTAGGAGCCCAGGCTCTCCAGTAGCTTGCCAGCATGCTCCTTCACTTAGAAGTTCAGAGCTGGGCTGGACTTAGTAGAAGAGTTTTAAAAAGCAATAATGAAAAATTAAGGCCTGGTTTAGCTTTTCAAATATCTTGCACCAACATGGATCCTCAGCATTCCTGCACCTCCCACCTATGGGTCTGGTGGTCAGTGGCAGGGACCCTGCTGCCATAGCCCCGGTATTGAACAAAGCATGGCATCCCCATCCCCACCTTGCTCTGGGCACTCTCAGGAGGTAGGCACTGCCCTCCTGGCCCCTCTGGTGCAGAGCTGCCGGGGAAGCATGTGCAGAGGTGCTTACTAAATGCTTTTAGAAGTTAAAGAAGGAGAAGATGAGGGCAAAGAATGAAAACACCGACAGGCTGCCCAGGGCAGAGCCATGGAGCACCAGGAACCAGGCCAGAGCATCTGTCTCCTCAGGCTGTGTCCTCTGTGAGCCCATGGCCCCTCCTTTCTCAGCCAGCATCAAAGCCTTGCCCATCTGGTATAGTGTATTCCATGGTTAGGAGGAATAGGGTTTCAAGGTTTAGACTCAGCTCATCCCTTCCTCTGCTCACCATTCTTTCTGCCGTGGAATGTTGGTAGTCACAGAGCATGTGAGAAGAAACAGGACTGCCTACAGAGAAGGACATCACGTAGGTCTGTCTCTGCAACATGACACACCCAGGAGGCATATGGTGGAACGGCACTGAGAGGGACAGAGGCAATGGAGTGTCTGATGGTCAGAGGGACATACAGACAAATGGCTGCCCAATGTAATGGACACATGGATAAAGAGTGACCAGAGCTGGACCCAGCCAGCCAGAGGACATGAGAAGTGCATCTCTTCCAGCAGATTGCAACCAAGAGGCTCTGGAGTCTAGAAAAAACACTCTTATGATGTTGGACCTGCGACCCTGGGCACTCACCTGCCCTATGACCCCCTCCGCGGGGTGAGGCCCATTGCTGGGTGCCTCCTTTCCTGGGTTGCTCTGTGCTGCTGTCCCGGCTTTCTCCACTAGGAGCATTACTGGCAGCTGCTGATGGTACCGCTCCACCATCTACATCTTCAATGTTGCCACCACTCCTCTGGCCCACACTGCAGTCCTTTCTCATTCTGTGGGAGGGACAGGAGCTTCAGGGTCTTACCAACACATGTCTCATATAGTCACATGCTACACAGTGACATCAGTTGAGGACAGTGATCTCAAAAGATTGTGTCATCAAGTGATGGGTAGCTGGCTGGTTTTGAGTCAGGCTGAGAGTCTGACTAGACTCGGGGATGCTGCACGCACGAGGAAGAAGACAGTGCTGAGTGGCAGGTCTGAAGTTTCAGGCCTGGTTCTCTCCAGCAGCCAATGAGAGCTGGGGAGATGGCTCAGTCGGCCAAGCGCTTGCTGTGCAGTGCAGGCCTGAGGACCTGGGCACAGCCTTCGGAACCCATGTAGAAAGACGGGGTACTGTGGTGTGCGCTTGTAATCCCAGTGCTGGGGAGGTGAAGGCAGGCTCCCTGGAGCTCCCTGGACAGCCAGTCTAGCCTAACTGGTGGGTTCCGGGCCGACGAGAGACCTTGTCTTAGAAAAATAAATGCTGGCCGGATGGAAAGGAGGGACTCTACAAAGTTGTCCTCTCAGTTCCACAAGTATGGGTATGGCTCAACACACACACACACACACACACACACACACACACACACACACACACACACACACACACAACTGGCGAATGCTGCCTGAAAGACACAGACACAGTCTCTGTCTCTCTCAGACACAACTGAGCCTGAGTGCGGGGAAATTGACACTGTGTGTGTGTGTGTGACATGCCCCATTGATTCACTCTGAGGACACTTGTTGGCTGTGACCCATTTGTTGAGGGTCTATAGGGTCAATTGGGCACAGCAGGTTGACTCATATAGGACAACAGTGACCATCATCTTCATGCTACCCAGAGCTCCAGAGAGCTCAGCTCCACAAACTCCTCCTCCCAGGTGCCCAGGCAAAGGCCTCTGGGAAATCCTTACCTCAGCCACCTGGTCTGGAACCACGTCCTCATACGATTCACTGTGACAGGCCCACCCCAGACACTCTGCAGCTGCTTGTGGGTGCCCAGGTAGGATGTGGTCAATGGGGAGACATACATGGGGTACCCCAGCGGCTGGTCACAGGAGGAGTTGATGAGATTGCGCAGGACTTGTTTGTTGTTCTGGATGCTTCCGCGCTCTGGGTTGCGGTTGCGCAGGAAGATGAGCTCCTGCTGCTGCCCTGCCCAGAGTCCCCGCACACACTCCTTATTCACCTGTAAGCAGGGGTGGGAGTTGGGACAAACACAGGGAACACCCAGCTGTCAGTTTGGGTTTAACCCATGGAGGGTGGGTATGGTTCTGGGGCAGGGAGTCTGGGATATAACAACTTGGTCTAAGGCCCTTGTATCAGTCCTAAAATGATGTCATATTTATGGGGGAAATATTTAAGGAAAATCAAAAGGAAGATTTTTTTTTTAGCCCTATGCAAAGATGGGTCATCAGGAAGAGGACCCTTCTACTCAGGAGAAGGTAGAGAAAAGTCTGCAACTTTAAAATAGACATGGGCAGTTTATAGCCACATGTCCTAAACCATAAATTCCTTAAAACATTAAGATACTACAAAACAGAACAAAATGAAACCCTGTTGTGAATTTGGTGACTCCTTCCCACGTACTGGTTTTCTAAGGACAAGTGGACCGTCACTTTCAGGCTGCAGCTCTGGCCTGCCTCTGTCTGTGGCCAGCACTCGTCTGACTCGGGACCAGTTGGGCCAACTGCCTTCTTTTTCTTCTGGTTCCCTGGTTGGAGACAAGGGCATGCAGCCTACCTTGATGACCTTGAAGCTCAGAAAACCCCTGTGGAGCATGATGACCTTGTATTCGTCGGCACCCTCGTCCACCACGTGTCTCAGGGTCAGCAATTCCTCCTTGTTGGACAGCACTGCACCTCTCCAGGCCGGGTCTCCCTCGTGGCAGATCACCACTTTCTTCTCAAAGGACTGGATTGCCTCATAGAGGACGGCTGGGTCTTCATACTCATCTGGGCAGGTGAACTGGTCCTGGTAGGGAGAGCCCATGTGGGCTCAGTGAGGCCAGAGCTGCTGGTTCTGGGCAAGGGCAGAGGCAGGCTTGCAGTGGCCTCAAGGGCCACATGCTCTCCTCATCCCACCCTCCCCCCCCATGTCCCCACCCCATCCCAGAATCCTGAGCTGGGCACAGAAGGCATCATTGTCCCTAACCAGATGGGTCATTCCTAGGAAAGAGCTGCATGTCTCAGGCCCCTGTGACATTCAAGTCAATCCTCTTTTTCCTAGTGAACTTCCTCCTAAATGCTCCTGGGGGAAGATGGCCATTAGCCAATGTCAAGTTTACTCAAACCACTCTTCTATTTCCACAGCTAAGTACTGATAATTTCTGAGGCTCTCCAGAAAAGAGGTACCAGCTTTTGTGTTTTTGTTGTTATTTATTTGGTTTTGTTTTTGATTTTTCGAGACAGGGTTTCTCTGTATAACAGTCCTGGCTATTCTAGAACTTGCTTTGTAGACCAGGCTGGCCTGAAACTCACAGAGATCCGCCTGCCTTTGCCTCCCCAGTACTAGGATTAAAGGCTTGTGCCACCACTGCCCAGCTCAAAGACTATGTTTTTATTAATTCATCTTTGGTGAGTGTTTTTGTTTTTTGTTTTGTTTTGTTTTGAGACAAGGTCTAAGGTCTCATTCTGTAGCTTAGGTTGATGTAGAATAATTAATCATTTTAATTGTTATTTGAGCATTAATAACCATCAGAAAGTGACGAAGGCTGTGTTACTGACTTTATCCTTCTATATGTACAGTGTATGTGACTGCACACCTAGAGGCCAGAGGGCAGCCTTAGGTGTCCTCCTTGGTGGCTATCCATATTTTTGGTTGTTGTTTTGCGATAGGGTCTTTCGCTAATCCTAATGCCTAGATTAGCTGGCTAGTGATCCCCAAAGAACTTCTTGTCTTTGTAAGAAAACTAACACACCTAGATTTTCTACCTGGGTTCTGTGGTTCAAAACCCTATCCTCACTCTTGCACAGCCAGCACATTACTGATGGAGGCCTCGCCCCGGTCCATATTATTTATTTTTCTTGTCACTGTAACACAGTATTGGTGCAAAGTACTTAAAGGGGAAGTTCTCTTTTCCAGCCCCTGGTGTAGGAGGATTTATGCCATACTCCTTGGCTGAGTTGCGTCTAGGCCAGTGAGGAGGCAGATCATGGAGTGGGACTCCCTGGGAGGAGGCTGCTCCCCTCACAGTGAGCAGGGAGTAGATGCAAGGGGGAAGACTCTTTCCCATGGTTTCAGATTAATCCTCCTTTCAGAAGTGGCTTCTTACCTGGTGCAGTTTCAGGGACATCCGGATGGCTGGAACGACAACTTTGTGCAGCAGGTCCATGTCGGCAAATACCCACTCGTCTCGAGCTGTGACCCGGAAGTCACCTTTGAAGAGAGCATGCAGCCCGTACAGAAATGAATCCAGGCTGCAAAACACAATCACATCACTGTGGGCTCACTCTGCACAGTGCCCGGGATCCCTTCATCCCCACCAGCATCTGCAGCCCCTGGCTGCAGAATTGTCTTCCTGGGGCTAGGGAGATGGCTTGGTTGGTATACACAAGCATAAGTACCTGAGTTCCCAGTACCCCATAAAAAGGCCATGTGTGTTGATATATGCTGCTAATTCCAGTGCTGAGGAGGCAGAGGTAGGGTTGGTCCCTGGTTCTAGTAGGTTATCCAATGTAGCTTAGCCAGTGAACTCCAGACCAATGAAAGATGCTGTCTTAAGATAGATGTTATTTGAGTTATAAGACATGCACACACACACACCCATTATCTTCCTGTATCTTACACTGACCCAGCATGGAAAGGAAGATGACTCTGAACTTTATCTAGAACTCCTTGTGCCCAGACCTACAGCTAGGTGTGAGCATGCTGGTGCCTTGATGGAAGGTCATCTCCCATCACCATAGGAACCACTGACATGATCTATGAATGTGAAACCAAGATCCAGCTTGGAACAGGCCAAATGCATACACCAGACAGCAAGGGCAGCAGGCCCACCCAGCCACACTGGCTCTGCCACACACGCCTCACCAGCCTCTTACTTCTCTTCTTGAGATTTCAGGGCTGTGTTAATCATAGAAGAAATTGGGTTCTGCTGTTATGATAGAGCACAAGGGGAACTTTGCATGGGTGGTCTTGGTAGATTCCATGTCAAGAGAGGGTGACCGAGGCAGAGGGACAAACATGCCAGGCAGACAGAGCTTAAGTGGGAATTTTTATTAGAAAGGGGAGGAAAGGGGAGAGGAAAGAGAAAAGAGGTAAAGAGACACAGAGACAGAGAGAGGACAGAAGAGAAGAGGGAGACAGTCTGCTCCAGGGGAACAGCGGGAAAGAGAGGAGCAGGAAAGAAGGAAGTGGGTAAAGAGGGCTGGAAAAGAGAATGTAGTGGGTGGGGTGTTTCTTTTAAAGGGGTCCTTTGTGCCTGTGTGCAGACTACACAATCATGGAACACTGGGCTGACCGGGGTACTGTATGAGTGCATTCTGCCAGATGACAGGGGCAGGCCAGCGTAACGCCTGAGACTTTACATCTACCACAACATATAGAGAGGGAAAAGTAACCAGATGTCACCAAACATAAATTCTGTGATTATTACCACACAGCTGTTCCCTCTGCCACCCTTTCTTCACAACTAGGGGAAAGCAGAGTGGTGAAGGTCAAGGTCAGTGGCTAATGGCTCTGCCAGGGTTGTTCAGATTTTCACACTGTCTTAGTTAGGTTCTCTACTGCTGTGAAAAGACACCACGACCACAACAACTCTTATAAAGGAAAGACATTTAGTTGAGGCTAGCTTACAGTTTCAAAGGTTTAGTTCATTATCATCTTGGTGGGCTATGGCAGCCAGCATGGAGGCAGACATGGTGCTGGAGAAGAGCTGAGAGTTCTACATCCTGCAAGCAACAGGAAGTGGTCTGTCTTGCTGGACATGGCTTGAGCATATATGAGCCCTCAACGTCCGCCTCTACAGAAACACACTTCTGCCAACAAGGCCACTCCTACTCTAACAAGGCCACACCTCCTAATAGTGCCACTCTCTTTGGGGGACCATTTTCTTTCAAACCACCACACATATCCAGGTTTCCCTACTTTTGTTTCACTTCCTGTCTTTCTCATCTGTCATTGACTGTCAAGTGAGTAAAGAACAGGGTGTCACACAGGGGAAGTCTCTCAGGGCCAGGGCCTTTTTCTGAGGGAACATGAGTGGGCTCAGGAAAACAATGTGTCCTGTATTCTGGGGATAGGAAGGAAAAATATCCTTCTCCCCTCCACCCTTATTTCTATATTGTGCCCTCTAATGCTCCCTGAGATTCAGGGGTGAGGCAAACATGGCAGCCAGCACCTTGGACAGGGCTGGCCTGGGACAGAAGGTGCAGGACACACATGGGAAAAGATATTCAAGGATTTCATGAGAAGACCTCTGAATCAGTACAGTGCATGGGGCCCTGTGCGTCACTGCTGGCTGTTACAGCACCTCCCTGTGGAATTGATTTCTACCTTCCTTGATTTCCACCCAGAACCCCCTTGAGGAAGGCTCTGAGGCTTTGGCCTAGAGCAGGCTGTGGGAAACAGGAGCTGCCAAGTCTCCCTCAAATAAATGGTGCTGCTTGTGTGGCCTGCAGAAACCTAGAACCTTCTGGAAAAAGGTCTAGGAAGTAACCTTTTCCAAAGGGCTATCGGCTCACAGAGCAAAAGCTCCCAGGGGGCTGAGAGCGGCAGCCAGCTCCTGGGAGGCAGAGGTCATTGGAGTAGAGCAGAGAGGCTGGTACCATCCTCAGAGGCTTCCCTACGCAAAGAGCTACCTGCCATCTGCTCTCCAGGGAAACACCAGAGGACACTCCAGTGTTTGAAAGGCACGAACCATAAAAGTGCAGATGAGGCGCTAAGTCATGGGTGGGGTGGGTACAGGAAGGTGTGGGACGCCACACTGCACACTCAGTGTAAGAGGAAGACTCCTTTAGATGTGGGGACAGGGATAGTACCAAGGAAGACTTGAGGGCTCACCAGATCCCCCAGGCCACACACACACACACACACACACACACACACACACACGAGCCTCAGCCTGCTGTGGCCATTGCTCCCTCCAGAGCCTAAGACATCCAGTCTCACTCATCTCAGACCTCAACAGTCAACTTCTAGTTGCCGATTCTCTTTTCAGAGAAAACCACACACTGCAGTGCTTACAGGTGTTTTATTAAAGTGACTCTACATGAACCAGAGCCCAAGTGAGAGTCCCTCCAGCCTGGGGAATCACCCCTTGACCTCACACATGGAAGAGTTCGAACGAGAGGTGTTTCATAACTGGCCTTTCCCCACGGAGGGAATAAGGAGGAAGAAGGTATCCGGCAAGCAGCCTGGAGGAAAGCAGGGCAGAGAGGGGAGCGAGGAGATTAGAAACCTCTAGAATGCCTGTAGTGCATTTGGATTTGGAGCTCCACTGGGCTTTGTCCTCTTAAGCCTCTATTTAAAAAAAAAAAAGCCAGTGTGATCATATGCAGTTATGATCCCTGAGCTGGAAGGCAGAGATAGGTGCATCCCTGGGGCTCACTGGGCAGTCAGCCAGCCTAGCCCACAGGGAGAGGCCCAAGCCACCAAAAGTAGTTGTTTCTCAAAGTGGATGGTGCCTGAAGAATGACAGCTGAAGTTGTTCCCTGCCTTCCACACACATGTCCACTTAACAGGCACATGAATACACACACACACTTTGACTGGGCTGAGAAATGACAGACTCCCACCCAGCTGGATCTGGGCTGTCACTGCTGTGAGAGAGTGGCACACAGTACAATCAAGGTTATCTGTCCTGGAGACTAAGCCCCATCCAAAGCACACCAAAGAGGTAGGCAAGACAGGTTATCTCATCATAGAGCCAGGATGCTGGGAATCAGGAGGGAGAGGGAGGGGGGGAGGAAGGGAGGGAGGGATGGAGGGAGAGAGAGAGGGGGAAGGAGGGGGGAAGAGAGAATAGCTGTGTCCAGGCAGGGACAGCAGGAAAGGTACATCTGGCCCTGACTCCACCCCTTCCTGTACCACGTTGATCGTCTTCTTGTCTGACCCACTCTACCATGCCCTTCTCATCATGATGAATTTGAAACCACGAGCCAAGACAAATCATTCCCTCTTTGAATTTGCTCTTATAGGAATTCTGATCATAGTGAAAGCAAACACTGACACAATCCCTGACCACCCTGGCTTGGCTGTTACCTGTGCTCTCCCCACTGTGGCTCTCAATCACCGGGATTGGGCCCACAGAGAACATTGTCCATTGTCTAGGGGACAATTGTGATGCCACAACTGGTGCAGAGACAATGGGTAGAGTCTGGGGTGAAAAACCAACTCACAGACGGTCACCCAAAGAAACGCTAGTGCTCCAATGTTGAAAACCCCCAGGCCCATTGGGAAATAAGACTAGCACTGGAATTGCTGTCATCTAGAACCAGGCAAGGGATCACTGCTTGGAGCCATCAGATGGGTTTGGACTTCGGCTTTGGAGAAACAACTTTGCCATGGGGATAATTCCTGTAGGACTCATCAGGGTATGGCCAGCACTGACGGGCTTGTTACACTGCCAGCCTACACACTGCTACATCCTGGCTTTGCAAGAGCAGTGCAGACAGTGAGGGCACACAATAAGGTGATTCACCACAGTGCTTTCTGAGCTTACTCATCGGCCCTGGGGACACCCAGTGCTCAAGATGTCAGCCTCCGTCACCAACCTTGGATTGGATAAGAGAGCTGCCCCAGGACCCTAGTGAGCTCTCTTCCTGTGTGCCTCATCCCCTCTGGGGCGTCCACAGACAAGGCATCAGCCTTACTGTCACAGTCACTTCTGTGACATACCAGTTCCCCAAACACAGGGGGCCAGATGACCAGTGCCACCTCACAGGCACTTTGATCACAGTGACAAAACAACCAAAACCAAGCAATCAAGCAAACAAACAAACAAAAAAATCTTAACACGGATCCTGAACACAGCTCCTGAGCAGCCTGGCTTTGTTTTCATCTATGCCTTTCCATGGTGGCTCTCAACTATTGCCATCAGGGATGTGTTAGAGCCATTGGGTTCTAAAATAAAAATATTCCCACGGGGGCCCTGGCTTGTTCATCGGCGGTGAAGAACACTCAGAATGCCCTGTAGTTCCTTCAAGGCAGGCGCTTCCCTGGGAGTGAAGGGATCCGGTCCAGAAACTTTATCCCCATGTCCCCCTTGCTCTGCCTCCCAGCACAGGGATCTCAGGTGTGCATATCACACCCAGGCTTTGAAGTGGGTAAGGGGAGCTATATTTAGGCCTCATTCTGTGCAAACATTTTATCTCAAACCATCTCCCCAGACCTTATTTTTCATTGACTAGTTGGGAACAATTCCCAATAAATGCTTGAGTCATTCATGTTGTCCAATGGACCCAATGGCTGAAGTTGAGGGATGCAAGTGTGTCCTAGTGACCTGGACACTGAGGAGGATGCAGGCTGATAACTATGTAATGGGAAAAGATCCACATGGGCAGAAGAAGATGTGGTGCTACTGCAAAGGGTACAGCACTCCTGAGCTCAGACTACACTTGAGCCATCACACAGCTAATGCCCAGGCAGCTTCTAGCACCACAGCCCAGCATAGGACAGAAGCTGAGCATCCGGGGGAAGTGGTAGAGAGTTGAGTAGCTCTGGGCTCTTTCCTTCTTCCTTCCTGCTTGTTTTCCTCCATTGCCGAGACTCAAACCAGGGATCTCATTCATATACATATACCAGCAAGCACTTGACCATGAACTCTACCCTCAGCCCCATTTTTTTCCTCCTGATTTTTAAACTCAAATGTGTCCTCATGTACCAGGATTCTGATTTCAGCTGACAACCTAATTTTAATCCTGTAAATCAGGAGCTTGCATCCCTCCACCCCCATCCCGCCTCAGTTTCTGCAGTGCTGAGTACCAAAGACAAAGCCATACATACAATAGCTACTGATGGACAGTGGCTGAGGGAGTGGATGTTACTAGTTAGAGAATCTTAGCTGGAAAAATGGGGACAGCAAGGCCCAGGCACAGCTTGTCTATGACAGATCCTGCTCAGGGGACAGAGGGTAAAAGGGGGCCATGGGAAAGTGCTGGGGATGAACCTTTCCCAGATATCAACTTTGCTAAGCACCAGGCAAACATCCACAAGGAGGCTTGCAACCATTTTATTTGAAGTCGGGATCTCGTGAATCTCAGACTGGCCTTGAAATCACTATGTAGCAGAGGTGACCTTGAACTTCTGACCTTTGCTTCTACCTCCAGAGTATAGGAATTATAGGTGTTTATCACCATGCATGGGTTATGCAATGCTGGGGGTTAAATACAGGCCTTCAGATTTTCACCTATATTCTCAGCCCACCCCTTATAACCTTGAAGGTTTGGGACCTGGGACCCCTGTGTTCTAACTGCCCATTTTAATATTTCTAAATGCAGCAGTCTAAGTTTGCAATGACAAGAAACATTTTGCAGACCCAACCTGATTTCCCGAGGAAAGATACATCTGAAAGACTTTTGAGCTAGTTTAGAAATAATCGAGAGAGAGAGAGAGAGAGAGAGAGAGAGAGAGAGAGAGAGAGAGAGAGAGAGAGAGAGAGAGAGACAGAATCCATCAAACACTAACCCCAGGCACCTGCACAAGCCTAAGATAGCCCAACTGTCTCCCAGGTACCTCATGACCATATTGTGTGCAGCTGTTCCCAGAGCTCGCCTTCCCAGAATGCACAGGGCGAAGGAAAGTGTCACGAGAGGTGAGTCTTCATCACTGTCCACATGCTCCAGGGCCTTGGAGAGCTAAAAGAACAAGGATGAGACCTCAGCTGTCACCCAGGCTCCCGTGCGTGTGGCTGAAGCAGACTTGTAGGTGGACACTGTAACTAACCAGTCATCTCTGAAGTCCCCAGAGACGGGAGACTTTTGCTGCCCAAGGCAGTCTCTCATATGGTTGGACACGGAAAGATATGCATGTCATGATATTCCCAACAAGAAGCAATTTAAGGAAGAAGGTTATTATTCTGGCCCACAGAAGAGGCACAGTGCATCATGACAGGAAAGGCATGGCAACAATAGGGGAGAGTGGCTGGTCACGTGTGCAGTCAGGAAGTAGAACATGAATAGGGTGTAGGGCTAGGCCATAAAGCCTCAAAGCCTACATAGTGATCTGGATAAGAATGACCCCTATGGGCTATATACTTAATCACCAGAGTGTGCTGCTATCTGAGAAAGATTAGGAGGTGTGGCCTTGTTGGAGGAAGTAAGTCACAGGAGGTGACTTTGAGGTTTTCTCTCTCTCTGCCTATAGAGAACTCGCAGTTCTCTCTCTAGCACCATGTCTCCCTGTGTATCACCACACCCTCCTCAATGATGATAATGGACTAAAAGCAAGCCCCCAATCAAATGCCTTCTTTTATAAGGGTTGCCTGGGTCATGGTGTCTCTTCACAGTAATAGAAGTGACTGAGATACGATGCCTTACAGATTCTACAACCTTCCCAAACAATACCATTCAAGGACCGAGCGGTCAAACATGAGCCTATAGGGGAGACATCTCACATTCAAACTACAACAGGTACTTCCCTAGAGCAAGTTGACAAAGGTTAGGTTTGACTAGCAAAGTCCCTAGGTCACTAACACGGTCAGATCATGCCCTCTCAAGAATTCCTCTCAAGAATGCCCACCATTTCTGGCTCCTAACATAGACGAAGACCTGCAGAAAGCCAGATCAAGTGGGACTTTTCTTTTCTCCCCCGATAATGGCCCTTCGAACAGACCATGAATGCAAAAACTGATGACTAACAGTTATATGAAGTCAAACTGGGGCCTGGTGATGCAGGTCTATAAGCCCAGCCACCTGGAAGGCTGAGGCAGGAGGATTGTCAGTTCATAGTCTGCTTGAAATATAGAATGTGTTAGAGGCCATCCTGGGCAACTTGGCAAGTCCCTGTTTCAAAATATAAAGTAGAAAAGAGGATGAGACAGACATATAGGTAAAACAATGGTAGATCACCTAATTGGTATGGCAATGCCTAGTTCTGTGGTCCCTCCCTCCCTCCCTCCCTCCCCCCCTCCCTTCCTCCCTCCCTCCCCCCTCTCTCTCACACACACACAGACACAATCATCTGATTACTGTAACACGGATGAAGGAGGCACATCAGAGGTCCTTTATTTTTTTCCAGTCTATATCCCATATCCCTAGCTGTGACTGGCTTCCTGACCCTGAGAAGTTAGTGCGGTGGTTTGGTATTTTTCCACCATCTATGTACTCGGTCAGCTGCTAGGATTGTTGCTCTCAACCTCTTTCCTGTAGCAACATTCATGGACTCAGCCTTCAGCAATCAAAGTGGATGGATATCCATTCCCTGTTTCACTCTGTCACTTCTGTCTGTGATCAGCCATTACTCTGGGTGTCATCTCCAGGAGATGTCATCTCCAGGAGGTGTCATCTCCAGCCTTCAGATGTATGCTCCGGAGTGCTGCCCCAGAAAATGATAGTTATACAAGCATCTGGACTATCTGATCACTGAGCAGATGGCATGTTCATGAGTCAATGTGCTCAGTAAATCTTCCCGATACCAGCAAAGAAATATGTCACAGGGCAATCTCAAAATTCATAATAAAATAACACAGTGGCTTGCTATGTAGTCCTGGCTTGCCTAGAACTTACTATGTAGCCTAGAACTAGAAAGTCTTCTATCTCAGCCTCTCCACTTCTAAGAATATAGACATGAGCCACCATGTCTGACTCAAAATACCATTTTTGAAAATTACATTTTCAGTCATTGGAGTGCTTGCTTCTCAAGCATAAAGACTGGAGTTCAGATCCCAAGACTTCGTGGGAAAATGAGGGGTTTCTGTAATCCCAAGTCTGGGGAAGGAGAGGCAAGGATTCCAGGAGTGTGTTGGCTAACAGATCTGTACAAACCAGTGATCTCCGGGATCAGAGAAACCCCTGTCTCAAAAGTGACGTGGAGAGTGATCGAGGGAGACACTGACAGTGACCTCTGGCCTCCACATGCATGTGCACACGCACAGTCACCAAATAAAATAAAATATAACAAAAATGTAACCATTTTTCTTCTGTTGGTGGTGTCTGTTATCAAATCCAGGGTCTCGTGCATGTCAGGCAAGCCCTCTGCCACTGAGTCCTCCAAATGCAAATATATTCAGTATAATTAATTTGTGTGTGTGTATGTGTGTGCGTGTGTGCGCGCGTGCATGTGCACCCATAGGTACACTCTCCACATGACTCTCTTGAGATGAGGTTTCTCACTAGACCTGGAGCTCACCGGTTTGGTGCTGGGCTGGGAGCCAATAAACCCTCAGCAATCCTCCTGTCTCAGCGCCACCTCACTAGCACTAGGGTTACCGACAGGGGTCACCCCCACCCCAATACACATATACAAAATGAAATTTTAAACAAGTAAGTTTCCAATATCCTGATGCTACTCTAGAGGCTTAAACTGTACTGACCCTGAGCACCATTTAGAGGGATGGATCCTTCCAAAGCTCTGTTATTGGAGACAAAATGTATAATCTCCCAATTACTTGCTCAAATACTAAGCATTTGCTTGCTTCAGCATTAAACATTTATTCAAAAAATTAAATTTTCTCACCTTATTTTCTTATTATCTACCTTGGAGTGCAGTAGGAGAGAGAAGGTGAAGGACCCTTGCTGTCTAGGCTTTTACTCAGTGGCTCAGCCAGGTCCCCTCCTACCTCCTGTCTTTTCCCCGCACAGTACTGAATCCACTCCAGGAACACAGTACAGTAACTCGCTCTTGTGATCCCCTGAAGACATGGGACGTAATCATCATCGATGTTGACGTTAAACATTGCAAGGTCGCGCTCGATGTGATGCCACTTGGCGAATGGCTGTAGGGACTTCAGCAGGGGTTCGTTCTTGACCCACGAGAGGAGTTTGGGGGAAGTGACCATGTAGTATATTATGCTCTGCAGAAAGCAAGCAAGACTGTGAGATTTTGTTGCCAGTTGGCAGCCAGGAAAACTTTACTTTTTTGATTTACTAGGTTTCAGTAAGAAGGGACTGGAAAGATGGCTCAGAGGCTAAGGGGAGACATCTTGGTCTCCATCAAAGACAGCTTTGGCTGGCAGGAGTCTGAGGCCTCTGATGGGTACCATTTGGCTCTCAGCACAGTGTAAAGGGCATGAAGTCCTTTTGCTCATAGATAATCACTAGGGAAACCAGGAATGTTAAGCATGCAGGGTTGTATATAGCCAATATAGCCAATCTGCCCAGATGGCTGGGCATGGATGTGGCTAATAGCCTGGTGACTTCTGTATTATCTTTAGGGCCAGGCCACACCTGAATCCCCCAGACTCTCATGTTTATCCCAGACTCTTCTTCCTTTATCTTGAACACTGTTTCTCAGTCATTAGAACCCATCTTTATGGAAGAGGTCATATGTACTTAGGAAAGAGTTTTGATGTGGTCATGTAGTAAGCTTTGTGGTACACACAGGATTGAGTTCATTATCTTCAGGAAAATTTTTTCCAAAATTGTGCTGTGCTTTAATATGTGTAAAATGGGGTTAGACTCTAGAAGTTGGAACTAACACCAGCTACTGAGTAGTGTTGAACCGGATTTCATTCTTGCCTCACATGGACCAGCACTCCTGGCCCTGGTGGTTGTAGAGATGCCCCACAGGACAACATTAAACTGTGGAGCCCTCAGTAGGTTTGCCATTATTTATAGCTTTCCCCAGCATAGAGTCCATCACAAGGATTTCCTCTGTCCTCTCCAGACCTTCTGGTCCCTGCTTCTTAGAACACAACTCAGCCCAGGCCAGCACTAGGAGTCTTGGGCCACAATCTCAATTTCTCCTCAGGGAATCCAAGCTGCACTTTTCTTCTCTTTTCTTTTCTTTTTCTTTCTTTTCTTTTCCTTCCTTTCCTTTTCTCTTTCTTTCTTTCTTTCTTTCTTTCTTTCTTTCTTTCTTTCGTGTGTGTGTGTGTGTGTGTGTGTGTGTTTTCTTATTTTACATATTGATCCCAGTTCCCTCTCCCTCCCTCCTTTTCTCCCTCCCTCCTTTTCCTTTTCTCCCTCCCTCCCTCCCTCCCTCCCTCCCAAACCCCCCAACCATCCTCCCATCCCACCCACCCCCACTCCACAGGGAGGGTGATGCCTTCCAGGAGGGATCAACAAAATCTGTCAAGTCATTTGGAGTAGGGACTAGGCCCTCCCTCCTGACTCTGGGTTAAAGGAGTATCCCTCCATGGGGAATGTGCTCCCAAAGTTCTTTTGTGCACCAGGGATACATCCTGGTTCCACTGTCAGAGGTCCCTTAGACTGCCCAGGCCTTCTAACTGAGACCCACGTTCAGGGGGTCTGGGTCCGTCCAATGCTGGTTTCCCAGCTATCAGTCTGGGGACCCATTAGCTCCCCCTTGTTCAGGTCAGCTGTCTCAGTGGATTTCTGTAACCTGGTCTTGCCCCCATTTTCTTATCACTCCTCCCTCTCTGCATCTGGATTCCATTTTGGCTCAGTGTTTAGCTGTGGGTGTCTCTAAGCTGCACATTTCTTATCTTCTCTTCTTCCCTTTCCTCCCGTCCTCTTCTCTTTCTCCATCCTTTTCTCTCCCCCTCCTTTCCCTCTCTTTTTAAAATCATTGTTCTTTCTAATTTTTGGATTGAATGTTTGAGACAGGGTCTTTTGTAGCATGGTCTGGAACTCTATGTAGCCAAGGATGACTTTGAACTTCTGATCCTTCTTCCTCCACCTCCTTTGTGCTGGGATTATAGATGTACACCACACCATGGGGTTTTATACAGTGCTGGGAATTGAACCCAGGGCTTTGTGCATGCTAGGTAAGCACTCTGCCAGCTGAGCTACATCTCCAGTCCACACTTCCACTTCTAAGCTGGAACATTTGCGCAGCAGCTAATGATTTACTGTCCAACTCCAACATGGGTCCTGCTGATGCGCCCTGAATATTTAAATTAGCCATCATAACAAGTGCACCCTGCTGTGGCGGAAATGGACAGATAGTCAAGGTTGCAGCCAACCTGCCGTGCCCAGGCTTAGGCTAACACAAAGCACTGATGTGTTTTTCAAGAAAGAACAAGCCTGGTTGCATCTCTCATTGGGAAGCTAGGGGGAAAACCTCTTCACACATGCCACTTTTTGCATAGGGCTTTTCAGGAGCCCTGCCTCCTCTCAACCCCTACCCCACTTCCTAGGCTTTGTGCATAGTGTTGTGAAGCACTTCATACCTTGACATAGTAGCGGACAAGCACCCTGCGGAGGTCAAACACCTGTAACATGGTGGCAGCATTGTTGTCAATGATGCGATAACCCTCCAGGATGTACTGTGTGCGTGTGATCTCCCAGGTGAGCCAGCGTAGGTGGAAGGCAGCGTTGCAGGACAGCAGGTGTGGTAGGTGGCCAGGTTTACAGCAGCAGCAGCCTCTGTTATCCTCATCACCTTCCATGATGGCCTCCACCTCCCTCTGCTGGCAGTAGGTTCCTGGCCAAGGACACAAGAGGCATTAGATCACGCAGATGTCAGAAGAGGGCATCAGATGATCTGGAGCTGGAGTTACAGACAGGTGTGAACTGCTATGTGTGTTGAGAACCAAACCCAGGTCCTCTGGAAGAGCGGCCAGTGTTCTTAGCCACTGAGCCATCTTTGTAATCCCCTGAGGTGCTTCTTGAAGGTGCTAGCAGGTGTTGGAATCAAGTGTGTGTTCTTAGTTCTAAAGCAGGCCTAACAAACAGCCATGATTCACATAACCATTAACTCTTTGGGTGTGTACCTCTGTGCAAGGTGTGTGTGTGTGTGTGTGTGTGTGTGTGTGTGTGTGTGTGTGTGTGTGTATGTGTGTGTATGTAGATAAGCAGGCAAGAGTTTAACCTTGAGTGTCATGCCTCAGGAGCCCTCTGCTTTGTTTCTTTTGAGAAGGGCCTCTCAGTGAACGGGAGCAGAGCTCACCAAGCGGACTAGGCTAGCTCCACCTCCCCAGAACTGGAGTTGCGCCACTGCGCTGAGCTTTTTATCAGTTCACAATCATCCCTGCTTTCCTCAGTTCTCTGTGTTTCTGTTTGGGTAGATACACACCTACATGGTGGCCACAGACTTGGTAATGAAGACTTGGAGAGTCAACCTGGTGACCTGGTGAGACAACCTGAGGTCAGAGATTGCTGCCCTGGGGCACCTTCCCAGGCAAATAAGAAAGTGGAGAGCAGAGGAGAGGGGAAGGACGCTCTCAATACATCATAAAAAGGAAATAATACAAACCACGGGACAAAGCAGGCCAACTGTGTCAAGAACAAATAATATTGAGGTGTAAATGAAAACTGCATTCTGCCCAGGTTAACCCGAACCTCGTATGTGAGAACGGCACCTCACCTTCCCAGCTAACACAGGAAAAAATAAATTCATAGCCTTCCATTTCTGTGGGCTTTAACTCTGCCCTCACTTAAAGGCTCAAACTCAGGATGAGTGTGAGAGAGGGGAGAGAGCTGACTGTGCCTATCACAGTGGGCTAACCTGGAGCCTTTCTGAGCTTTGGGCCAGAGAGGATCAGCTAACTGAAAGCTTACCAAAGCTTACCAAAGCATTCCAGTTCCGAGGACATTGTAAGGCCCCTGCTGTGGGTTCATCTTAACCTTGTGGTTATACTCTTAGGCTGCACATCTGGCTTACATCATTTGTGTGTGTGTGTGTGTGTGTGTGTGTGTGTGTGTGTGTGTGTCTGTGGGGGTTACATTTATCTTTTTTTTTAAGGGGAGCTCCAGTGCCACAATGTGCATGCTGAATTTAACAGCTGGCCAGCTAGAGTCGGCTCTTTCCTTCTGCCATGTGGGTCTCTGGGATTGAACCCAAGTTGTTAGACTTGGGAGCAGTTACCTTTATGTGCTGAGCCATCCCACTGACCCACCTCTGTTTAGTTCCAACGGTGACAGGGCTTGGGTTAGCCTAAGGTTTGTTTCTGCATCCTATACAATGACAAGCAGTTGGAGGTGTGTGTGCTGAAGTGTTACTATTGGAAAGTTCTGAGCTGCCTCATTGAGAACCTGGCTCTTCTCCCAATGTCATACTCTCTGACTAACCCTATAGACCCTAATTTTGAACGCTGGATGGCCTTGCACTATATATGATAGCCAAGTAGGGAGAAAAAGTGGCATGGGGATATGTTTCCAGAGCAGCCAGGTACCTGCTGTGCAGAGTTACTATGGAGGGATTCCCTGCAGGAGATGCCGCTGCCAGCCTGTGAGGGCTCTACTCTTCTTTGTCTGGGAAGGAGATTCATAGAAAGTATCCCTAACCTTAGGGATGCTGAGATCAGAGCGCGCTGTAGACTGTGGACAGGTGTGTTTCCAGAGGACTTCTCATGAGAATGGGAGTAAGATCAGCTTCTGTAAATGATGGCTGCGTCTTCTTCAACGTTTTCATAAACACTCTGACAGAAATAGATTGTATGCCGACAACATGGGGTTCCCTAGATAT
This sequence comes from Cricetiscus sungorus, assembly GCA_030556225.1. NCBI lineage: Eukaryota > Metazoa > Chordata > Mammalia > Rodentia > Cricetidae > Cricetiscus > Cricetiscus sungorus. Next base: position 3,214,646 of record JANBXA010000728.1, on the reverse strand, counting down.
CCCCTTGAAGACATATTTAGGATTGAAAATTATCTTAGCATGGTGGGGACAGTGTAGAGAATCTACTACATTAAAAACCAACAAGACTAGAACACCCTACACAGAGGGTCAAAAGATCAAGCACACAGTCTAGAAATTTATAAGGACCGATTTATCCTGGCTAATGCCACTGAGAGCATGAACCCACAGCAAGGTTTCTAGGATCCAGACAGCATTGAAGCCAAGGGCAGCTTCTGCCCAAACCCCACACAAAGGGTCACTAGTAAAATGACACTGAGCTAAATGATCCTCTTGTGCTTTCTAAAAAAAAAAAAAAAAAAAAAAAAAGTGACAAGTAGCTCAAGTAGCTCAGTAGGGTGTGCCTCACCTAGCATGCACAAGGTCCCAGCTTCACACATGAAGCCAGGTGTGCTGGGACATGCTTGCAATCCAGCACTTGGGAGGTGAAGGCAGTAACACCAAGATTTCAAAGCCTTCCTCAGCTACATAGTGAATTTGAAGCCAGCCTGAGCTGCATCAGACCCTGCTTCAAAAACAAACAAACAAACAAAAAACCAAACAAACAACAGTAACAAAATAGCTAATGAGATGTGGGCTAGAACTGATTTGAGTGGGGTTATAAAGAATATTAATTATATCTGATAAAATCTAGAGAGCTTCTTGGGCCAGTGAGATGGCTCAGTGGGTAAAGGTTTTTGCTATTAATCCTAACTATCTTAGTTTGAACCTAGGACCCACAAGGGTGTGCTCTGTGATCTTGGTGATGGCACCAGTCTATGGATGTGATCTCTGATCTCTCCCAGCATAGCCAAAGCCAGGGCCCCTGCTGTCTCTCTGCCCCATCCCCAGGCTCCTTGATGTCTTGCTTTCTTTCATGAGCAGCTTCTCCTCCACTTCCTAGTCCCACTCTTCAGAAACACTGTCCCAGCTTCTTTCAGCAATGACCTTGAGAATGGAGGTGTGCGGGAGGAGAAGGAAATACAAAAGCATGTTAAGTGTGCCAGAGTCGTTTATAACTTGTTTGCTTGCTGAGCACAACAGAATAGTTATTCTTTAAAAACAATTTTTTATTCCATGGAGTCTGTAGGAATTTGCTTTGTGTTTAGATATGGCCCTAAGAACAAGCTTTTCCCTGTGTTGTGCTAGACAAGCTAGATTTTAAACATGGTTTGATATCTCTAACTGAACAGCAAAGGATTTTAACTTGTTTCTGGACAACATCCATTTATGTGGCGCTTATCAACTTAGGAAGGTGACATTTGGGTGTCTCATGGGATGCACACACCTACCTGGCTATGCAGATGAGAGGGGTGAGAACCCCCTTTCTGTAATATGCTCTGCAGTTCCCCAGAGCCACAACTTCTTTAGAGAAGAAGGATCTGGTCCTTAGAATTTAAAACTGGTGTCTTAAGTGTTAAATACTCTCCAATGAAAAGCAAGTTTCAGAGAGCTGGAGAGGTGGCTCAGTGGGAGCTGTAGGAGCACAGGGACCTGAGCCTGGACCCCCCAGCACCCACATAAGAGGGAAGATGTCGAGGTGTATAGCTCAAGCCTGAAACTCCAGTGTTCGGATGCAGGGACAGGCAGTCCCTGGAGCTTGCAGGCCAGCAAGACTAGCCAAGTCGCTGAACTCCTGGTTCAGTGAGAGACTTTTTCTCAACAACAATAAAAAATAATAAGGTGGTTAGACACTGAAGAAAACACCTGACATCAACTTCTCAACTCCACAAATGTGCAAAAATACACACAAATTTACACACACCTATACACCCATTTAAAAAGAATTTAAAAAGAATTAAGCAAAGCTTCCAGGCACACCGGGCAGCATAGCATAGTGCACAACAAATGTTGAAATGTATAATTCTGTAACCAATCCTAGGAATCAGACCTGTTGACTTCCACTCTGTTTACAGGGTAGAAGAGCACTCAACCAACTGGACTCGGAGGCTGGGGGCTCCTAGTTCACGGACCATTCAGAGCGGCCTCACACAGCTTTCCAGAGCGCAGGAAGCTGAGCTGGCAGAGACTCTTCTAGAGCCCATGGGACATGCCCTGTCCACCTAGACCTGCCATATATACCAACACGCTGTCGGCTCCTCCGATTAGAAAGGAAGGGAACTATATGTGCTAGCATTCATGGGGGAAAGCATCCTACTTTACGGATGAAGTTTGGAACCCAGGGAGTCAACACACTACTCAAGCTGTGTAGACATAAAACTGGAAGGCATGACAAAGAGATGACTGCTGCCAAGAGGAAGAAAATTTAGTTTCAGGATTAATGAGAGAGCTGTGTGTGGATCTTCCGGTTAAGATAAAGCTCTGGGTTTGGATTTGCTTTGGATAAGATTAGGCTACATGGATATTTTCACACATCCCTGTGGGCCAGCAGTTATGGCGGTCAGCCAAACTGTGAGAAAGCTGATAACATCTCCCACAGATAGGAGCATAAATCTTGCTTTTTGATATGTCCCAGCTCCAATGGGAGTGGGTGGCTTCACCCTAGTAATTGTCTGTGCTTTCAGTGTCCCTTCTGCAAGGCCCATCAAGATGCTGATAAATGGCCTGCAGGGTGGGGCCACATTAAAGTTTGAAGGGATTCTGAGAAAATGAGATTTAAAAATTTAACATCAAATAGACTTTTAGAACATTTAGATATCCCTTATTTCAGTCTTTCCTTGTTTAACCTCATCCCTCCTCCTTCTCTCTATTCCTTCCCTTCCTCCTCATCCCTTCTTTCCACTCCTCCCCTCTCTCCTCTCTCCACTCCCCTTTCCTCCTTCTCTTTATGTTCTCTATCCTTCCTTCCCTCCCTCCCTCCCTCCCTCCCTCCCTCCCTCCCTCCCTCCCTCCCTTTCCCTTCTTCCTTCCTTCCTCTATTCCCCTTCCTCCATTCCTTTCCCACCTCCCTCTCCCCTCCTCCCTCTCCCCTTCCTCTTCTTCCTTTCTATTTCCTTCCCTCCCTTTCTTGCTTCCTTCCTTCTCTCCTTCCCTCTTCCCCCCATACTCATGGACACATCTCTAGACGTGGTTTAACTGAAACTCGCTTCCCTCTAAACAGCAGCTAAGCCTCCAGTGGCCACTTTGCTTCCTCTAGTATTTCACCTCCTGAGTTCATTGCCCACTTCCTGGGCTCACAGCTAGCTCTTTGATGCTGTCACTGTAACCCTGCTTCCTCTTCCTCGTGCCTTTGCTTTTCTCCTTTCTTAGCCTGGCTGAGCACTGTCACACCTTTGCACATAGAAGTATCTGGAGTTTCCTGTTCTTGGCCTCCTTTGTGACTTTCCCTTGGTTATCCCCAGTACGCTCAGAGCCAGTATGGCTTAGGGAAAACCACACCATAATCTTAACATGTCTGTTTAAAAGTGCCACCACTAGCATAAGTGATTTTTTTTCATGCATTACAAATACCCAATTCTCTGATCAGTTCATTCAACTGGTGTCAGGTCCTATACAGTGGTGGGCTAGTGCCCACCTGACACCAGCACCGTGGCAGGATAGCGCCCACTGGACACCAGCAGTGACAGGCACTATAGCAGGGATTTGATGGCTGCCTTGCTCAAAGCTGTGGCTTTGAGTCCTGTGTTAGCCATGCAGCACCTGCTCCCCAAGAGGGATCATGTCAAATGTAACAGAAAGGAGACTCCAGCTCCTTCCCAGGCACGCCATCTGGTGGTCATCATTGTGTCTCTAAGTCATAGCTGTGGAGGAGCCCAGTCACATCAAGGCTCCGGGGCAGAAAGTGAGGTCCTGTAAAGCCAAGGCACCCAGGTTGTCCACCTAAGGCACTGGTATGCAAGTAGTTTGGTTTTTCCAATTGGGAAGGTGTATGGAGCTTTCTGAAGTCTGCGTGAGAGGCAATTGCTGAGTGTCTGTGACCAAGTAAATACTGTGGCACAGGTTTCAAGCAAGTACCCCACAGGCAGGGTACCCAGATGGACAGCCACATGGTTGCCCAGCTGCACCCTGATCTACTGTAAACTCAGGGCCCGCCTTCATCTCCCTTGGTTTCCTTTTGACATTAGTTAGGAGGCAGGGGTGGGGGGTGGGGTGGGGGAACAATGCCTCTCCTGAGGGTAGCTGTCACCTTCAAGGTGCTCTCTCCTGAGCTCCCAGTTCACAGGGAATGTCTTGGCTCCTTGCCTTCCCCTTTAGGCTGTTTCTGGTCCACAGACTCGGTGCCCATTGGCAAAGGCTTTGTCTATTACCCTGACTTGGACTTTTGGGTGACTTTAATCTGCTAATCTTTGAATAATTATCGTAGTGGATGAGGTGAGTTCCTTTTCTGAGAGAAAGCACAGTGTATGCTTATCCTCCTTTCACAGAAATGGCTAAACCACCTGCCCAGATCAGCTGACTAACTAAAGGATCACAGAAGGACAGGAAACTCCAAGAGCTCTGCTTGCTTTCCAGGTAGTCACGTCACTTCTATAGGGGCCATAAAACATAGAAGGAAATGGCTGTTTCGTGCTCAACCCTGGCCTGTAACACCTTTCCTGCACTCTTCCACTTGCTGCCAAGCTCCACACTGACACTTGAGGTGACCTTGAAAGCAGTGTGTAAAGAAGCATTGGCTGGGGCTCCTAGTGATGTTAAATGGAGTCACTGTGCCAGCCACCTCTACATATGCAAAGTAAACATACATTGTGTCACAGACTTGGTGCTCAGCTGTATTGTTAGAGCAGCTGGCCTTTCTTCAACTGACATACCCATCACTTAAGTCGGTGACTATCTCTCACTGTGAGAATTGAAAAGCGAGGTACTCTTTGACCCAGAGCAATTGTACTTGACCTTGAATTTGGTGATCTGGTTTACTTGACCTGGACTCTGACTAAGCTGACATCACAGAGAGACAGGTGATAGGGGTGTATGTAGGAGGAGAGGCGGTCGTAGAAGCTATTTATCTACTCTCCAGGGATAGTAGTAGCTAGTGTTGAAGCTTGGGGATCAGCAACCCTGGGTCCATTGTTGAGATGAGGCTCCTTTGCAACTGCCATGTAAGTTTAAGATATATCTATATCTATGAGTGTGTGTTTGTGTGTGTGTGTGTGTGTGTGTGTGTGTGTGTGTGATCTATGCCAGTGTGTATGTGTGTGTTCTGTGTACACAAGTGCTCAAAGAGTTAGAAAAGGGTATCAGACCCCCTGGAGCTGGTGCTGAGAACTAAAATCAAGTTTTTGGGAAGATACCAAGTGCTTTTAACCCCTGAGCCATCTCTCCAGCTCCTGTCATGTCTGTTGTGTGATTTTAGATTTGAACTTGTCCAACCTCCACGGCCTTCCCATGCTACCCAGAAAATTTTCAACCCTGGATATATTTCCCATAAACCCTTCTCCTCTCATGCTAAAATGGGATGATGTCTGTAGCTTGACACTAAGACTTCCTATAAACTAGATTCTCCTCTTTCAGGGAGGGGTTTAGGGGGGCCGGACTCTTCCTTCTTTCCTCAGCTTGCTCCTTTCCTCTAGGGGTTCTTTCTAAGAATGTGTAGCCCAGTGGTAGAGCACTTGTCTGGCATGCATGCAGCTCTGAGTTTGATCCCCAGCATGAGAGATGGAGGAAAGGAGGGAAGGAAGGTGGAAGGAAGAGGGAGGAAGAAGAAGAGAGAGGGAGAGACTGAGAGCAGGCTGTGAAAGTGCAAACAGTCCCCATTCCCTCTACTGGCTTCCTCAGTGGATTTCCAGAGAGAGACTGTGACTGTGCTTTGACTGCCCCAGGCAGCGCCCAAGTAGATTAAATTTGACCAAAATAAAACCCGCTCTTTCAGAAAACAGGAAATTCCGAAGAAAAGTAGAAAGAAGAAAAAGAAATCTACTCCACCACCCAAGAAGAAAGCCGACCCTCTGTGGGAATATTGTAACAGATGCTGCCACGAGAAACAAAACCCAGTAACAGTCCCTTGGGGTCAACTTAGTTCTTGCTCAGAGCTTAAATTTTGTCAGTCCACAGGGCTTTTAAGTCTCCATGTTTAAAACTATGATCAAACTGGGTCAGAGGAAATGTACTGTAGGAGAAGGTGTGGGATGCAGGCGAGTTAGCTGCCAGTTTTACCCTCAAGACATGGCTTCTGTGCTGATTTTACAGTCAGGTGACATGCCCACTGTGGTAGACTGGAAGAAGACAAGGCCATGACCCTAACTGACAGCCCCTCCCAGAAGCCTGCTTACATAGCCCTGACCTTGGTCATGCTGGGACTCCCCTTCTATAGTTTACCCTTTGAGGTTTCAGGAATCCAGTATGTTGCAGCAATGTTGGTCTCCAGCAAACCCATAACACAGGACAAGGTGACACTGTTATTTTTTCTACCACTTGACTTTGAGCTATCACTGGAATTGGCTCTATATTAGATACTCTTCTCACTGCTGTGGTAAAATAACTTGGCTAAAGCAACTTGGCAAAGGAGGTGTTCACTGGGGCTTGGGGCTTGTGGGGAGACAATCCACTATGGTGGGGAAAACACATCAGCAGGAACAGCTCTTGATCAGAGTGGAGGAAATGCTCCATCTGGGCAGATCAAGGAGCAGAGGACATATCAGAAGGTGTCAATGTTTCCCCAGCAGACTGGGATGTGCCATCATGCTTGCTCAAAGTAGGGGTAGCCTTAATCCCCATGCAGCGGGACAGCCCCAACCCTTCTTTATTCACGGTGGCTTCTTTTCTAAAAGATTTGTTTTATTCACTTTTATTTGCATGTATGCATGTGACTATGCACATGAGAGTTCAGGTGCTCACAGAGGCCAAGTTGCATCATAGCAGCTGGAGTGGAGTCAGGTGGATGTAAGCCTCCCAGTCTGGATGCTGGGATTCAAACTCAGGTCTCTGCAAGAGTGGTACATGCTTTTAGTGAGGGAGCCATCTCCCCATCCCTGATGGTGGCTTCTAAGCAATGTTCTGTATGGTCCTCACCCCAACGCACTGAGATCCAGCAACACTGCAAACACAGAGACCCTACCTCGGAACTCTAGTCCTCGAAGCTGAAAGGTGACAAGACCGTTTCCAATTTCGATCAGGTGGACAAAGGCGTTGAGGTCATCTGAAGCCAAAATGAAGCAGTCACCAGAGCTGTAGTTGCCCCAACGGCCGAGCACCAGGTCTCCACAGAGTGACTCCTGCAGAGTCCGTGTCAGGTGCTCATAGAAGATGGAGTTAAGGTTGTTGTCATCACTTCCTGAGGGCGGGCAGAAATGAGACTGGTGAGGCTTTTACCCAGAAGCAATCCACTATCTTTTGCCCAGATCCTTTAACAGTGAGCTGCCCTTTGATAAGATCGCAGTCTCCATGACAGAAAAGCACCTGTTTCCCACATGTTTTGGTGGATTATCCAGAGACCGCCTATGTTTTCCCTCTAGACCCTGAGGTAACCTCCACACAGATACATTACTGTCTAACTGCAAATTACTTATCCAATCCTGTGTTAAGCTCAACACTCTGACCTTGGGGGCTGACAGTGCCTGTTGTGCAAGAATGAGGTTCAAGTTTGCTCTCTAGGACACATGTTTTTAAAAGGGAAATCATAGTGACAAGCACTTGTAATCCCAGCACCAGGGAACCAGAGAGAAGTGATCCCTGGCGCTCTCTGGCCAGACACCCTAGTCCATTGAGCTAGTTCCAGGCCAGTAAAAGACCCTGACTCAAAAAACAAGGCTGATGGCTCCGAGGAATGACACTCAAGGTTGACATCTTGCCTACACACACACACACACACACACACACACACACACACACACCTTTTGAGCTCTCGGCCTGTACCTCACTTCTCTACTTTAACACCTCCTGTCTCAAATGCTCCACAGCTTGCATGCTTACAGAAAGACCCCGAGGCTGTCTCGGTATGCACAATCACAAATAAAACCTCTGCAAAACCAACAAACTTTTAATTGCTCTCCCGTAAACACTTGGGCCTGGGACCACCATCCCAATGGCGGCTGTCCATTTGTCCATCCCCAAGCAGGGACTGAGAATGTTGGTTCTACACCCTGATCAAGGCTTGATTCTGTCGGGGGCTGCCCATTGGTTAGAACTCAGCACTCAGTTGGATGGATGGGGAGAGCCAGGGAAAAGGAAGCATGTTGGAAGGAGATGGAACCAGGATGTCCCACTTCCCAGGGGGAGTCCAGGGCTGTGTGTGGAGGCCTGTGGTGCATTTCTGTGTTCTCCTTGCTAGGTTCTGACAGCAGCTCACCCTTTCTGGAGTGTCTCAAGATGAGGGCTACAAGCTTTTCAAGGGAAGATTGGACAGGCTGGGAAGTCCTTCTGGGATATGCTTTGCTAGATCAAAGAAGGGCTGGAAAGGTCAAATAGAAACCAGGAACTTGACTTCGGGAGCATGAAACCTCTGAAAGCAAGGCAGACATGGAGCCTCCCTGGAGGAAAGACATAGATGTAAAACTCAAGGCTTCTTGTGTGTTGTCTACTACAGAGGAGCCAGTCCTATGAGGTAAAGGCTGTAGTCTGACCTCATGTTCCCAGTTGGCAACCACGGGACACAGAGCATGAGGCTGGCTTCAGCCTGGAGATGTCCCAGAGCACTTACATGGGGAAGAGGACCAGACTGTTGCTAAGAGACCCATGGGGGAAACTCTCAGATACTGAGTACCTGACAGGGTGCTGGAGCTGGTTGCTGATAAGGTGTCAGCACATACTCTTCCATGTTCGAGCCTGCTGGTCTGCTCTCACGTTCACTCACTATCTGTGGTGAATCAGTGGGCATCCAGACACTAACTAAGGATTACCTACAGTTCTCCACACTTTTAAAGAAGAGACCTGAGTGAGAAAATTACCTTTCTTACTGTACACACTGCTCTGTACCTTAATACAATAACCCGAAAGTGGAAATTTGGCTCAGAACATCTTAGTACACAATGACCACACATCTGCATAATTAGGGAAAATGAGACATTTATGGCTAGCTGGATGCACGATGTGCTTCTGAGATGGTTCATGTGCCTAGCGTAATGATCCTTCTGTGTCACTGAGTCCCACAGCTGCATGCCAGAGACAATTCCATCCCCCCTCTTTCCCCTATACACTGATGTAAAGACCCACAAATAATAAGCCTGCCTTCCGAGTACTTCCACACTTTAAACTCTGATTTCGTGCTAATTATATTTATGCAGTCTCAGTATAGATGGTCCCAATAAAGATGGTTTTATTTGAGGATGTTTGGCTTTACAGCGATGGCAAAGCGGGGTGTGTTTGGTAGCTGGGCTGGTGTCCTACAATCTGATGCTAGGGTGATTCTGGGCAGTGGCGGCCAGCTGCCCCCTTCAGGTCAGCTCTGTGGTCACAGATCCCAGGAGGGAGCAAGTGATACTCTGGGATGGATTCTGCTACAAGACAGGGATGGGGTGTGGGTTAGAGGCACTGTAAGCATTTTCAAATTACATGGAGGTGTTAGAGCATCGTCATAGGTAGCCAGCATGAACACAGGACACTATAAAGACAAGGAGGGTGAGGCCTAAACAAATGTCCACCTTAAGTAAAATTATGCTTTAAATTATGGCATTCTGATAAGAGGAAGAAAGACACAAATGGCTGCAAGTGAGCTCACTCGCAGAAAGAAGAGTTGAAGAGTTTCCTAGCAGTTAACTCCACACCTTAAGTTTCAGATGAGCTCTCAATGCTCAGTCCTACAGCGGCTCATTCATATAATGACCAAAACAGGGCATGCTATTTTAAAGGATGGGGCCCTACTATGTCACCTAGGCTGGTCTGGAGTTTTTGGTCTTCCTGCACCTGTTTCCTGAATGCTAGGGTTATAGGCATGTGCCATCATGTCTATTTTTCTGAGGGACCAGTCCTAAGGTTTGGAGTCTGCTTGATGTCTACCATACACAAACAACTTAAAATGTCTTCACAAGGTGACTGGAGACAGTCATGAACTAACTCCAAATAATGGAGGGTGATTCCCAAAGCAAACCAAGGGGGAGCTTGCTCAGTTATGCCCTGTAGTAATGTATTTACCGAGACACACCTTGACTCTGCCCTAAGCACACAGAACACATCGAATACCTTCCTTTGGTATCTGTCTGCATCACAAAGAAACACAAGGTTTAAAGAGGCTTACCTGGATCCCTTTCCATTTGCACAGCCAATCTTGTGTTGGAATTATCCACACGCTTTGTACTAGATTAGGACACGGAAAAGTAAAAGGTTGATGGTTAGATCCCTGCCCATTAGGCAGCTGGTGTACAGAACAGGTGTGAGATGGGGCAGGCAGGCTGCTGGGGTGCTTACAGAGGAGAAGGGACTCACTCACTGACCAACCCTGCAGAGATAGGGGAGTAAGTCACCTCCACACAGCACTGGGAGGGGGGAGAAAAAGGCTGTTCTTTGGGGAGAATGCCCTTGTCTCAAGCCATTTTGAATATTTTAAGCATAAAGTAAAAGCAAGTATTTGGGCTTCAGGAGAAATGCTGTTCCCTTTCAGAATTAAAATTTTTATTATTATCATCCTCTCTCTCTCTCTCTCTCTCTCTCTCTCTCTCTCTCTCTCTCTCTCTCTCTCTCTCTCTCTCTGTGTGTGCCATGACACGCATGTGGAGGTCAGAGGACAACTTGTAGGAGTTAGTGTTCATCTACCATGTGTGCACGGGAGATCAAACTCAGGTCACAAAGCTCAGCAGCAGACATCCAGCAAGAATCTCACCAGCCCATCTCAGTGCTTCCAATTGGTTCTAGAAAATGCCTGTGGGTAGACAGAATCTCCAAGTTGGAGGCATACTTGCCAGTTTTGCTTTGGGTGAGCCATGAGAACAGCTCTTACAAACCTAGGAAAGGGCAGATTTTCTGCAGCTCTGGCAGCAAAGGGTCACCAGAACAGGGTCCTTCCTGCCAGTGCATCTTGGTTCACTGCTCTCTAAAGGCATTGGGTGGCCAGCCTTATCCCTGAGATTCGACAGTGGGGAAAGGATTTGGTCTGGGCTTCACTCTGTGGCCAGTCAGAGACTCTCTCCAAGTAACTTCTGCATAGATCAGTGGCTCTCAACCTCCCTAATGCTGACACCCTTAATACAGTTTCTCATGTTGTGGTGATCCCCAACCATAACAGTATTTTTGTTGCTACATCACAACTGTAATTCTGCTGACATGCAGGATATCTGATATGCAGCCCCCCAAAGGGGTTGTGACCCACAGTTTGGGAACCACTGGCATAGATGCTCAACAAACCAGTATCCCTGAGACAATGCCTGTTTTTTTAGGCCACATGCATCAGGACCCCTGAATGTCAGAGTGCTCTGCTTGGAAAGCCTGTGTCTGGCTAGGCATCTTAACATTTTAGACCCAGAGTACCAGTCTCATCAGCCTTTAAATGGTAGAGTTTGTCAGTAAGATGAAACTAATGATGCTTATCTGTGATAAATGTGCTTATTTCACATTGTTAAGCTCACACCACCAACCATTAAGAAAGGCTTTTTTGGCAAGGCACCAGCATGAACACAAGGTTTATACACAGGGTCCCATTGACACTTATGAAGGATTTCTTACTATGATACCTGCCAGGAAGAAAAGCGGCCGTGTGTGTATGCATGTGTGTGTATGTATGTATGTGTGTGTGTACAGTGTATGCATGCATGTGTGTATATGTGTGTAGGCATGTGTATATACACCCACTGTGTGTGTGTACATTTGTGTGTATGTGTGTGTATGTATGTGTATGTACGTGTGTGTGTGTGTTCAGCAGGTCAGAAGATAATCTAGGTTGCTGGTCCTCAGGTGCATCTCACTTGTTGTTGAGATGCAGTTTCTCATTTGGCCTGCAACTTCATCACATGAGCCAGGCTACCTGGCCCATTAGTGTTCAACGGTCTGCCTATGCCTGATCCTGCTGTTGGGATCGCAAGCTCACATTGCTGGTATTTTGTACCAGTTCTGGAGATTTGAACTCAGATCTTATGCCTCCAGGGCAAGTGCTTTACTGACTGGAGCCATCTTCCAAGCATATCCAGCTGCCATTGGTACTTCACATGACTTGGATTTAAACAGTCATGGACATGCTCAGTATGATCTAACCAACAATGAGTATTTGTCTGGAATGTCAATGGAATGCAGCCCTCTTGGCTGAACCTCCCTCCTGAGAAGTGGGGCTGATAACAAGAATACTAGGATGAGATTATATTTGAATCAATGAAATGGCTCATCTTAAGGAAAAAAAAAATCTAAAGTATCATTTGCTCCCTTGTCAGCCTCAGACATTTGCCAACCATGTAGGTAGGGGCCAGTATGAACTGAGTGAGGATTCCACAAAAGGACCGCAGACAAGGACTCTGGCTGCAACTCAAAGGCTATGAATCCCAGCACACTACTCCACCCTACTTCAGTTTCCCTCCCAAACAGCCTCCCAGCATCTCTCAAAACAGCAGAGCCCAGGGCAACAGAAAACCAAGCAAACAACAGAATCCTTCGTAATGAAGGTTGAAATCCCATGTCTGCATACACGGTCCCTAAACGGAATTTTAATTTCACCTTAAGACCTAGGACAAATGGAATTTCCAGCTGCAGAATAAACAATTTTTAAAGTGGGACTGAGCCAAAAGAAAGTCAATTATCCAACTCCTTAGGGAATTTAGACACTTTCTAAAGCTCTGTCCACTGCACTCTTATCTTTCCAAAAGGTGACAGCCTCTTTGGAACACAGAAAGCTCACTAAGTCCTCACGAGCAATGGCTTAGCCAAGCTACTCGGTACCCCAGGCCTAGGACACACTCTGACTCTCAGAAGGCAAGCTTCCAGTGCTCTGGACAATTTGAGCTCTCCTCCAGTGAGGTCTGCCTGGAAACTCGGTGTTCACAACTCAAAGGTGCTAATTATCTCTGTAATTGGATTTCTGCCTTAACCTGTTGCTTCCATCTCAGCCTTCCCCATCTCTGGGATGCAGGCAAGTCAGTTGGGTATGCTCCTGTGAGTGAGTTTTTAAAACTTGTCCTGCAAAGTCTCTGTATCCTGTCGACAATGCCAGGCTGGAGGTCTAGGCCAAGGGCTCTAACAGGCCTCTAAGAGGTCTCCAGAGAAGCTGACCTGTGGGGAGGTAACTCCTCCTATGTCAGCATGGAATACAGAGAACCGAGTGGGCCTGTCCCACCCCAATACATCTCCTAAGCCAATCGTCAGCTCTGTCACATGGGTTCAAATGTGCAACTTAAGTAATTTTACAGTAATTTTCTTTGCTGGCACTATTTCATATTCTGTTTGCCAGCATACACTGGCTGTTCATGGGAGACATTTCCCCATATGTTATGGTGCAAACACTCCTATCTAGAGTAAGACAGCAGGCATTTATCAACATGGTTAGGAATGGGTGGCCCTTCTCACCCAGGTAGGGTCACAGTGTTGCTGATCTCAAAGTCCATGTTTGGATGTCAATTATTTTATTGTTCTCCTATTCCACTTCATGTATCTCCAGTACATTTGTAAACACTTCCTTCTGAATGCTTGGTTTGGAATTTTTGTTTACTAAACTTGTATAGGGTATGGAGAAGACAGCCACTTAATCTGTCTTATGCCTAGTTTTCTGTTGTATGAAAGAGCAAATAAGGATATCAGACTACTTGGGCAGGCCAGTTTGCCCTGGGATGCGAGCTGTGCCAGGGAGGGAAGTGGCAGTGATGTCCCCTGCACAGGTGAATCTGGGAGAAGGTTTTCTTTCCACTTTCATTGCTATTTAATTTTCAGTAAGCTTTCTATAACCTTAAAAATATTCCATAAATCCATACATACACAGAGAACAAATAGTTGTGATTTATAATAACTATCTAAGAAGACAATATTCCACAACTCTGTTGCGCGGAAAAAGACTTAGACATTTTTTTAAAAGTTTTTGACAATATTAGAAGGAAACTTTCCACAAATTTGATTTTGATTTTTTTCCCCCCTTTGGTTTTTTTTTTTTGAGACAGGGTGTCTTTGTGTAGCTCTATCTGTCCTGGAACTTGCTCCACAGACCAGGCTGGCCTGGAACTCACAGAGATCCGCTTGCCTCTGCCTCCCAAGTGCTGGGATTAAAGGTGTGTACCACCACTGCCAGCCATATGTGATGTTTCAGATACAAAAACAGGCTGTGTTGACTCTCAGCTCCAGGAGCAGAGGGTCAAAGGTCAACACAAAGCCGGCACATTCCTTCCTCTCAGCTGTGCACCTCCTGGTGTCCTCCTGGCTTCCCCTCTATCATGGTTCCTTGCCCAGGATGGGGGTGGGGGTAGCTTGAAAACTGCAGCATGGAGGCCTGCCATTCCTCAAAGGAGGGTTCCTGACATTTTCAGTTGTTCTACCCAAATAATTTTACTTAAAAAAAATTATTACAGCTGGGTGTTGGTGGTGCATGCCTATAATCCCAGCACTCAGGAGGCAGAGGCAGAGGCAGAGGCAGAGGCAGAGGCAGAGGCAGAGGCAGAGGCAGAGGCAGAGGCAGAGGCAGAGGCAGAGGCAGAGGCAGAGGCAGAGGCAGAGGCAGAGGCAGAGGCAGAGGCAGGTGGATCTCTGTGAGTTCAAGCCAGCCTGATCTACAGAGGTAGTTCCAGGACAGGCTCCAAAGCAATACAGAGAAACCCTATCTCAAACACACACACACACACACACACACACACACACACACACACACACACACACACACACACACACTACATTTGTTTGGCTACTTTGTGTGTATGTGGAGGACAACTTCAGGAGTCAGCTCTCTCACTGCTTCATCTGGGTCCTGGGGATCAAACTCAGGTCAGGCCCAGGAGCAAGCATCTTCACCCACTGAGCTATCTCCCTGGGCCCCAAAAGAATTATCCTTAAAATCTGCCAAGAATTTCCTTTTCCCCAAACCACAGAATAAACATAGTTTTCTCACAAAGACCTCCCTGGCTGTGGCAGAGTGTGCTGTGATGATGCAGAATTCTGAAACAAGCAGCAGTGGTTTTCAAACACCACCGGCTATGGCACTCGATATGCAAAGGGATGCCCTCCACTCAGTTTCCTTGGTGTTGTTGGACAACATCCCCTAGCTCTCACATTTGTGATGACTCCTCATAATTTTTCACTTAAAAACCATGAAGGGAGGCCAGAGAGATGGCATGGAAGAACACACACTACTCTTGCAGAAGACCGAGGTTCAATTCCCAGCATCCTTATCAGATGGCTTCCTTCCTGTAATCCCACATTCCAGGGGATCCCAGGACTTCTCCTGGCCTCAGCAGGTGCCTGCACTCATATGCCCATAGATAAACACACACTTACATGCAGTTAAAAATGTATGAACTCAATCATCAAGAATCATGAAGAAAGATCTGTGAGTTCCTCAAGATCACAGAGAGAGTCCTGGCAGTAAGTCATTCTACTTTTCCTCCCCACAGCCCACTTTGTTTGTAGCAGAAAGAATGACAGTGCCCAGCAGTGTGGCCTGCAATGTCACTTGAGCCTTGGTCACTGCCCCCCACCCCCGGGGGAGGCACTTTGGTTAGCATTACTGAGAGTTCTAGTCCTTAGGGAGTCCTAATTGATCAGGTGCTTGGGACATGTTCAATAAGCCTCTTGTCCTTTGTATATTTAAGTCACGCAACAGAGGTAAATGTAACTTTAAATACTGTGCATCTCAGGGCCAGGGACATAGCTCAGTTGACAAAGCATTTGCTTCAGAAACACAAGAACCTGGATTCATCCCCAAAAATCTAAAGTCTAATCTAATTTAAAAAGTCAATTAAATGTTTGGTGTTGCATGCTTGCAACCCCAGACAGGCAGAGACAAGTGCAGCTCTGGGGTTTGCTGGCCAGCCAAGCTAGCCCTGCTTGATGAGTTCCAGGCCAATGAGAGTCCCTGTTTCAAAGAACTAAGACGAATGTCTCCTGAAGAACAAATCCTGAGGTTGTCCTTGGACCTCCATAATGCGTACATACCACACGCATGTGAAATCTCTCTCTCCTCCTGCCTGTTTTATCCCCTGCCTCTCCTTGATTGGCATTGACTAGCCTCCACTCCAAGGCTGGAACACTAGAAAAGCCATGGTTTCTGCCCTCCCTGGTTGCTATGCCTCAGAACAAACCAGCTGCCCTAGCCTTGTGTTTCTTTCAGCCATGCATTGCCTCGAGTCCCTCCTGAGGCCCAGTAACCCGGTGCCCTTGAAGAGTCAGCAGCCCCAGACAGCTGGAGAGCAGGTGGGCAAGTCTGGCTCTGCCATAGCCTCACACATGGCCTGCTCCACCACTCTGCACTTTTCAAGCACTTTTGCCACTCAGCAAAATGGATCCTAAGAAACCCACACATCATAGCACAAAGGATGGTAAGTCCAGAGCAGTCACAGGAGAAACCCAGTGCACTGCCTCTCCTCAAAGACTGCTTTCCTCTGAAATATATCTACACAGATGCTCGTCACCAAGCCTCTAGTGTGTCCTGGCCCCTGGGGGCTGTGTGAGAGCTTTCTCATGGGTCAGCAGAATGGCAGGGATAGGACAAGCTCATCACCTTGCTCAATCAGACACAGAACTGGGAGTCCAGGCAAAAAGAAGCCAGGGTCTGAAAAGAGATGAAGGAACATTTCACCAGACCAGAGAAATGATTTCCCTCAAGTCTGCTTTGGTGAGCCACTGGGCCAACCTGAAATTATTTACAAGATCAGGAATCAGGGATTACAGGGCCATGGGTGACTCAAAGACATTTGCATCACCCAAAAGCCCACTCCAATATGAGCAATGACTCATGAAAGCTGCTCCCTGGATACAGTATGCAGGCGGCTCTGCAGGAGAGCCTCCTCTCCTCAGCAATTAATCTTTGTAGCACCTTGGCAGAGGCTCGGGGGTTATGTATGTTTCATGACTGTTCAGATACGTGAGCCTGTGGTGAGCATTTCCCAGTCAGACCATAACAGCTGGTTCTGGTCTTGTGTTAGCCCGGTTGTGCCTCTGGTGTGGGCTTGCACCCCACACTGCCTAATCAGTGGGAAGGGAGGGTCCCACATATCAGTTAACTTGGTTCAGTGCTCTGACAAAAGCATCTTCCAGAAGGGTTTATTTCAACTCACAGTTTGAGGGTCCATCATGGTGGGGAAGGTGTGAAGGCCAGAATATGAAGTGGCTGGTCACACTGCACCCACCATCAGGAAACAGAGAGAAAAGGATGCTGGTGCTCAGCTCATTTCCACTTTATACTTAGTCCAAGACTCAGATGACACTGTTCACATTGACAGTGGATCTTCCTGCTTCTGATGCCAAGGTTCCAGTGTGACCAGGTTCTGGTAGAGGCCTCTTTTGGACCACAGATGACCAAGTTCCCACTGTGTCCTTGCACTGTAGAAAGCATCTCTTTAAAGAGGATGCAAATCTATTCCTCATGACCTACCAAAGGTCTTGCCTCCTCCTGCCATAGTATGGCAGGGTTTGAACAAATAGATGTTGAGGCTAGAGACACAAATTGAAACCCTCAAATCAAATCAACGTGTGTGTGTGTGTGTGTGTGTGTGTGTGTGTGTGTGTGTGTGTGTGTGTGTGTTTTCATGTTATCCAAGCCCCACAAATCTGAACATCCCATGGAATTCTGGAGCCCTTCCTAGGAAGATGAAGGAGCTTTGCAGCCCTTTCCCTGCTTCACAGATGTGGCAGCTATTTGGCACTCTGGAGCAAGAAGGGAAGTGGGAATAGGAATCTCCCCCACTCATCCATTTAAGGAAACTGCATCAGAACTTCTTAGTGTGACCCCCTTTCAAAGCCCTCAGATAGTCACACGGTGTTTCTGGGGGTCTTCAGGACCACATCCCTGCTCTTGTGCCTTTCTTCTTGGAAGTGGAAATGCTGAGAACCTCGGTGGGGGACACAAGGAAGGTTTGACATTGCTTTTGGAACAGGGACAAATAAAGTTGCAAGCTGACGACTCACTGGGACCTTGCACTGTGGTCTCTCTCTGTGCTCTCCAGCAACTTGAAGACAGGCACTATGTTTTCATGCCATTACAGGAATCACAGGTTTGACAGCTCAGCATAGCAACTGTCAAGATGATCTGGGGTGAGTCACCCAGCACCAGGCTATCTGAGAGTCTCAATCACACTCAGAGCCAGCATCTGCCCAGCTGCTGTAGGGGTCTGCAGGATGCTTCAGATGGAGTAGGCTCATGCCCTCTTCTTCAAGATATGTCCTTCTTGTGACCAAGGCTACCTGGAATGAATACTTCAACTGGAAATTACTAAGTGATGAGTGTGGTGATGAGTGTGGGCAGGTGCAAACAAGTTTGTGTGTGTGTGTGTGTGTGTGTGTGTGTGTGTGTGTGTGGTGAGCATGTGTGTGCATACGTGCGCACACGTGCATGCTCTGTGAGTTCTATGTGCATGAGTGTATTCTATATATGTGAACTCTCTCTGTATGTATATGCATATATGTATATGTTCTCTCTGTGTGTGTTCTGTGTGACTGTGTGTTCTCTCTGTAGGCATGTATTTATGTGTGTGCTTAGAGTACGTGTATGTTTTACATGTGTGTGTTCTCTGAATTTGTACTGTACTTGTATGTGCATGGTTCATATGAATGTGGTTGTGTTTGTGTTATAGGTATGTTCTCTGTGTGTCAGGGGGTGATAAGAGGTTTTGGAACACAACAGAAAGTGTTCAGGAACCATAAGAAGGGCGGATTTGGGCTAATATTCTTGGCTGTTCACTGGTTCTATGAACTATATAAGCCATATATATTTGGTAGGATTTTCTTGGTCTGTTCTCCTGAATGAGGAAAATGAGACTGCACAGAGTGAGCTTCAAGGCTGAAAACACCCTGTAGCCATGAGAAGAGGATCAGTAAACATGGAAGCTGAAGACTACAGTCACTGCCTTTACTGCCATTCTGGTCCCACTTCCCCTGTACCTGTTATTACCTGTGATAGATCTGGGACTGGCCTGCCCAAGTCCAGCAAAACTGTCACAGCCATGGCACACCTTATCACACAGCTTCATGACTTACACCTCAGCAACGATGACAACCAAGCAGGAGAAATGTCATTATTTGTCTAAGAACCTTGTGAACAGACTCACGGAAATTATGGTGTAATGGGGCTGTAGGTTGGAGTGTACAAATCCCTCTCTGCATCCCATTAAAGGGACACAAATGCACTGTACTACCAGCCCCAAAGCTGCCTGCTTTGTACTTCAGAAAAGAATTAAGGTTTTTTTTTTTTTAATATTTTTTATTTTTGCATGTGCATGCAATTCTAATACTTGGGGAGCCTGGGGCAAGAGGATCACATTAAAGCCTGGGGTGGGCTAAGTCCCTCTCAAAAATGCACAGAGAAGGAGCATAGGAAGTCAGGAAAAGAGGGAGGGAAGAATGGATGGAGGCAGGGAGGCAGGGAAGGAGGGAGGAAGAGAGGGAGGAAGAGAGAGAGGGAAGGAGGGAGGGAGAAAGGGAGGGAGGGAGGGAGGGAGGAAGGGAGGGAGGAAAAGAAAATATTGAGTTTTCCCCATCTTCACCTAGACCTAAACTTCTGTGAAGTGTGTGCTTAGTCAAGTAAACATCTTTCATCTCAGCCTTGAGTGGGAATGCCCCCTCTGCAGAGTAGCCATACTAGTCTGCCTGGGGAATCAGACCATCTTGGATTCACATGGTGTCTAATGTGTTCTGAGATGCTAATTTGCTTTCTCCTTGCTTGAGTTGATAAAATAGGTCCCATTGTCACCTACATTTTACAGATGAGGGAGGAGAGGCCCAAGGATGCCAACACTGAAGGTCTGGAGCCCTACACTGTGCTTTAATCCACATACCCCATGGCCTGAACCCTGACACATGCTTATGCTCAAATAAATTGCCTTGTGGCAGAAACTGAATGCCATGGTCTGCTACCTTCAGGCCAACCTCTGATCCACAAAACAAAGTACAAAGTTGTGCTGAGTATAAGAATAGCGTGAATGAGCAAGGCCTCTGCCCGGGAAGATGGCTTGGCTCCTGGCAGGCCTCAGTGCTCCTGGACAATTCACTAAGAGGTCTTTGAAATTACATAGCAGGGACTAGGGATGTAGATAGGCAGTAGAGTAGTGTGCGTAAGGCCCTGGCTCTGGCTTTATACACTATATAAAGAGGGTGCGTGCCTGCAATCCCAGCACCAGCGAGGCAGAAGCACAAAGATAATCAGAAATTCAAGGTCATTCTTAGCTATATAAGAATTTTAAGGCCAGCCCAGGAATGCAATAGACCCAGTCTCAAAAAGGAAAAAAAAAAAAAAAAAGACACCCAGTAAGCCATTGTACCCATATTGTTTTTGCCCTTAATAAGAGTGGTGGAGTGGGCTCAGCATGTTCTGGGCTTTGGGTTCTATCCCCATTACCAGAAAATGACAACAACAAAGTACTCCATTCCACCACTACTGCCCTGGGAAAATTGGTGGCTGGTCCAAATAGACAAGGAAAAATGTGAATAAGTGTGTTCTATGGGTTCAGCAATACACCTGTCTGTGCAGAGCTATGGTAAGTGGGCTTGGCAGATGCATCCTGCAGCTGAATTTCCAATGCTCACAGAAGGGACATGACAAAGCAATCCCAGTACATCAGAGCATGTGGACCATGACTTGCCCATCACATCCCTTAGGCTAGGAGCAAAGAATTGGCTGCTTAACTCTTTCCCTTCATAGCTGGGGAACCCTAATTCTAGACCTGTAGAACACAGATTCACACTGCACCAGCAGCAAATAACTGATACACACTACAGCAATAGGAGATCACTGATTCACACTTCAGCAATAAGAGATCACTGGTTCACACTACACAACCAGTTGATCACTGATTCACCACACAAGCAGCAGATCCCAAATTCATAATGGGAGCCTGGATCAGCCCCATTGTCCAGAGGATGTAAACAGTCCAAAACATCCCAGAGGGGCAGGGAATAGGTACATGGAGTATAGCTGTGATGTTAGGTTCTTACTTATAGCTTCTCTCCCAGAATTTCACTGGCCTGACGTAGGATGTGATGAATATGACACTCCCAAGGAAAGGGCTCAGGGGTGTAGAGAAGATCGAGGTGGCGAATGTCTGGAAGAAAAGCATGGCCGAGTCTGAGAGGATGGGGTTAAGGCAGAATACATGCTGTCATTACCAGAGTTTTAAATGCCATTTCCATGGGTCACAGTGTCACACGTCTGTGATCCCAGCATTAGCCAGGTGGAACAGAAGTTAAAGGTCTCCTCTCCCAGCTACAGCAAGAATTCAAGGCCAACTTGGGCTACAAGGAGGCCATCAATAAAGACTCCAACACTAACCTCTAGTTTCCACATGCCCATGCATATGCACATACATACACACACAATAAACATAAAAAGCTAGGAACTCTAGGGAAGAAGAGGTGTAGGGAAGAGGAAGGGAATGAGTGAAGAGACTACGGGACAATGAATGAAGTATTCAGCTGAACTGTGACTAGTAGCACTAATACAGGCCCTAGTGTGGCTCCTAGAGCAGTGGTCACCCAAAGCCTTCTTCAGTTCTTTCCAAAAGAAAGGACCCAAAGGTTAGCCCTACAAGGCAGATGACTGGTTAAAAGTACAATTAAAACGAACTCCTCAATGCCAATAATTAAACAGTTTATGAAACCATTAGAAGCTGAAAGGGATGTGGCAAGTGGAAAGTTGCCTTCCCACAATGCACATTTAATGGCGATAATGTAGGGAAGTCTGTCTAATTATGAGAGGTGATAGCTGGGCACGGTGTCCACACATGTTAAAAGGGTGTGCTTTTCTCTCCAGAGGCTAGCAGCTCAGAAGTCAATGGAGGTGGTGAGGGAGAAAACATGCTAGAATGGGAGAAAGCAATTTATCCACCAGTGCCCTGCTGGCTGGAAAGCTAATTCAATTCAAAAACAGAGCAAATTAGTCTGTTCTCAATGTGGGATAGAGCCCACATTTCTTAATAGGGTGATGAGATAATTAATGTTTGGCAATTAGTTGGGACCCAGGCTGAGATTCAGGGGTCTGACATCTTTTTCTGAATTGTTATGTATAGCCAGTTTCTCTACCCTTTATCTCGTGGGTCTCTTGGTGTTAAGAGTCCCGACCTTCATTGCTGAACAAGGGTGGAGAGGTCTGTGGATAAGGAGAAGCTTTGGAGGCAGTGGCTAGCACAGGGGCAGTTGGAAGGCCTTGTCTTAGTAGAAGGGAATAAGTGATGTCACTACAGGACCAGTTTTAGGGAAGAGATGGAGAATTATTCTAAAACTGGTTGTCAAATATCCTGTACAATATGGATCTTGAGTGTTTCCACTTCGTGGTGGGTACGTGTGCATGCGTGCGTGCGTGCGTGCGTGCGTGCGTGCGTGCGTGCGTGTGTGTGTGTGTGTGTGTGTGTGTGTGTGTACTTGAGTACATATTCATGTGAAGGCCAGAGCTTAATTTTGAGTGTCTTTCCTCAGATATTGTCACTTTGTTTTTGGAGGTAGGGTCTCCCACTGACCTGGAGCTCACTGAGTAGGCTGCTAGGTCCACTGACTAGTGAGTTTCAGGAATCTGCCTGCCTCCGCCTCTCCATCACTGGGATTACAAGTACCCCTCAAGACAAACAGCTTTTGGGTACATGCATTCTAGGAGTCTAACTCAGGTTCTCGTGCTTGCAAGGCAAACACTCTACTGAATTATTTCCTAAGCCCTAATGCTTCCATGTCTTAAGAGAAGGCATCTACAAATGGAAGCAGTTGGCTTTAAGCCATACTCCATGCTGGCTTATTTGATTCTCTGGGAATTGATTGAGTAGTCAACACAGGTTCGGGTATGAACCCAACAGACAGGCAGCCAAGCCACAGATCTGACAATAATAACTAGGGTCCATGCTTACCTATCAAGCACAGATATTGACAGGAAACTCCACTATTCATGAAATGCTGGGGATCTGAGCTTCCCACTTTAAACTGTCATCATGGTTTCTCAACTATGCATTTGTATTTCATTGATAATCTTCATTTAAGAAACATGCTTGCAATCCCTGATGAGAAACTTAGGTATACACCAGAAATAAGAAATCACCTTAGTCTTTCACTTTATCCTTGTATAAGAGACTCTGTTAGGAAAACAAAATGGCTAGCAGTTGAAGGGTGGTACAAACAATTTTTTTTCTCTTAGCTTATTCTGCCAAATAACCTTGAAAGGTTAAAAAAATATCAAGTTAGGTCTAAGAGCAGGAGTAATCACCGGTTTCACTCATCACCCCTATAAGCTACAATAATAACCTTTTCTTTTCTTTTTTTTTTTTTTCAGAATATGACCATTGTTACAATAGTGGCACAAGTATTAGGGGATTAATCAACAACTTTTAAAATTTGTATTTAAGGCTCACTCCATGAAATTGAATTCATATCTCACACTATTAATGTGACCAAGAACAGGAGACTAAATAGGCCATAGGTCCTATAGGAACACCTACAACTATTATCCTGCTAAATGAATACAGCAACATAACTACTCCTATTGACACATTGTTGCACCCATAGGTCAGTGCAACTCTCAAACCTCATCAGAGAAGGTTTTTCTTGCAGTAGATGGTAGTTAACATGTAGACATACAACTGGGCAATGTGCAGAGAGAGAGACTTTGGAGTACAGAGCCCTTAGTGGGATGTCTTTGTTACACCCTCCCCTCAAGACTCAGGGATCTATGTGGGATAAGGGTCAGAAAGACTGTAGGAGCCAAAGATGTTTTAATGAATTTTTGAAAATGTAAAAATCTAGAGTACATTATTGCTCAGTGGTTATCACAAGTACACTTCTGCCCTGATCACCAGGCTGAGTAAGGAATTTCCTGTGAGGAATTCCAATTAACCTCCCAAAATGTTCATGGGATCCAAGCTCCAAGCCTTAATCAAAGCATCAAACAGTACCCAGCATGCATTGCCAGAGCTTAGTCTGTGGTACCTTCACCAGAGAGCATCACATAACCACAGTTTCTGTGTCCATCTCTACTGGTTGGTTTTACCTGTCACCTTGACACAGCCTGGGGAAGAGCCTTATGGAGGAACTGTTTAGATCGGGTTGTCTAGTGGGCATGTCTGACAGGGACAGTCTTGATTGTTCACTGAGGCGGGGAGACCCACCCCAGTGTGAATGACACCATTTCATGGGCTGGACTGTGAAGAAAGCTGAGCATGAGAGCAAGCAGGCCAGGATGCATTCCTTTCCACCACCCTTCACTGTGGATGTAATAGACTGGCTGCTCGAGCTTCTGCCTTGACTTCTCCTCAGTGACAATTCCACTCTACCCTGCAATGTAAGCCAAATAAACCCTTCCCTCCCTAAGCTGCTTTTGGTCAGGGTGTTTGTCATGGCAACAGAAGCAAACTAGAACATCGTCTTAGGACCCAACCTTGAATCTGACCTTGAAGTTGAGCTGAGCCCAGAGATCTACTTACACATCTTACAGGTTCCTCCTGGGGCTCAAATGGCAGTGGCCCTGAGCCTTGAGACCAGAAACATGAGTATAGAAAGTCTAAAGTCAGTGGCACAGGAAACCCTGAGGGACAGATTTTTATGCTGCCATTGATAAACACTGTATTAATCTCTCTCTTCAAGTGTATTCTGGTACTTTCTTTGTTGGTTTTGCTCTAGCTTTGAGACAGGGTCTGGCTATTTATTTGCCTGACTGGCCTGGACCTATGTAGATCTAACCTACCTGGAACTTGAAGGCAATTCCCCTGCCTCTTCCTCCTGAATGCTAGGATTACTTTCTGTAATCAACTCCTCTATGACTGTCTACAGTTGGGCATAAAATTTAGTTATCTGTGTCAATGTGATCATTAGAAATGGCATCTCCAACTTGCTTTGAAGTGAATTAAATTGATTTAAAACTAATTATCATTATGGAAACACATTAAAAATGTACAGAAATCAGGTCTGCCTAGTGAGCACAAAATAAAACCATGATTAATTTTGTAGCCTCCAAAAGTACTTAGGGGTAATTCTATTTGTAACTAATTCTAGATTTCTTAATATTGACAAAGTAGATACAATAACTATACTATATAATGACATAATAAATAAAATATTGAATTCATTAATCCTATCCATAAAGTTTAAGGGAAAACAGATGTGTACAAATTTGCATAACCCAAACCAATTGTTTTAATCAGTTATTTTCATTTAAAAGGCCAACTCTCTGACTGCATACCTGGAGATGAGAAATGGGAGGCTCAGAAAAAAGTTGGGCCAGCAAATGGCTTGGTGGGTAGAGATACTTGATCCCAGCTGATGGGTTTGAGTTCTGTTCCTGGGACCCACATTTCAGAAGGGGAGAACCGATTTCTACACATTGTTCTCTGACGTTCACATTTACACAAATGCACATAAGTAAATAAAATGTAAAAAAAAAAAAAAAAAAAGTAAAAGTAACTGCTTAGCATGCCTTGAGAAGCAGGCAGAGTCCAGTATGACACAATGTCTTTTAAGGTTCAGTGGCCTGAAGTGGGGACCCAGAGTGCCTCTCCTACACCCATTAAAATGTAATCGGACAGATTTTACAGTGCTGTTACTGCCAGGTCAGTGGAAAGCTTGTCCCTGTAAAATGCAAACCTCCGCTTGGCAGGTGAGAGCAAGCAGAAAGGATACGAGGGATGGCGAAGAGCTGGGCAAACACGTGAAAGGAAGAACCCCAGGCCATCTGCCAAGGGGCCACATAAGCCAGGACAAACTGCAGTTTGTGAAGCAGGTCCCCAAGCTGAAAACAAAGAGAGAAAGGTTAGAGAAGACAGCGCTGTCCCTGGTCGCCACATCAAAGTCGTTTAAAGGACATTGGTTTTGGGGGCAGGAGCCGGGAGATCACTCTTGTTTCCACGCCACAGCATCATCTGTCCTGCAGGTAATGTGAAACAGTGTTTGATGTGGATGCTTCCCAGAGGCCACAGGTCAACCCGAGAGGCTTGTCAGGTTCATCTCAGCAGATCCACATATGGGCTCAATGTCTGCCTTTCTTAGTGCAACAATCACAGCTCGGTGTGCTGCCCTTCACAAGAGACCCTTTCAGTAGGGATTTATGAAAACTCAGTGTCCTTGATATTTCCAATGCTTGGGTGTGTATGTGTGTGCTAGTGTGTGTGTGTGTGTGTGTGTGTGTATACATGTGCAGGTACCTGTATGTGTGTGCATGTAAAGGAAAAACAGATGTCAACTTCTGGCACAGTCCTCTTTACTGTGTGTGTGTGTGTGTGTACCTGTATGGGGAAGCCTCAGGTGTTACTCCTCTACCTCTACCTACCTGTCTGTCTATCTATCTATCTATCTATCTATCTATCTATCTATCTATCTATGTATGTATATGTGGGGGTGTATATACATGTGTGTTCAGGTGGGTATGCATGTGGGGGTCAGGTGAGATCCAAAATCTGGACCTCATGCTTGGGTGTCAAACGCTTTACTCACTGAGTCAGCTTGATTTTGGGACAAGATGTCTCACTGGCTTAGAGTGTGCCAATGCCTGGCCTGGCTAACCAGGCAGCCCTAGGAATCTGCCAGTCTCTATCTCCCCAGCACTGGGATTATAGGCAGGTTCTGCCACAGTCAGCTTTGGGTGTGGGCTCTGTGTAGCAAACAGAGACGTCAGCCTTGTATGAGAAGCACTTTATCAGATGAGCCATGTCCCCAGCTTGTTGCTCAGGGTTTTGTATATTAATTTCATCCGCGAAGCTGCCTGTGCTTGGAGAAAATAGCTCCACCTTTCAAATTACAAGTTAAAAAGTGTTTTAGAAAGCTGAAGCTGGGCAGGGAGGTGGCTGCACCAGCTAGCCAAGCCACACAAGGCCCACCTGATAGCCAAGAGGAGGACATTGTTCTTTCACTCCCTGTCATATCAAGGTCCCATTTTTAATTATTTAAAAATATTCTAAATAGTTTTCATGTGTATATGTATGTGTGTTTGTGCATGATGTGGAGGGGGCACACATGCCATGCTGTATATGTGGAGGTCAGAGAGCCATTTTGTGGCTTCTGTTCTCTCCTTTGCTTTTCATGGGTTCCAGGGTTTGAACTTGGGTCATCAGGCCTATATAGCAATGGCCTTTACTCACTGAGCTACCTCACCAGCCCAATATCCCATCTCTTAGAGTCACAGGAAGTCTTGTCTCCCTGCCCTACATTGTCCCAGACACCATGTGACAGTGACAAGACACTGCACATTGTAACCCAGTTTCCAATCCTGGGCTTCCTTCTGGGAATAGAGGACTCCCTTTAAGTGGATATTTCCTTTCCCCCTACCACTAACCCAGCCAGACAAGCTCAGGATTCCTGCATCAAATGGAACAGCCCTGGACTACAAACCCACCTGCCATCCCACTGTTGTTAACTCTTGGTGTACCTATTAAGAATTCATTGTGTGGCTCATGTCTAGGTGAAAACTGCAAGCATGGATAGGACTTGCTTAAGTGTTACACACCCCTTCCCCCACCCCCAACCCCCCAAAGGCCTGGGTGATGAAAAGTTCCTCCGTTCTGTGTTCCCAGAGTGGCTGTGTCCTGAGAAGCTCTTCAGATACCTTCCCATAAAGCTAGGAAGTAGGTCAGGCCCAGCCGCGCAGTCAGACAGACTGCCCCAGGGAGGGTATATCTGCAAGCACAAAGCTCTTGCAGGTCCAACACAGCGGCATTGTGATGAAATGAATCTATTACAATTATTTTTTGCTTGGCACAGCA
The DNA here is from genome assembly GCA_030556225.1 of Cricetiscus sungorus. Classification (NCBI taxonomy): domain Eukaryota; kingdom Metazoa; phylum Chordata; class Mammalia; order Rodentia; family Cricetidae; genus Cricetiscus; species Cricetiscus sungorus. The sequence goes on along the minus strand of JANBXA010000728.1, from coordinate 3,187,053 downwards.
GTTTGTATTTACGCAGAAGCAAAACCACTAATCAGACATCGAAAGATTCCAAACCCAGCATTTTCTTGCTCTAATTGTGCCCAGCTATCTTCATTCTTCCCCTACATCTCCCCATGTCTCCTTTCCTTCATGAATATTGTGAAGGGTGTGGTGCCAGTGTAGCATACACACTCAATGTTGAACAGGAGGCTTGGGGAAGTGAACTTGGCTGCTTTCTGTCTCTGGAGAAGCCAGGCACCTAACCGTCAGCTCTTTCACCACCAAAAGGGTGGATCCCCAAAAAAAGAGATTGCACGTGGTGCCTGGACTGTGTGGGTTTAAGGCTATGGGCTTGAGTGTACTGTATTTCAAGTCCCCGGGTCCTCAAACAAGAATGGACAGGGGCATGTGGATAGTGGGAGAAACAGAGACCGTTTATTAAGAAGCATATGAACCAGCTGTGGGTAATGTGTAGGTGTGAACTGTTCTCCATATGCTCTGTTCCATGTCGGCTTTGTGTGTATTTTATATGTTGTGGTGTGTGTGTGTGTGTGTGTGTGTGTGTGTGTGTGTGTGTGTGTGTGTGTGAGTGGAGGACAGAAGACAATCTTCAGTGCCGTTTCTCAGGGACTGTCTACTGTTTTATTTTTCTGTTTGTTTTGAGACAGGGCCTGTCACTGGTCTGGCTCTCACCATGTAAACTAGGCTGACTGGCCACTGAGTTTCCCCGACTCTGGGATTATAAGCACGCACATCCTGTCACTTTATGTTGTCCTGGGGATCCAGGTCAGAACCTAATGCTTGGGCAGCAAGAGCTTTAGCAATGGAACCATCACTGGGTCCCCTCATTCCCCATCCTAGCCTTTTGCCACAGAAGTGCATCCTGCTGAGACTCCAGTATGACCCTGCCCTTCTGCATTTATAAAACAGAGTCTCAGTGTCTATTTGAGACAACAGACCCCATATCCCCCAAATTACCCACATGGCTTCCCACATAGGCCACCGGTAGTTTCTACTTTCTTTTGTCCCTTTCCTGCCCTGCTCCTCCTCCCTTCTGCCACCCTGGTTCAAGCCCCTATCTTGAACCACATAGCTTACCTCCAAAAAGAGACACTGAGGTATGGCTGTAATCCCGGGACTCCAGAGGATGAGGTTCAAAAACAGAGCTTAAAAGCAGCCTGAGCTATGTAAGAGGACATGGACACAGGTACACACACACCACCACCACCCACACACGTCTCCAAAGAGTCACAGACATGTGACTCCTGTCAAGATACACCTGTTTCTCAACCTAGGAATCAAGTCCTAACTCTATAGAGCTCCTGCTCAGGCCTCCCAGTCCAGTTCAAATATCTCTTCTGGTTTTCCTTCTAGATGCTTAGAACACACCTTCCCTCCCAAAGTCTGCCCCTCCCAGCCCCCATTAAGCCCTCTACACATGTCCCAACCAATATTTCTGGCCTTTCTTTCTATTTTTTGGATTTTTCGAGAGAGGGTTTCTCTATGTAGCTTTGCAATCCAGGCTGGCCTCGAACTCACAGAGATCCCTCTGCCTCTGCCTCCTGAGTGCTGGGATAAAAGGTGTGCACCACCACTGCCCAGCTATTTCTGACCTTTCAAAGCTTCTGTGGACCTCACATGCCTGACACCCTTCTTCCTCCTTAAAGTTCCATGTCGGCGCCCACTTCCCACTCAAGAAGGCTGGTGGGCGCCACTTCCGTGTGCTTTCTGGAAACTTCCGTGCAATGACCTCTTTAGTCATGAGCCTCTTGTCCTAGACTTACCTGGTGTTTATTACCACAAAATACAGACTTAGCTTGACAGCCTGCACTTGAATCTAGTTCTCTCACAGGCAGTTATGAGACTCACTTTATTCTCATGCCTCAGCTTCCCCATCTTCACACAGAGGGGCACATGCCTGCAAAGCTGTGAAGATGAGTCAAGTGTTCAGAGTCCCGGTGCTGTGCTATGACCACACTATTGGCAATTGATGGCCCCAGGACAGTGCGTGGCAAGCCTAGCAATTTCACTGATGTGTGTGGTACATGTGCACATTTGTACACACGTGAGGAGGCTACATACAGCCCAGTGTCACGTGTCTTCTTCAGATGCTCAATGGCTTACTTTTTTTTTTTGAGCTGGGCTCTCTCACTGAACCTGTTGCTTGCTGAATTGGAGTCTGTCTGGTCAGGGAGCCCTAGGCCCCTCCCCTCACCACTGACCAGAGCTGTAATTACAAGCTCATGCCATCCTACCTGGACTTTTACGTAGGTTCTGAGGACCTGAACTCCGGTCCTCGTGCTTGTGTGGCAAAAGCTTTACCAACTGAGCCATCTTCGAAGCCCAATCACTGCTTTTGGAGGAAAGTTTTTTTTTTTTCTTTTCAATAATTTATTTTGTAAAAGCCCAAACTCTTTTTTTTTTTTTAAATGTAGTTTATTTTAAATATAAGATTATCCACCCATACACATGAAGTACAAGGAAATGCCATTTAGAGACTGCTGCGGAGACCTTTTATGTGAACTGTAGTCCTCCATAGCAAGGCTACTCATTGTGGCTTGGTAGCTGTTATTCAAACAATATGACCATGAAACAGCCTCACCATTAATTTTAATTTCCTGAGTGGCAAAAACACCCATGTTGAACTAATGGTCTGCAGAATTTCATGTTCAATGTGTTATGGGATGGCAGTCGGGGTTTTCTCAGGTCACGTGACCATATCCTTTTGCAAAATTTATTCAAGACAAAATGGTTTTTATGGATGTCCCAGGGCCAATGGCATGGTGTACAAGTATTTTTGACATCTTTGGTCTGTGTGGTCCTCCCCGTCCAGCTTACTGCGTCACCAAATTGGGATGGAGCAGAAAGCTCCCTGACTATTGCAAGACTTTTCTTGGACCTCCAACCTTTAGTGTAGTCAAGGATTACCTTAAAATTTTCATTATCTGTCTCCATCTCCTGAGTGCTAAGATTGCAGCCACCGGCACCATCCTTGATTAAAGCAGTGCCGGACATCAAACACAGGGCTTTGTGCATGGTAGGCATGCATGCTACTGACTGAGCTATATTCTCTATCTTGTATCACATGAGGTGTCTGTGTGTGTGTGTGTGTGTGTGTGTGTGTGTGTGTGTGTGTGGGTGTGTGTGTTAGCAAGCATACATGTGAGTGGTCAAAGGCCAGAAGTGAAAGTTAGGAATCTTTTCTCATTTGCTCCCCCCATTATATTTTGAAGCAGGGTCTCTCACCAAGCCAAGAGCTCACCAGTTCAGCTAGGCTGATCAGCCAATGAGTTTCGTCTGTCTCTGCTTACTCTTACTAGGATTATATCATACGCCAACACATCCAGATATTTATATGGGTTCTGGGGATCCAGACTCATGTCCTTATGCTTGTGTGATAGTCACTTTATCACCTGAGCCATCTTTCTGGTCCTTATATGAGTTCATAAAAGTCTGTCTAATGGGAGGAGAGAGCTGAAAGGGCAGAGGAAACGAAGCCACGAGGAAGACATGGCTGACTTCTAAGGGTAGTAGTCGTGCTAGCACTTTTATTGTACTGTCCCCCAAATCCACATACTCAGAAGATCAGGGTGCCATCACTGCCCTACTCACCAGGTAGTGTGGGACAGAACCAGTCCCATCCTGGGGATCCTGGCCTTGAAATCATTATTTCATATTTTCACTAGCTCTGACAGACCGAGGAGACTGGGAAATATCCTCCAGAAGCACAGGGATGTAAGAAGGAAGAGAAACACATGCTGACAGGCCCTGCATGGCTATCTGTTCCCTTCCATGCCCTCCTGTTGATTGAGCTCAATCATGTCTCCAGGTACATCTCTATTTCCTTCATCCCCCATAAAACATGAAGGATTAGGGTCAACTCACTTATTATAATCTTGGCCCCTGCATCATAGTTTGAATGCAGCATGCCTCCTCCAGTTGCCTCCGTTTGCTCCCCAGATGGTGGCAATGCTATGGAGTTGATGGAACTTTGTGGACTTGTGATTTAGCAGGTAGAAGTGGGCTGCTGGTGTGTGTGTAGTGGGGGGAGACAGTTTGAAGCTTATTATCCATTTTCAGTTCCAGCCTTAGCTCTCTGCTTCTTGTCTGCCACCATGTGAAGAAGCATTAGCCTCAGGATCCCACTGCTACAAACAGGTGATGTATTACTATGCCTTCCCCACCCCACCACCATGCTTTCACCACCTGAAACAAACCTTTCCTTGGGCTGTTTCTACCAGGCACTTTGACACAGGGGTGAGAAAGGAAATTAATTGCCCCCACTTATACATGCAACCCCATCCAGTGTCTCATCACCTGAGTCACCACCATTCTGTGAAGGGCTTACAGGCTGACAATAGCTTAGAGGACTGCAGAACACCTGCAGATGGAGGGGTGTGTCATGCCCGAGCTGACTGAATAATAAACTCTCACACCTTGTGATGAAGGCATTGGAAGTTTCTCAAAAGCCTCTAGGATATACATTGACAGGGGGCTTTCTTTCTTCATTGTTTTAAAGATCCATCAGATAGATGAGCATGGGAGAACCCCTGACTTGGTCCTGCAGGCAGAACTTTTCTGGGGGCATTATCACATTTTCACATTATCAGGATGCTGCCTGTTTCTTTGAAGGATGTTTGGGGAAGGGGTCTTGCTCCTCACCGCTACAGCTCTCTGGTGTTGTTCTCTGCAGACAAGGGGTAAACTTGGGGAGGAGTAGGATGGGCTAGGATTCAGTCTCATCCCACACAGAAGTCTGTTTCTCTACCTATTGTCTCTGCTTTTTGTTTTCTTATTCTCTCTTTAGACTCAGCCATTATCCCAAAAGCTGATTATTCAAATGACATTCCTTAAATGCTTCTTCAGATTGTGAAAATAGGAAAGTTCCTACTTTGGTTTTTTCTAGAATCACTGGTATTTAATAGGAGGTGGCTCAGGTATTTAATAGAGTGGTCATCTAGCATTCATGAAGCTCTGGGCCCCATCCCCAACACTATAAGCATGAATGTGGTGGTGCCCACCTATAATACCAGCATTCAAGTGGAGGGTACAGGAAGATCATCTGCATAAGGCTGTGCTAGTTAGTTTTTGCCAACTTGACACAAACCTACATATACCCAGCAAAGGGGTGTATCAGTTGAGGAATTGTCTTTATCACATTGGCCTGTGGGCATGTTATAGGGAGTTTTCTTGGTGTAATGGTCTAGCCCACTATAAACAGTGCCATCCCTCAGTGGGGAGACCTAAACTGGAACAAGTCAGTAGGCAGGATTCCTCTGGGATTTCTGCTTCAGTTCTTGCCTTTAGCTTCCTTGGCTGATAGACTTTAAGAGATGAGATGAAGTAAACCTATTCTCCCCAGGTTGCTTTTGGTCAGTGTTTTATCACAGCAATAGAGGAACTAGTAATTGGTATCAGGAGTGGGGTTTTTGCTCATCATGTGGCCTTTGTGTCTTGGACTATTCTATAGGAGGAAGGAGGATGATTTTGGAACTTTGGTCTGGAAAGGCATTGAATGCTGAGTACTTAATGACTCACTGTGGGAACTTAGAAGATAATTCTCAGAGAAATGCAGTCAATGGAGGCCTGGCTTGTGAAGTGAAATTGAGAGTCACTCAACAACACTATCAGGGCCATTAACTTGATATTTTCAATAAAAACCTATGGTTTCTGGTTATCTGGGGCTGAAGAATCAGCTGTGGTTAACAAGAGACCATCACCAATGAAATGAAACCTTTGCTTTATTGGGACAATTGATGCTGGTCAGCTGGGTCTGAAGAATCAGTTGTGGTTAGTAAGAGACCAGTTATTATTGAGGTTAAAAAAAAGTATGGAAAGTATTTGCTTATGGTAAGCATACATAAGGTCTAGAGAGGAATGAATCTCAAGCTGGAATCCAAGTTTTGCAACATATAAGAGTCATCTCCCACTTGGTATTGGTTTTGAAGGTCATCATGGAAAGCAGCTAAGGCTTGGCTCTGTGAGAGACCATTAGTGAAAGTATCAGTTACAGTAGAGACTCCAGAATTAAAGGGTTCATGGAGAGAAGCTAAGGCTTGGCTCCCCCTCTCTGGAAGGAGGAGGATCACTAGATCCTCCCTTGAGTTTCTAGCCACCATGTCTTACTGTCTCAGCTGCATGTGGACTTGGCAAGTGTTGGTATACACAGGAGAAGAGCCAGTGGACTCTGCAAGACTATAGCAGTCTATGAGTTAGATGTACTATATTTGGGGTTTTCCAGTGGTGTTACTGCCTGTGTTTCTCCCATGCTCATGCGAATAACCCCAATAAGCTCTTTGGTTCAGCAAGCTGGCCTTCAATGGGATCCTGTCTTTGGTCTGTCTGTGCCCTCCTTCCTTTCTGGTGAGAAGACACCATCTCTCTAAACATCCCCAGGAGAAGCTGGGTAGCATGAGACACACCCTTTCCATCATTAAAAACAAAGAAAACAAGCAAGGAACTTGCCTTGGTGAATACAATGGACACCATGAAGAAATCCAGGAGGAAGCTCTCAGAAATGTCTTTGTAGTCAAAGTGAAAAAAGATGACCGCGAAACCCAGGTTAGCAAACTGGTGAACTGGGTTACAGAACGATGTCCTCAGAAGTTTCATGCCTGCTGTGATCATCAAGAAAATGTCCCAGCTGCAGGGAAAAAGAAGACAATGGCTCAGTGACATCATGTGATGTGTTAGATAATCACTATGGTCCCTTGAGGTCTGACTATACAACACGCCACGTGTAGGTTCATAAAGCCAGTGTGAAGGTCTTGAGCTGCCCACATGTGCAGATAGGAAACGCGGCTTCAGAGAACAGGGGTGACCAAGTAGCAGAAAAGCTTTAGTGAAGACTTGATCTGAACTGACTCCTTGGCATGTCTTCCTTGCCACTGAACACATTTTATGCCCTCCTGGTTTGTTCTGACTGTCAGCCTGACACAGCCTCGAGTTATCTGATAAGAGACTCTCAGTGTGGCCCGTGGGCATGTCTGGAGGGGGTTGTCTTCATTGTTAATTGATGTAGGAGGGCCAGGCCCACTGTGGGTGGCACTAGGCAGGTGGCCCTTGGCTGTATAAGCTAGCTAAGCATGAACCTGGGAGAGAGTCAGCGCACAGCATTCCTCCAATGGTTTCTGCTTCAAGCTCTGTCAGAATACAGTCCAAGAATGTAGCTGTATGAGGGGAATTCTGAGTGCTTGTGAGAAAACCCCAAGAAATAAGACAAGAGTCTTGTGACCTCAGATTCTTCAAACACGTGGGATTGGTGTTAGAATGTGTTTTCGTGCTAGTCTCCAGTATAGCAGATACAAATGGGTTTACTTCAGTGGTTGTTATTCATGACTCTATGAAAAAAACGTGTTTTGCCATGTGAGGCTCATCCTTATGATTACACTACACTCAGATGGCTCTCCTTAACCCCCAGGGTATAAATTGTCTGCTTCACTGAATAAAGTCAGCTATATTGCATGAGACTTTAGTCTGCCTCATTTTTAGGCCCTGCTCTAACAGGTTCAGCCCACCAACCAGAGCTGTAAACAGAACTCCTCCTTCAATTCCTGTCCCAACTTCCCTCAGTGACAGAGCAGGAAGCATAAGCCTGTAGCTGCTCTTGGTCAGAGTGTTTTATCACAGCAACAGAAAGGACGAAGCGTACTGTCCACCAAAAGCTGTGGTCATGAGTCCTTGTTCTCGGCAGTCACAGAGCGCCTTCCGGGTTTATCTGAAGCCATGGGTGCCATGTGAGAGTGTGCCATGGAAAACTTGAAGATAGTTACAAAATAGTGTGCTGTCCCAGCTGTGTGTGACTTGTCAAGACAACAGCACACCTGAAATGGAGGCAGGACAAGAGGCAACATTATGCTCCGAATGCAGAGGGAAATGTAGAGTTTCAATAAAGCCATTTGCATTCCGACATCTTTACCTCCAGGGTTCCTCATATGTTTGTTGTCCTAGTGACCACAGGCTTTCTGGTCCCCTCTAAAAGTCAGCTGCCTAAATTTCCTCTGTCACAGCATCAGCTAAGCACCTGACCAAGGCAGACCCATGAGAAACCTTTCTCCTAGGACATTGCTTTTCCACGCCTCCTCCCACCCTGACAATGTATGTGGCCAGTGCCTCTCACCTTCTGTCAGAAGGACAGATCTGCAAATCACAAACTGCATGTTTATAAATTCAGAATTAATTTTTGTCTATGAAACTAATGATTTAATCTTACAGGGCTCGTGCTTTGCAACAACAGGGACACCTTGATGAGGCACCTCTTGATAAATTCAGGAAGTGGTGACAGGGTCTCTCTCCCCCTCCCCAGTGCATGATATTTGCTAAACGAAAATGATACGAAGCAATTTGCGAAGCTTGAAGCACAGCGGCGAAGACTCCGGGATTTCCGATTCATGCTGAGCTCCTGTCACTTGAGGAGCGTCATCAACCACATTTCTGGGGGGAGATGTTCAGACCCCCCGATGTTTATCCTTGCCACCGCTGTGGGCAGATCAAATTTGGTGTGCGTCCCTGTCACTGCACTGGAACTGCCTACTCTAAGTGGATTTGAGTGCAAAACTGCCCTGGTTCCTTTCATGAGGCCAGTATACACAGCATGGGCCATTGGCCTTTGTAAGAGCACACTTGGTTCTGATAATTTAATCCAAATTAGTATGAGAATAAACTGTCATCCACTTACTGGGTCCCGAGTCTCCGGTAGTTGCTTATGGAGAAGGCATCAAGAGTGAGGGCGTTCAGAACGATGGCCGGGTACAAGAGATACTTTTCAAAACACTGAAGCCACACATAGAGTCTCTCAAACCACATCAAATGAGCAACATCTGAAAAAAAAACACAAAACCCCCGCTGAGGATCCTCTTATAGGCAAACAGCAAGTGCTCTCTGCCTTCAGCAGGGCTGTGGTAGGCTCCTGGATCCAGGCGCTGTGGATCTCCTTATGGGTGGCTGCTCTCCACTTGGATTCTGCCCAGTCCACAGGGGATAACACACAGATCAGCTGACTTCTCTAGAAATGATTTATGGACAATGAAAGGCAGTCATAGGTTATCAAGCCACCATGGTCCTCTTCTGTTTGTCCTCATGATATTTTTACTTCCTCAGTCACTAAATCTTTTCTCTCTACAGTAAATTCTCTTCAAATAAGACTTACAAGTGCCAAACCTCTCTTTGTTTTTAATTAGATAAGGACAATTATTTTTACTTGGGAAAGGTAAAGAATAGCAAAGAAAAACAAAAGATATGACTCCACTTAAACAGAGAAGTTAGAGAATCCAGTTCATAAAGGATGGTGAACACTGAGGTAAGCATGTCCCCTCCTCTCCCTTCCTCTCCCTCCCATTCCCTCCCTTTCATTTCCTTTCCTCTCCTTCCCTGGCTTTATCCCTTGAAAGATCAGTTGTTTAGGTTTCTTTCTGCACAAAATTAATTTTTTCTGATTTCTCCATTTATAAGAAATCAAGGTGTCAGATTGAGGCCATCATATTAAAAGCAATTCATTCAACCTGTTTCAGAAAATGCGTTAGAGTTCTGTCAACATTTGTCATCAACTCAGAGAAACATGACAACCTTAAAAGTAAAGGGACAGACATCCAAGCCATGTCACCCACAGTGCGTCAGAGGAAACGATGGGTGCCAAGGCTGGAGAAAGCAGGGAACCATCTGGTAGGGGGAGGGGTGTATGTGGCAGATTTTCAAAAGCTTGTCATGTTTGCTTTTAGAAAATGATATTTTCCAGTGTGTGGCAACAAGAGTGACTTGACAGGAGTGATTTGAGATGGGGAGCAGAGAAAGTGGGAACCTTCCCATCATGGCCACAGCAGAACATGATAAGAAGGGCGGGATGTTCATAGGCTTCAGTTATTCACTCAAGAAACAGAAAGCAACACATTTCAATGACAACATAAAGAGCCGTTGGTTCCAAACGCACCTCCTGTGGTTTGTCCAACATGTAAGAATGGGAAGACTTGTTCAGTGAGCCAGCAACCATCTGAGCCATGTGTGAATACGTCTGTTTGTGTGTGCTTGTCTGTGTCTATGTAGCTGTCTACCTGTCCGTGTATCTATGCACATGTCTGTGTTTATGTTTGTGTTTGTGCCTATCTGTCTATGTGTGTATCGTGTGTATCTCTATGTTTGTATGTGTCTGTATGTGTTTATGTGTCTGCTTATGTGGCTATGTTTCTGTGTTGTCCATGTGTCTATGTATAACTGAAACCACAGTCCCACTGCCACTCTGAGACCTGTGTTTGTGATATTAAAGCTTCAGGGAGACTTGGGCATTAATGTTTATTATGGTTTGGATATGAAATGTCCCCACAGGCTCGCGTGTTTGCACATTTGGTCCACAGCTGGTGGTGCCATTGTTGGAGGATATAGAACCTTTTGGAGTATGGGAGCTAAGCAGAAGTGGTCACTGTGGGTTAGGACTTCCAACCTAGCTTCCAGGTTGGACAGAGCTATTTTCTATGTCTTGAGCTGTAGTGATGTCACAACCCTGATGCCAGCTCCTGTACTCACAGAACATCAGAGCTGCTCCAACCTCCCCATCATAGTGAACTGCAATCCTCTGAAACCATGAGCCTAATTGAATCACCCCTAACCAAAAAAAACAAAACAAAACAAAGAAACAAACAAAAAAACCCCATGGTTTTGTTAGGCATTTGGTCACAGAGATGTCTTCCTATTACCTCACTGCACGAGGGGGTTTTATGAAGCACATACCCCACATGGCTAGGCCACACAGTCAAGGGTGTGGATAGCTGGTGCCTGGTTCCTTAAGACATGTTGACCCTGTCACCAGGCAGAAGCTACACAGTGACAGCTGTGAAGGAGCTCTGTGTCTCACAAACAAACAAACAAACAAACAAACAAACAAAACTAACCTAAGAATCAAATCCAAAACCATTCACCCTATGGTCTCAAGTTTCCAGAAAAAAAGAGCCATGCCCTGCTAAACATCCCATGTTACACTCACTGAATGACTAACAGTTTAAAATTTTCAGGATTATGGAGAGCCCGAGTGTCACATGTCCAGATGGCCAAATTATCTTGAGTTATCTGGTTTGACCTAGCATCCTCATAACAACTGTCAGGTAAAATCCCTTTTCATGGCTCAGCCAGAAAAGCACATGATGTGCAAGTGTGAAGCAGAAGTTTGGATTCATGAACCAACCTAAGAAGCCAGACAGGCAAGGCAGACAGCCACAGGAGGTGGAGACAAGAGCCCCAGGGCAAGCTGGCTAGCTAGTCTATTTGCTCAGCAAGCCTTAGGTTCAACTGAGAGATCCTGCCTCAATAATACAATGGAAAATGGTCAAGAAAGACACCAGGTGTAAACTTTGGGCTCCCACATGAATTCATATCCATGAGTGCTCTCATACCCTTGAGCATGCAGACAGCTACACAAATGGCACACACACACACACACACACACACACACACACACACACACACACACAAGGGGCTTACAAATGGAACCCTGTACTCACCAACCCAAGGGCTAAGAATACCAACGGACAGCTGCTGAGACCTATAGCTGAGATTGTCCACCTCACTGTAAGCTGATACCTGATGTTCCCATCAATATACTTTGTTGTTGTTTTGTTTTTTGAGGCTTTGGAGCCTGTCCTGGAACTCACTCTATAAACCAGGCTGGCCTTAAACTCACAAAGACCCACCTGCCTCTGCCCCCCGAGTGCTGGGACTAAAGGCGTGAGCCACCAACGCCCAGCCAATCAATATACTTTTAAAGTGCCTTGATTTACAACTTCCTTTGTTTTTACTGTAAAATCTTCATGAAAATGTTACCACGTTAGAATATGGAATTGGGGGTAAACTAAATCTGTGTTCTTGAACCAGGGTCACTCATATTTGGCTCCAGATTTCTTTTTTTTTTTTTTTTTTTTTTTTTTTTGAGGTGAGAGTTGGTATTTTGTTTTTGAGGCAGGGTCTTACTTGGTAGCCATGGCTGGCCCAGAACTCACTATGTAGATCAGGTTGACCTTGAACTCACAGAGATCAATCTGCCTCTGCCTCTGCCTGAGTTCTGAGACTAAAGGTCTGAGCCACTGAATTTCACTGACAACTGTGTTTATGCAAAATGTTTACTATTATTCTATAGAAGTTTAGACAAACACACAGAGAGTGGGGAGGGAGAGAGAGAGGACAGGGACAGGGGAAGAAGACTGAGGGAGACTGACTGAGACTGAGGGAGAACCCAGGCTGACCTATACAATTTGGCTCTCTTTGCCACTAGACTGCTACAAGGGACATGAACTTGACAGTGGCTGATGTGTGATTTCTGCCACTAAAAGATCCTGAACCTCTTAATGAGGAAGCCCAGAGAAGAGGAAGCAGAAGCACCTCCTGGCACACACTAGCAGGAGCGGGGCACAGGCTGGATGGTAGGGAAAACATTTCGACATTACGGAAGAGCTGAGTGGAAGTGGCTATCAGATCTGCCAGCTCCTACGCTGCGAGGTCAGGGTCTGTTTACTCAGCCACTGATGGAAAACTAATTTCATTTTAATTCTTGCCTGTCTCAGAATCCTACCAACCTCAGTAATGTATTCTAATGAGAAGCTTTGAGCTTTGGGCCCATGGATCTCACAATGAATGTTTACAGTTGGGGGCAGAAGGGCACATCAAACGGTGACCGATAATATAGAATGACGCTGAAACAAAAGCCCAGGTCCAGAATTCTGAAATTTTAACTGAATCCTTTCTTGTGAGGCAACCAGGGAAAGCTAATAAAAAGCAAACCTTGCGAATGCAGTAACATGATAAACGTGTGTCTGCAGTCCCCAAATTGTCTCTGTAGTCATACACAGTACAGTTAAAAAGAAACGCTGATCATATTTTAGAATTGCCTCTCCGGAACGTCCCCAATATGCAAAGAGACCATAAAAACACATTACCAGAGAATTGTTCTTTCTCTTTCCCTTGGAATATGAGGCCCCCTGAACGACAAAATGCAAAATAATGATGCCATTTACAAGTTTATAGATGGCTCGCTGCAGTTCAAGGCTTTAAATTTTCTTAAAGGTTGTTTTATTTAGGTGCTTATGGGACTATGATGGTCTTACCAATAATTAAAAATTAATCGGGAACCCTCGGGATGCTTTCAACCCTTAGGAAACCAATCTATTCAAATCAGAATTGGGGTAGAAGCTGAAAGGATTGGGGCACTAAGGGGGTCACCTCTGTGACAAACACACCCTACTGAGCAGCACAAACATAGTTGGGGAGTTAGCACCCTGATGTGGACAATCTGTTACCTGCAGGTATTCCTTGCTTTCTTCTTCATTTTGGGCTGGAACTAAGGCTATACAGTCCTTCCCAGTGACACACACGCCATCCATGTCTATTCTCTATACATAGGCTGCGCTTCCAATACAGAGCACAAGACAACGCAGGGCTGCTTGGGGCACTTGGGCTCTGCTTGGGATAAGCAATCTCAAAGTTCATGATCTTTCGCTCTTTGTAACCTCATTCTTGTTCAGGGCTGCTGGCATCTCACCCCATGCCTGGAGGCCTCTTTCCCTGCTCTGAGGTCAGCCTGAATTCTCTTCAGGCCTGTTTAATGTTTCTTCCTCAGTGGTCCCTTCCCTCCCCCTTCGCTCTGAATTAGGAATCTGCTCCTCTCTTGACCGAGGACAGTCACAGCGGTACCACATGGCATTCTGTCTTCTGTGATGGTCACCCAGTGATAGGGAGGACACATCACCACTTCAGTGACCAACTAAGGATGTGACCTAAAGAGGTAACCTGGTAGATCAAAGACAGTGGGGGTGGGAGGTGGGGAGGGGTCCCTTCAGTGGGACCACCTGCCGGGTGGGGTCAGGATGGAATCCTGGTCAGAGCACCCTGCTTCCTCCGCTGGTTTGACTCCTGTTCTGAACTCTGCACCGCCCTTGGCATGTGCTTGGCACTTTATATTTTTGACTGAGCTAATAAATACAATCAAGTTTCACACCATGGCAAACTTTCAAACAAGCCAAAGGCTGTAAGAGCAATAGGCAGGAACGACCAGGTTTAAATTTTTAAATCTGTGTATATATGTGTGTGGATGTGTGCATGAGAGTGCAGGTACACTCAGAAAAGGGTATTAGATCCCCTGGAGCTGGAGCTCTAAGCAGATGTGAGCCAACTGACATAGGTGATGTAGGTGATAGCAACCAAATTCAGGTCCACTGCAAGAGCTCTCCAGCCCTAGGTTCAGTTTTTGAGGAAAGAAAAAATATCCTTTGTTTCTTTGGTGGTTCTTCATTTAAAGACCATGCTTAGGAATTCCTTTTTTCTTTTCCCCTATTCTTCAACCAGTATAATATAACTCATCTGGTACCATTTTGTGGGGCTCTGTGCTGGTGGGGGTTTTTTTTTGTAATGTCAATTAGACATAAGCTAGAGTACATCAATTGGGAAAATGCCTGCATAAGATTCAGCTGTAGGCATCTGTAGGGCATTTTCTCAATTAGTGATTGATGGGGGAGGGCCCAGCTGACTGTGGGTGGTGCCACTCCTGGACTGGTGGTGCTGGTGTTATAAGAAAGCAGACTGAGCAAGCCATGGGGAACAAGTCAGTAAGCAGCATCCCTCCATAGACTCTGCATCAGCTCCTGCCTCCAGGTTCCTGCTCTGAGTACCTTTGATAATGAACTGTGATATGAAAATACAAGCAAAATGTACCCTTTCCTCCCCAAACTGTTTTCAGTTATGGTGTTTCATTGCAGCAACAGAAACCCTAAGACAGTGTCTATTTTTTTCTTTTTCCTTTCTTCCTCTGTTCCTTCCTCCCTTCCCTCTTTTCCTCTTTCTCCCTTCCTTGCTCTGTCCCTCTCTTCTTTCCCCCCTTTCTTATTTTGATAGCTCTTTAAATCTTTACTTCACCTAGAATTCACTTGATTCAAAGTTGTCCTTTTGAGATTTCTGTCCACACCCCAGTGATAACAAACTTATGTCCTTATTATATGCATTTGAAATGCCCCTCACAAGTTCAGGTTTGAATGCTTGGTCCCTAGTTTACTGTGGAAAAATAAGACTTGGGGAAAACAGATAGGCTGAATAGATGTTTATTCAGGGAGAAATAACTTACAACAGAGACAGATGAATGCCAAGGATGCCTCCGGATGCTCTCCATCTCCAATCAGGAAGCAAGAGAGCACTCTGGGGTCCCCAACCCCAGACCTAGTTCTCCCAGGTCACATCCACATCTGTCTGCACCCACCAATGGGTGTGGTCAGTACAACAGGTGCAGCAGGGTGAGTATCTCACTGCAATTCCCATTTTCTTCTAAAGAAAAGATTTAGACTTGATACAAAACTATATACAAAGACAGTAAATATTAAGTATGCTCTAAGAAAAGGAAAATCATGAACATACAAACTTAAGACCTACATAACTAGTCCTAGGGTGAAGGCATAACAGAGATTACAATAGAGTTGTCCTAAGCTGGAAAGCTTAAGTCTAGTACCTAATATTTCTATCTAGGAAGAGAGAATAATAATTGTGATAGTCTAATCTTCAGCCTCATTAAAGACCTGAGAAGGAAGATAACAATACTAGGGTAGGCAGGAAGTGTAGATGGGCAGCTTCCAAATGGGCAGTGAAGACAAACATCAGGCTACCTGGACAGTCAGCCAAAATCTCACAGCAACGTTGGTGCAACCAGTTTTGGCTAAGGCCTAGAGTATCTGACAGACCACTACAGAAGGTTCAGCAACCTTTATGTTTGACTCCAGCAAGCACAGTAGGACAGCAAGTTCAAGTCAGTGGTCAAGGTGGGGCAGTTCTTTGCCCAAGAGGCCATTATCAGAGGAGAAAATGGACTCCAGAAGGAGTGACATCAGTGTCCAACGTATTTTCGGGAAATGTATGGTGCTGTCAGAAGCAATGGTGTCTCATGTCAACAGAGTACTAATATGTGTTATATATTTTACTATGTTAAAGTTAAAACCTTTCTTTTTTTATTTTAGACAGAAAAGAGGAGATGATGGGAAATGTCATTCTGTAAATATGTTTCTCTTATTGGTTAATGAATAAAGCACTGTTGGCCAATAGGAAGGCAAAATAGGTGGGACAAGGAGACAAGGAGGATTCTGGGAGTTGTAGTAGAGAAGAGTCAAGATGTAGGGACTTGAGAGAAGAGGTCCGAACCCTCTCTCTGGTAAGATAAGACCACATGGAAACACTTAGATTAATAGAAATGGGTTAATATTTAAGACAGAGCTAGCCAATAAGAAATGCTATTAACAGGCCAACAACTTTATATCTAATACAGCATCTCTGTGTGTTATTTGGGGCGGATGTGGCTGTGGGTCCAGGCTGGCAGAAACTGCTCATAACACTACCTGTGCGAGGATGGTATGAAGTCTTTGGGAGGTCTGACCTTGCTGGGAGAAATAGATCACTAGAAGCCTAGGAGTGGGTCATAGAGGGTGCTGTCTGACCCCTGGTTCCGGCTTTGCTGTCTTTGTCCTGGTTGTCTACGATATGGACAGCTGTGTCCCCACCCATGCCCCTGCCACCACGAACTGAACTGCTCTGATGTATCGTCCCTACCTAAGAGGACAGAAAGTCCTGGAACCATGAGCCCTCTAAAACCTTTTCTCCCTAGGCTGAGTTTCCCAGGCCCTCTCTCCTTAGAGTGGAGATAACTGGATCCCACTCCTTCCATCCCCACTCAGTGACAGCTTATTGCTGTCACCTAGGCCACTCAGCTCTGTGGCGCCTGACACAGGGAGATAAGTGTCCCAGCCAAGGAGAGAGGTCTGCCAGACTAGGAGAATGAAATGCCTCTTTCATAAGCTGATAGATATGAAAGAAGCAAATCAGATATGCCAAGGCACAGAACAAATGTGGTGGTTTTGTTTAGAAGAATTATGGTAAATCAACAGGCTATCCAAAAAGAGGAGGAAGTAATTTTTCTTGGAAAGGAGGAATCAGGGATGGGAGGGGCCGAGCTGACAGGCAGCTGCTGCTTTTCATTACAGCTTGTTCTATTTGATTTCTAACACTCCAGTCACTTTGACATAAGTGAAAGATACATGAGAAGACAGCTTCCCTCCAAGCCACGTCTATCACATGTAGAAGCCAGGGAGTCTTGTAGCAGAGACCAGTCTCGCTACAGCACAAGACAGATCTCATTGAGGAACTACAAATCTGGGACTTGTTACTGAATCATTAATGGTACATTTTTAAAAATTGATATTTAAATGAGATCCTTAATTGATGTGTTTTAATAATTTACATACTCATTATTCATTTATTCTAATGCATCCAAAAATTAAAGTGTAAAAATTTCACAGCCAGCATACTGTCCTGTGTGTCCTTCCACCTGCCTTCTGCTTCCAGAAGCTTCCCTGCACACACCAGCCTATGGGGACCCTCTGCTCCTCCTGTGAATTTACAAAGCAATGGACAATTCATCTGTTCACTCAACCAACATTTACTGAATGGCACCCATGTACCAGGTTCAACATTCAGTTACTTGATCCCACGTATTTTCTACTTTATCTGAATATCCATCTGTGATTACTAATAATCATTGTCAACTTGACAGGATCTAGAATCACCAGGGACGCAGGCCTCTGGGCATAGCCATGAGGGATTATCTAGATTTGGTTAAGAGGTGAGAAAACCTACTTTAATTATGGATAGCACTGTTCCAAGGGCCTGGGGTGGAGTAGAGCAGAGAAAGCAAGCGAGCACCAGCATCCATCTTTCTCTGCTTCTTGACTGTGGATGCCACGTGCCCAGCAGCCTCAAAGCTCATACCTTCCCAGCTAAGATGAATTGCTCCTTCGGACTGCAAACAAAAACAAACGCTTCCTTCTAATGTCTCTTTGGCATTTTTGCTGTGGCAAAAAGGAAAATAAACAATCTGTCGTTTAACTGCAAGTGTTGTTGTTGCTTCAGTTATCAACCTGACACCCCCGAGAAGAGGGAAGGGCAACCGAGGAACTGTCTCCAGTAGACGGGCGTGTGGGCGAGTCCTATGGGGCCTTTTCTCCATTGATGATTGCTGTGGGAAGGCAGCCCATGGTGGGTTGTGCCATCCCTAGGCAGGAGCTCCCGGGAGTTACAGGAAAGCGGGCTGAGCAAGCCAGAAAGTAGCACTCCTCCATGGGTTCTGCTCCAGTTCCTGCCCTGACTCCTTTCAGTGATGGAGTGTGACCAGAAAGCCACAGATGAAACAAACTTTTCCTTCCCAAGTTGTTTTCTGTCCTGGTGTTTATCATGCAAACCAGGACAGGGCTATTCTCTCCAAGGCATCCCATCTATGAAATGGACTCTTATAAAGGGACCACCACTGTCTTTCCACTTTAGGTCTTCATATGACGGCAATAATCTGCACTCAAGCTGCACATGAAAATCGCCTAGAATGTTAAATACCACAAGAGCTTCATCCTTTGGCCAGGCTTTCCTTTGGGGAGGAGCAGTGGGAACTGGAGCCTGAGTTACAGTCCTTCATTTCTCCACTGAAGCTACAAGTTTCAGAAATACTACTTCTCTCACTAGCTACATCCCTCCATCTTGTACTGCCCGCAACCTGGGCAGCTTCTGGTCCCCCACCAAGAGCCACCCCCGCCACAGGCTTTCTATGCAGGACCAGCATCTTTCTGCCTCTTTATTCCTTCTTTTCATTACTTTTCCTTATTTCTCTTGGCACCTTAGGCCGCCGAAGCTGCTAAATCTAGAACCTTCCTTGAGTCATTTGATGCATTTACCAACCTGGTGTCTGAGAGGCACAACTGAATACTCAGTAACCAAGAAGTTACCGTAGGCTGAGTGACTGCACAGGCCCAGCAGTGCTAGGCAGTTTCAATGGCTTAAAATTTACTGGGAATTCATTTTAAATGTCTGAAAATAGGAACAAGTCAGTCTGTCTTCCATCTGTTCATGCACAGAGTAAGAAATTGCAGAGCAAATGGGGACTCACCAAGAAATAGCAAGAACTCCTATCCAGAAAAAAAAATATACATTTTCAAAATTTGTCTTTATTTAGAGACAAGAGTCATGTTGCCCAGACTATCCTCAAACTTACTAGATAGCTGAGGATGACCTTGAACGTCTGATCCTTCTACATCTACCTTCAAATGGTGGGATTTCAGGCATGTGCCACCACACCCAAATTTATCCCACGCTAGAGATTAAACCTATAGTTTCTTGCTTGCTTGGCAAGGGTTCCACCAACTGAGGCACACCACCAGCCTCCAGGAAGCATATTTCTTATCTGAAGCTGCCTTCCTCCAGGCTGTTTCTCCCATGGGATCTGCTAGGTCAACTCATGTAGACACAGCTGTTGTCTACACACAGCCAGCTCACAGAAACTCAAGAATCCAGAGCCTGATGGCTATGAAGTGATGCTCTCCTCAGTATTAGAACTGCAACTTTCAAGCATGAATAGCAGGAGTTAACTTTCCTGTGAAGTCAGTAAGCAATGACTGCTTTAACAGAACACACATCGAATTCGACAGACTTCCCTTCTTATTCCACCTGACCATCCTGTTTTGGGTGACACCTGTGTTCTCACACACACACACACACACACACTTTCTTTGTTTTTATTACAGGCAAACATGTAGTGAAGCCTGTGTCCTTCGAAGTGTACAGCGCTGTGGCATGGGACACACTCACGAGACGGGTGTCCACCGAATCATTGTCTCTCATAAGACCAGGACACTGACCTCTTGCTTCCTGTTGCTGGCACTCCTTGCTCTTGAGCACAGGGTGTGAAACCCACATCCAGGGGTGATGCTTTCGGAGCTGAGGGAGCAGGTGGTGGGTGATGAGCCCCACTGTGCCTGCCAGGGCAAAGAGCACGATGCTGAGGAAAGGCTGCAAAGGAGGAAGAGGTCAGGGGTCAACGGAGACATGCTGTGAGTAATGCACAAAACCCAATCACTCCTTTCTTCATTTTTTTTTTGGTGTGTGCATGTTACATACATGCATACATGCATATGTACATATACATGTGTGTATGAGGAGGTCAGAAGATAATCTTGGATATTATTTGCTGGGTGCCATTCACCATGTCTTCTGAGGCAGTCTCTCACTAGCCTAGAATTCACTAAGTAGTTGAAGCTGGCTGAAAGGCGTGCAAGGCAAGCAGTCTACTGACTGAGCCATACCCCAGCCCTCTCCCCTCTCACAGGAAAAGCTGCTGAGAGCATGGTGGGGAAGCGACCCTAGGAAGGGGCTGGGAGAATTATACCCCCTGGAATACACCCCCAGTTTTTTCTAGGAGAACCAGAGAACAGTGCACACAGCTGATAAAATGCTCCAGGAAGATGAGGCTGTGAGTGTCCCATGTTTGTGAAGAGACAGCAACATCCTGTAAGAACTGTAAGGCAGAGTCCCATGGGGCCCTGGTGTGTGCTTGTTCTCAGTAAAAATGTCCACATGGTCCTGCCACTGTGACGTCTGTCTTATCCCAGAAACAGCCACTTCTCTCTCTACTGATGGGGTCTGTTCCCAGCCCACCACCGCCAACTGTCCTTGATTACAAGTTGTTCTGTCACTTGGAGAGACAAAATGCCTCCTCCAGGAGAGACAACACAAGGGGAGGTGACCCAAGTCTCACTTGAACATACTCCTCTCTCTCTCTCTCTCTCTCTCTCTCTCTCTCTCTCTCTCTCTCTCTCTCTCTCTCTCTCTCTCTCCCTGTGTCTGTCTCTGTGTGTGTGTCTCTGTGGATGTGTGTGTGCGCGTGTGTGAGTGTGTGTGTGTGTGTGTGTGTGGTATGTGTGTGTGTGTGTGTGTGTGAGTGTGTGTGTGCTCCTTAACCATCTCCCCTGGCTCAGCTGCCCCTCTGTGCCCTCATTCCACACCTGACCTCCACTAGGAAAGGGAGGATAGTGTCTTGGGGACACCTACCCGTAAGGACAGGAAGACAGTGCTGGCACTGACTGCAAAGGAGAGGACAGCAGCGGCTGAGCAGACAACAAGATCTGATCGCAGGACATCCTTCTGGAAAGAGAAGGTTGGCTATGAGGTCAGCTCTGTGTGGCTTCCTGGGCAGCCCTGGCCAGGTGAGTCAGTGGTAGGACAATACCCCACATGCTGCTACTCCATATGTCACAGCCGTCCCCCAGAAGCACCCCAAAAGCATCATTCATGAGTTTGCTCACTGGCTTCCACTGTGAACCTCTCAGGAAGAGTGAGGCAGGTGTGGTGCTAGTGGATTAGCATCCATGTACTACCATGGAAAGAACACAGGTGTCTACACGTAAGAGGCCTAACATCTCTTGTCACACACTCAGATGGGACACAGAGTTCCCACAGACCTCCCACAGCCCCCCTCCCCACCTCACAAGGTCTCACAAAGCAGGACTGATGCTAACAGTCTCTATGGGGTCTCTGGTGACCTTAGGTGTCAACACATCTACAGTCTAGGGACACCAAACATAAGCCTGCACACAATTCTTATACTTTGGACCATATTGATTGCACATTTTCATTCAACCATCAGATCCATACACAAACAAAAACAAAGGATCACCACTTTCTAGCTACTTAAATACACACACAGCACAGGACTGTGATGAGTGTCACCCCCACGTCACTCTATTTTCTTGACTTTTAAATTTAAACAATGTGTTGTTTCTTCCCTAGTTCAATGCCTGTGTTCGCATGAAGAGCTGGACAGATATGGCGGGGACACTGAAGAGAACACTGACACTGACCATATGTAGTGGGTGAGACCATCTGTGTGGAGTGGTTCAGGAAGACCAAGACCCCTACACCATTGCATGCTATGTACCTGATGCATCTGTCCTGAACTTCCTCTTGTAAGTTGACAAGTGCTGAACGTGGGAAGAACCAAAGTGATAATGCACTGCCCTAGTTTCCATCTGTTGCTGTGACCAAAAGCAAAGCAGCCTGGAGTAGGCAGATTTGCTCTCACATAAACTATCACTGAAGGCTGTCAAGGAGGAACTGAAACAGGAACAGGAGGCAAAACCCACAGAGGAACATTGCTTGCTGGCTCGCTATAAGCTTATGCTTAGCTGGCTTTCTTGTACCACCCAGACAACCTGCCTAGGGAATGTCGCTGCCCATGGTGGGCTACACCCTCCTATGTCAATTAATAATCAAGACTGTCCCCAAAGACAGGTGCCTAGGCCAATGTGATCTAAGCAAGTCCTCAATCTATACTCCCTTCTCAGGTGACTCTGGACTGTGTCGAGTTGACAGTTAAAACTAACTAGGACAAACAACGCTTTGAGATTAGATTTATTTTAGTGTTATCTTCATCAAGGGAAATCTAATTTTGAAGCCTAAAACACTGCCTAGGCCCTGTTGTCATTCTTCAGACTTAGGAAACACCAGTCCTTCCAGAGGGAGTCTGTCATTCATAGCATTTTCTGGCTGTAAAGATGGTCAACTGATTTTTTTTCTTTGACATGAGTTTGCCATTCAAAATTACTAAATATTTGTTCATAGGGAAGACTAATGTTTTACCAAGTAGTTTGGTTTAAATTTGTGTCATATTTAATTGGCCAGTTTCCCTGTTTGAAGGGTAAACAGTGGTCCATCAGTTCCATTGTGGGGAGGTAAGTCTGGAGGGATGCCATTCTCTTCTCTTAGAGGAAGGGCAAACATGAGCACAACTAATTTTAATTCTTTTCCCAAGTTAGAACAATACTGTAGTTAATTAATTAGAGACAGGCTCTCCTATTCCAAGCTGGATTTGAACTTGTCTCCACCCTTCATATTCTGGAGTTAAACTCATGCACCATCATACCTGATTTACATAGGGCCAGGGAATGAACCCAGGGCTTTTTGCATGTTACTTAAGTAAGTACTCTACCCACTAAGCCGCAGGCCAGCCTGGCACTGTGGTTCTTGTCAGATGTGAGTGTCCCTTCTGTGAAACACAAACCACTGCACAGCCTGTCTCTACTTACAAACAGCTCTCTCCACCCATTCATTTCCTTTCCTTGTACTAAATTTTACACAGCATTATTGAGGTATAATCTATTTGTTTAAAATGTAAAGCCAGATGAGGTTTTAAGATTTATTCAATTTTATTCTATGTGTATGAGTGTTTTGCCTGCATGTATGCATACCTGGTACCTGTGGAGGTCAGAAGACAACATGGGATCCCCGGTTGTGTTCTGCCATGTTGATACTGGGAATTGAACCTGGGTCCTCTTTTAGAGAAGTGAGTGCTCTTAATCACCAAGGCATCTCTCCAGTCCCAGCATGATGACTGTTGACATATCCCTACCTCCAAAAGACCATCACCATTGACTGTTTAATTTAAGGATTAACATGTAAATTAGCACACTCATTGGCTCCGAGGTTTCCTTCCTGCATTTGCCCACTCTATCCCTCTCCTCATACAATCTCCATGGGTCTACTGATCTATTCCATGTTTATAATCCGATCTCATTTTCAGAATGTTGTTCAAAGGGAAACACTTAGTGGGTGCTTTTATTTTTTGGTCTGGCTTCTTTTGTTCCATCTTAGTTACTGTTCTATTGCTGTGAAGAGACACTGTGGCCAAGGGAGCTTTTTGGTGGGGGCTGGCTGACAATTGCATAGCGTTAGTCATGATCATCATGGTGGGAAGCAGACAGGCATGGTGCTAGAGAAGTAGTTGAGGGATTGGCATCCTTATCCACAGGCAGCAGGCAGAGGAAGGCTTGGACTTCTGAAACCTCAAAGCCCACCCCAAGTGACACGCACACTTCAACATACTTTTCAAACAGTTCATCAACTGGGAATTTAGCATGTGAATATATATAAGCCTATGGGAGTCATTCTTATTAAACCACCACACACCATGTAATTATTATGATCTTTGTTCCAGGTTTATTTTCTGTTAGACTTACTCCTCTTTGTTGTTGAGATGTATTCTTTTACAGGCTATACCACAGTGTGTTTATTCACATGTGGACCAGTCTTTTGTGTGCTCCCAGTTTCAACTGTTCTAAATAAAACTGCTGTGAATATTCATGATATATCTCTAGGAACATGTATTATCTTTTTTTCTTGTGTAAATATCTAGGGGGTAAACAGCTGGTTTATATGGAACACTGAGGCTTAACTTTTTTTTTTTAAACAAATTTTAAATAGTTTTCTAAAATAACTATAAGCCTTCTGCATTCTGGGTATGAGTCTCAGAAGTTCCATAGTTTCCCAAGGACATATTAATTTTAACTACAAGATTGGCTATGCAGTCTAGGGGTCTTCATTGCAAATAATTGCCCCATATTTGTGTCATGTTTTCTTTATGCCCCTCCTTTATAATTTAAAACAATAAAGAAAAATTATAATCTGACAATTTATGAGGTAGTGATAGATTCAATTTTTTGTTTTGTTTGAAGCAGTGACATTGTAAAAGGCTGGTGGAAAATAGTGTCATAGCCACAGGTCTCCAGGCCCTCAGGTCCCATTCTGCCACCACTGGGGTTGACTTGGAAGGACAGTGTGATGTGGGAGTCTAATTTTATTTTGTCATTTGTAAATGCTCAAGTTTTAAGAGTTATTATTTTTAATTTTTATTTCTGTGTATCTCTGTGAGTATACCGCATATGTGCAGATTCCCACAGAGGCCAGAAGAAGGTGTTGGGTCTTTTAGAGCTGAAGTTACAAGCAGTTGTGAGTACTGGGAACAGAACTTGGCTCCTCTAGAAGAACAGCAAATTTTTATAGCTGAGGTATGTCTCCTCCATCAAAGGTCACCTCTAACTAAGCTCAAACGCCAGGACTTGTATACAGGCTACTTGTGGGAAACTGTCTTGCAGTTCCACAACAAAGAGGGTTTCTCTTGCAGCTAAAATGAACTTCAGTGTCCCTTGATGGTGGGTGACCTTTCACTGGACACCTACCTCATCTTGCAGCTTCAGAACTGATTTCTTTCCACTGTGTGAGAGCTGAAGACCAAGGATCAAATTCTTCCAGATGCCCTTGAATAAAGAGTACCCTGCCCTGTTGGCTTTAATTTCTCACTTGTCCAGAATCATTTTCATTCTTCTCCCAGGTTTATTTAAATTAAAAAATAAATAAATAAATAAGAACAGGGACATACTTGATTCAGAGTGTTTTACTTTTAATCAGCAAGTTTGTTTTGATGATTTATCTGTCCCAATGCCAGGTGGACAGGTCTCTGTTGATTTCTTCTCTGCCTACTCCCTCCCCTGTCTTCCTGAAACCTAATTCCTTTGTGATACACACTGCTGTCTATTGAAGGATTCGCACATAAAAAATCTTTCTTTCTCCCACACTGAACACCACACATCGGATAGTTGATTCTCGATTGTGACATTTAATTTTCACACAATGCATTCTCATGACTGATGGGCCCCCTTTCTGCATTCCTCAGATCTGCTAATCCCACTCTGATCTTGGAAAGGTCTCTCTCTCTCTTTTTTGCCTCCTGATTCAACTTTTTTATAGAGTCTTAAATCCCAAAGCTCTAAATTCCCCTTTCTCATCCCTCTTTCAAGTCTTTCTTAAACTCCAAGTTGCTATTTTTCTAAATAAACCCTACAATCGTTTGCCAAGGCTGTGATTTTGATTCCATTGGGAATGTTTTGAACTGTATTAAGCATTAAAATATTTTAAAAGGCTTTGCAGTTTATAAACCTCAGTCTTCCCACCCACAGCCAGGGGAGGTCTATCCATCACAGTAATGGGAGCTTCATTTGCATGTTAATAGGCTGCCCCTTCTACTTTTTCTGTCACATCTTGGTGCACTCATCCCCATTATCACTTCATATGCTTCCCACCATTGTGAGCTTGTGTGAGCTCTGGCTTTGCTGTTGAAGGTTATTTTGGGTTTGATGATGTGCGATTGCTTTCTACCTTTTCTGTGCTGGCATTTGTGGGCCCTTCTAGCAATCATAATTGATTTTAATAAGATTCCTTGTACATGCTCTTTATAAAAGACACCTTAGCTGAATTTTTTTTCTCAGTTCAATCTTTGTGCCAGGATATCTGGTGGTGATAATTTCCCCCATATTAATGGTAGATTCATGCATGTTTAACTGAGAGATACATATATTCTCAGTATATTAAGCAATTAAAATTTATTGCGGCCTGGGGCAGGGGGGATGTTCCTGTTCATGAATGAGTGTGTGTGTGTGTGTGTGTGTGTGTGTGTGTGTGTGTGTGTGTGTGTGTGTGTAAAAGCTAGACATCTGCCTCAGGTCTTATTTCTCATTGGCAATCCATCCTGTTTTTGACACAGAGTCACTCACTGATCTGGAGCTTACCAAGTACATTACAATGGCTATCTAGCAAGCCCCGGGGATCGGCCTGTCTCCATCTCCCCAGTGTGTGTATGGAGGGGTGTTTACAAATGCACAGCATCACACTCAGCTTCTGGGTGTGAGTTCTGGGGATCAAACTCAGGTTCTCATGCTTGTACCTCACCAACTGAGCCACATCCTCAGCCCTACTGTGGCATTTCTGGTAGGACCTCACGCTTCTTTCCTGGAAAGAAGTGTAAGAAGCTATGTGAACACCGTGCAACCTAAAGAGCTAGACAGGGAGGAAACCAGAAAAATCTAGAGGCTACAATGAATGGTTTAGAAGAAGTTGCTGAATTTTATAGACAATAATAAGAGGTTTAGAAAAACAGTGCCTTGCTCCATACTAACTGAAAATAATGGAGTATCAACTTTAAACTTGACCAGGAGTCTTGAGAATGATGAGCATGGAAGGCGGGTGGGGCAAAGGCATGAAAGGCTATGGGCACACGAAGAATGTTGCAAACCATGAGGACAAAGTTCAGCTATTCATTACTCTTTGAGTAAATTTTGGGGGTGAGGTCTGTGTGCATAACCCATTCCATCTTGCTCCTGCAGAAACTCACAAGCCCCCGGGCATCCCCTTTCTCTATCAGTGTTTCTCCATGTACAATCTTTGAATAACCTGGTAGGTATTCTGGTTGAAATGTGTATGCTAGGATCCAGTGCTGGCCAAATGAGTCAAAATGGGAGGTGGAGAGACTGTGCAAAACTCACTATCTAATGAAGTTCCCTGGAGCTTCTCATACAAACCAAAATTAGAAGGAGAAAGGCACACAGACAAAGAAAAAAATTAGAGCAGAGAGACCTAGAGAGGCACTATCAGAGACAGAAAGCAGGGTTTTTAACTTGTAGCAAAGGTTGGATAAGCCACCCTGGGAATGCAGATCTGATAACCCCATGAAAATATTATGATTAGAAAGTGACTCCTCAGAGAGGTAAGCCTAAACATCTTATTACATCATCTAACACATCACGGACTCCAATGGACAAAGCTTATATAAGAGCATGAAAGTGGGGGCTAGTGAGAGAGCTCAGTGGGTAAAAGTAAACACAAGCAAACACAATGACCAGAGTTTGATTCCCAGGACCCTTGTAAAGATGGAATCATATAACTGACTTTGACAGACACAATGTGGCATATGCACCCTTTCTCCTCACCCCAGTAATGTGTGCATAGATGATTTTCTTAAAAGACCATGGGAAACAAAGAAAGCAACAAGTAACCCCTTCCATCTAACTGCACTAATGGGATACTATCAGTGTCCTTTCGGGAAAATTTATCATCATATTACTCTGATTCCTAGCTTGCTTCTACTGTAATACATGAGACAATGGAGACACATCATTAGTCATAATAGCAAGGAAGACTTCAAGAACATAGATTCTCTCAGATATCCTTGAGGGGTGGGGGATAAGTCCTGTCCCAAGGCCTCTGGTCCAACATTCACAGGAAGGCTGTATGTGTTGCTTGAAATAACAATGTCTTTCTTCATTTATAGTGACTAGCTCCACCTTCCAGCGGCCTCTTCTCTATTGTTAAATGCCTCACATTGATCTGTCCTTGGATGCTGTCCTAGTTTCCGTTTTGTCACTGTGATAACACTCTGGTCAAAGAAACCTGGTGGGGGTGTTTGTCTGACTTACACTTCCAGGTCACCATCTATCACTGAGGGAAGTCAAGGCAGAACTCAGAGCAGAAGCCACGGAGGAACACTGTGCATGCTCATGTAGAGAGTGGAGGAACCCCTGAGTAAGTGGAGTCTTAGGAGAAGGTGTATTTTGACATGGGCACACCATGTCAGTGACTACAAGGCCAGTTGACCCATGGAAAATTACAAAAGCCATTATCCATATGGGCCAGGCCCAAGAGGAATGGCAAAATTTTCCTAGGAAGTCTTGAGTTTATGTACCCATGTGTACAAATCCCAGCGACTGCGGCTTCCTTCATCCTAAAGTTTACCCGCTGAGACTTCTCATCTACAAAGACCTCCTACTAACTCCCCCACCCCCATGCTGGACCTAATAAACACAATGAGCTTCCAGGTTGCAGTGGTGGCAGAACAGAGCCCCCACCTGATTCCAATTTCACTGCCCGTGTGTCTATCTATGTGTAGTTTCTTCATTCCCTCACTGTCTGGACCAAATCTGAACTGCCACGCTGAGATCTTACCACTGAATCCTTCATCCTTTGGGGGAGAGGGTCTGTGGCTGACTCTTCCAGGTTCTGATGTAAACATTTAGGAAGCAGCTTGCACTGAATGAAGGACCTAAGAGTAGAAAAACATACAGGGTTTCATTCTTTAAAGTATGTGTCAGGCCATGCAGACCCTTAGGTCTTAAGCCCACAAGTCCAATGCAAAATCACAGTAGAAGGAACACATGAGATCATTAGGGTGATTTAACTTTAATTCCATCATCATCATCTTACTCATCATCATCATCATCATGTGTGCATGGTGGTGGGCATGTATGTGTCAGAGTCAAATACACAGAGTCCTCTCACCATTTTGTGGGTTCTGGGAATCAAATGCAGGCTGCCCAGTCCCATTTCCCAGCTGAGCCATCTCCCTGGCCCATGTATCAACTTTTAAATTTCATTCTGACAAAAGTGGTCAGACACTTAAGGGTATCAGTACTCTAATCACCAGCATCTGGGGACCTCCTGTGTCCTCCAACCCATTGGGCAGCATCCTCACCTATCGTACCAGCAAGAGGCAACCATCTAGGCACATGAAATATCATACAAACCATGTTTAACTTTCCCCTGTTTCCTTGTTTTTCTATAACTTTCAATCTAATGCACCTTACAGTCTAAGACTATGGTATCTTTAACTTCCAAATAAGTTATCTTAAGTCAAAAGGTTATATAAGTTTGGTCAAATTACAGGACATGCTATTATCAATATCTGATACTCACTGTGACATTGTTCAGAGGATTTCCAGTCCCCAGAAACAAATCTATACTTCAAGTGACCAGAGATTACAATAGAGATCATTTAAGTCCTTGGCACAAATCTCATTTTAAAGTTCAAGGATGCTGTTTGTACAAGAAGGAACAAAATAGAACAAAAACCTCCTTTCAAGGATGTGGCTCTGCTCTCCACAGCATGACCTCCATAGCAAGATAACTGTGGGGCTCTGTTCATCCAGGAGGGCATCTGTGACTATGGCTTTTCCTACAGTACTCCCAAAGACGTCCACCCAGCTACCCCATGAGCTTTGCAGTAAATGCCAAGTTCAAGGGGAGTGTCTGGCTGGAAGTTTGCCCTTGAGTTTCAATCAATCATTTTAGGCCTGCGTTTCTCTGGCCCTGTCCAGTGCACAACCAGCTTGCTTAAGTCAGTATCAAAGAGCAGAGAGCACCAAATGGCCATCTCCACTTTGGTGAGCCCACAGGGCTTTGTGAAGTATAACCACAGCCTGGGAAAGGAGGAACCATGGGAACTGGGGAGATGGTGCAATCGGTAAAGTGTTTACCATACTTGAGTTCAATCTTCAGAACTCATGTAGAAATTCTGAGTATGGTGCCACACATTTATAATTCCAGTGCAAGGGAGGCAGAGACAGGTGGATCTCTGGGGCTTGCTGGCAGTCTAGAGTAACAGGCAAGCTCCAAGCCCATGAGAGGCTCTTGTCTCAGAAGAAAATGGTGAACTATACCAGAGAGATGATGCCTGCACTGGATCTCTGACCTCTATACTCACATCCATGAGGACATGCATTCACACACACACACACACACACACGCACACACACGACAGTTACTCACAGGAGCACTGACGGATCACTGCTCTGCCGGCTCAGATGATAGGACAGTGCAACCAACAGGCCACAGAAGGCCGAGAACAGTGCTGGGATGTGCTGTGTGCTCCATGGCTCCTGCAGAGACACAGAAGACTGCTTGAGAAATGTGGTGACAGTGGCCTTCATGTACAACGAGTGAGTGATCCACCAGGCCTTCTCAACCCTGTGGTATGTGCTGCCACCTGCATGAGCAGGGGTGCAGCACTGGGACATTACAACAGCCACAGTGACAATATCCACTGTAGAATGATATGCTCCAAGCAAAACTGTCGCCATCACCTTTTTGTTAGTTTGGTTTGGTTTTTGAGACAGGCTCTCATGAAGCTCACTCAGGATGGCCTCAAAACCAATGTGCAGCTGAACTTACAGTTCTCCTATTTTACCTTATGAGGGCTGAAATCCCAGGCCTGAACCATACTTGGTATTATGGAGTGATGTGAGTGGGAGCTGGGGCTTTAAGCAAACACTCTACCAACTGAGCTACATTCCCAAGAGCCCTAGGCATCCTAGAGCAATTGCGATTACCTGCAAGAATTCAGGAGCCCCAACAAGGGGGAAGCCACAGAATTCCCTTATAGGAGAGAGTGAGGGGGTCATTGGACCCTCACCTAAGATTCAGCCACACCTTCCTACACCATCTTCCCAGCTATATGGCATTCCATCCCAGCTGCATGGGATCTCCGGAGATGCTATGTGTGGTCTCAGGAGATACTAGAGAATATAGGGCATGGAAGGATGACTGAGGCAGTTATGGAGAAAGCAT
This sequence comes from Cricetiscus sungorus, assembly GCA_030556225.1. NCBI lineage: Eukaryota > Metazoa > Chordata > Mammalia > Rodentia > Cricetidae > Cricetiscus > Cricetiscus sungorus. The sequence goes on along the minus strand of JANBXA010000728.1, from coordinate 3,156,246 downwards.
CACCTATGCCAGGATGGGGGTTCTCTGTGATGAGTTTGTTTGGGGGTCTCCTGTACTCCTATAAGTAATCTCTCTCCCAGGCCCTGTAAGTAACCCAAATGAACTCTTTGGTTCATCAGACTAGGCTTGGGCAGACTTGTTTCTTCCAAATGTTGTTACTGTTCTATCTGTAGTGAAGAGACATTTATCCATATCTCCCCAGGAAAAGTTAAGGCAGCACTAGGCAACAGGGATTTCTTCAGCCTCATTGTAGCCCTACAATGTTGGCTGCTCTTGTGCCTTGTATACACTGTGTTTCTAGATGTCACCAAAAGGCCATGTCTGACCATGACCTCAGGTGCTGCACACCTCACAAGAGCACATTGTTAAATGATGTGTGGCCAGATACCCACATATAGGGCTATTTGGTTAACATCTGCTTTTCCTTTGGCCAGGCCCATCAACAGCAGGCAACCCCCCATCTCACCCAAGCTGTTTTCAGCACCGTGTTCAAGGCCATGCCACAAGATTACTTAAGAAGACCAGGTTGTAGCAGTGCACACCTTTAATCCCAGCACTCAGGAGGCAGAGACAGACAGATCTCTGAGTTCAAAGTCAGCCTGGTCTACAGAGTGAGTTCCAGGACAGCCAGCACTGCTGTCTTGTCTTGAAAATAAAACAAAAACAAAGAAGAAAAGAATAGAAAATCATTTAATTAGCATGAACAGGACCAAGCAGTGAGTCTGAGCAACTCCCCCCCCCACACACACATACATACATACACCTAATGATTCATACCTCAGAGTAGGAGGGGTAGTTAGTGTGTTGCTGGTTAGTTTCAACTGTCAACTTGACAGAACTTAGAACCACCTGGGAAGAGTCTTGCTAATTAATTATCTGGATCAGACTGGCCTGTGGGCATGTCTGTAAGGACTGTCTTGATGGTTAATTGATGAGGAAGACCTATCCCACCTTGGGTGGCACCATTCCCTAGGCTTGTGGTCCTGCCCTGCATAGGAGCAAAGAAAGCCAGCTGAGTAGTAACAAGCAAGCGAAGATCGGCATGCTTATTGTCTTTGCTCTTGGCTATGGCTATGACACTTAGCGTTCCTGCCTTGATCTCTCCACAATAATGGGCTGTAACCTAGTTTGTCATCCAAATAAACCCTTTATTCCCTAAGCTGCTTTTGGTCAGTGTACTTTATCACAGCAACAGAAATGACACTGGAACAGATGATCTGATCTATGTATATGTATCAGTACAGAGATGGCTGGCCTTCAGTGGTGCAGACAGTGGTTGGAAGCCTGGACGCTGACTCTGAACAAAAAAAAACAAAAAACCAAAACCACTCTGCTGATTACTCCCAGTAAAGGAGAAACCAAGAAGACTCACCTGTGGGGTAGTAAGAGTCCTATGTGAAGAGCTGTGTTGGGAGATGTTATTCTGTATATATGTTTCTCATACTGTTAATAAAGCCCTGTGGCCAATAGAAAACTAGATAGGTGGGGCTAGGAGACTAGGAGGAGGAAGAGGAAGTAGTAGGTGGAGTCAAGATGTAGCCCGGGAAGGAGCAGGAAGCCTGCCGCGCGGCTCCCCGATAAGACGACCACGTGGAAATACTTAGATAAGTAGAAATGGGTTAATAATTAAGACAGAGCTAGCCCATAAACAGTAATGGTAATTGGCCAACAGGATTGTATCAAATACAGAGTCTCTGAGTGTTATTTGGGGCTGGCGCGGCTGTGGGCCCAGACTGGCGGGCTGGCGGAAACTTACATGCTACAGATGGCGCCCAACGTGGCTATAAGAACTTTCACTTAAAACTAATAAGAGCTTAAGAAATGTTTTAGAAACAAAGGAACAGAGACTAGCAAGACTTCTTAGTAGCAGCATTTTCTCCGTTGGATTTGTTTTGTTGTAGACAGAGATTTGCGTGGCTCCTTTAAGGGAGGTTTCCAAAATTAGCATAAGCGGCAAGAAAACCGCCTTGCTTTTAAAGAGCTCTGCTAACAATTCATTGGTGTATATGAGAGCTGCAATAAAGGTTTACACTGTGTTTTAAAAAATACGCTGGCTTGGGAGAGAAAAAGAAACGGGATACAATGGTTTAAAAAGAAAAAAGGAATTAAATGGATGGCTGTGTTGGTGCACACCATTAAGCCCAGCACTAGGGAGGCAGATGCAAGCAGATCTCTGTGATTTCAAAGCAAACCTGGTATGCACTGAATTCCAGGACAGATAAAAGTTACACAGAGAAACCCTGTCTCAAAATATGTAAAAATAGAAGTAGAATAAATAGAGTAATAAGAAAGCCACGTAAAGATGGAAAGCACAGAGAAATTTTGGATACTATACGCGATTCTGTTGTCTTTAAATTATTTGATTGCTGAGAAAATAACAACTACTAATAAAAGAAATGCTGCTAGATTAATTCAATTTATATATTTTAAGAATGCTTTGACTCCAAAATTTAAGCCTAAGGACAAGTTACTGGGGAAAAGGATTTCTATTTTTGTTTCCACAGAAAATGAAAAGCTATGGATTTCTTCCAGACTTATATGGTTTGATCAAGCCAGACCCCCTGAAACAGCTCCCCAGGTGATCCAACATTCAAAGCAGTTGAGACAAAGCCTTGCAGACTACTGCCAAGATTTCTTAGGATCCCCATGACAGCGCCCTCTACCAGCAGGAAGTAGTTTGGAAAGAACGACGCCCAAATTCCCAAATATTGTTTATAAATATTTGTTTTCATTTATATGGGCTTGGTTATAAATGGTTAATGACCACAAGCAATCATTTTAAAGGGAAAAGGGGGAATTATGGTATGGAAATGAATATTTTGCTTTGGAATGGATTTTCTTTTATTGATACAAGTTAAGGTCAATTTTATGATATGTATATTTCTCCTCTTGTTTAGGTATTGTGTTTATATAGCTCATTGGAAAATGTAATGTATAATTTAGTACAGATTATAGAGAGTTACCTATGATAGTTAAAACTTGGAGTTAAGTTAGTTAGGATTTCTAGATATGCAGAGATGGATATATTTGAGATGACTAGGCATTCTTCAAACCTTTCAAAGACTTACAGAATATGGCATTTAAAATGGTTTAGGGTTTTTCTTGACAGTGAGGCACAACTGCTCCTGGTAACACCACCTACAGAAGAAAGGAAGATGGACATCGAAGAAACACATGAAGTTTGCCTCTAATATGGCAAGACTAGCCATCTGGGCAAGGTACTGCTCTTCTGAACTGTTTGACTTTATGTTGTAGAAACTGGACATGCAGGACCCACAAAAAGGTGACTGCTGATTCAAGATGGACATTGCTACGGGATTCCTGCTTCATGGAAGAGGCTGCCAGACAGCCAGACAGTCTACAGGACACAGAGAAAAGTTTCCTGCCTTGTTGAGGAGTCTGGACACACACTATGGCCTATGGGCTGAAGATGGAACATTACAGAAGAACTTCGGGTGACTGACCAGGCAATGTATTGTCTCTGTCATTTCTAGAGTTTATATATTATCCTTCTGTGGTCTTTGAAGGAGTTGAAGACAGATAGTTATGATTATAGTTTTTCTTAGTTAGGATTAAAAATAAGTTACATATAGGTCTTTAGACTGACAAAGATAGGATAGATGATATTTTCTTTAAGTCTTACAAAATGTTAATGGACTAAATATTGTTAACTGTGATTCTTATTTGATAACTGTTGTATGGTATATTTTGCTATGTTAAGGTTAAACCCCTTCTTTTACTTTAGACAGAAAAGAGGAGATGATGGGAGATGTGATTCTGTATATATGTTTCTCATACTGTTAATAAAGCCCTGTGGCCAATAGAAAACTAGATAGGTGGGGCTAGGAGACTAGGAGGAGGAAGAGGAAGTAGTAGGTGGAGTCAAGATGTAGCCCAGGGAAGGAGCAGGAAGCCTGCCGCGCGGCTCCCTGATAAGACGACCACGTGGAAATACTTAGATAAGTAGAAATGGGTTAATAATTAAGACAGAGCTAGCCCATTAACAATAATGGTAATTGGCCAACAGGATTGTATCAAATACAGAGTCTCTGAGTGTTATTTGGGGCTGGCGCGGCTGTGGGCCCAGACTGGCGGGCTGGCGGAAACTTATATGCTACAGAGCTGTGTATAAAATATTAGGCAGTAGCTTATATAAAACACACAGCAGATGCTGGATGATACTAGATGCTTCCTAACCATAGGGAAGGATGAAGGAATGTGCTAAAATCACACTCTTGGGAAAGTCAGGTTGGGCAGTGTATTATATCAGCATTCTCTTGGAAAAAAAGAAAGAAAGAGGAAGAATTTTGGTGTGTGCAAATGTCTTGTTCCTCCATTCTACAGTGCAGAACAAACAGGATGTGGCCCTGCTAGGAGGGGATGCTATTTACTCCGGCTTCACTGTCTGCACCAGCTGGCCCAACAGGTGATTCTCTTAGGTCACTGTCAGCTGTGGCATCTGCACTAAGAGTAAGTCTTTCCTTGAAGCAGAAACAACAGCTCCCAGGCTGATGCCCAGACAGACAGAATGAATGGCAGGTGGCTATAGGGGTGGGATGTGGGATGGACATTTCTTCAAGTACATAAGAGCAAAGTGATACTCCATATGACCCCACTGTTTTACTCCTCTGCACATGGCCAAGGAAACTCCATACCCTCCCATACAGACGTCTGCTTCCCATGTTTATTGCTGCCTTGATTGATGGCTAGAGCAAGGAATTGGAGTCAATCCAGTTGTCTGTCAACAGATGAATAGATTAATGGACAGAACAATTTAGAGAAGTAAATAAATATATATAAGCTCTAAAAAAGAATGTTAGCAAAGTGATCCAGAATGGTGTACTGCTTCCAAGCCAAAGGGTGAGGTGGGCAACTTGAGGCCAGGAAATGTAGGCAGATGAGACATTCTTGATTCACCCGGGGCAAGACCACCACACAGGCCACATGGAAGTAGGCACACAGGCATACAGACAAATACACACAGACACTGGTAAAGACACTCACCTCTGACCTCAATGTTATATTTACCTAAAAATCACACAAATGTGGCACTTTGCCAGAACTGGTTATCTATCGGATTATATCATTGTTTACTCTGAGTGCCCAGATATTCAGTGCCAGCCACCTTTATCTGACTCATACTGATTATATATTATGAGTGCCATGTTGTCTTTAATCAGCTCTTCAGGCAGTATCTAGGTGCCCTTACCCCAGGTGTGGGCTTGCACATCTTAAAGTGTAATCTCAGACATTGCTCACTTCCTTCCTAGGAGAAGCTCAGCTTCCCAGTTCCAACAGATGGTGGAAGGTAGATGTCAGATCTGCGGCTCCCTCCAGGAGGACTATTCCCTCCACTTGTACTTAAGATGGTGTGTAATTTCAATGGTGGTAGATGTGTGTGCATGCACAAGCATTCACACATGTGTACATGTTCTCAAACCCTCCGCCCATACTCATACACACATACACCAGTTTTTTCCAGAAAGCAAGGGCAGGAAGGTTGCTTGGCCACCAACATGAATTGTTCCTTCATGTGTAGTTTCCCAGATTCTGCCAGTTTCAAGAAAGATCTTGTAAGGGGTCTCCTAACTGAGCTGGTCTTAGCCCCTCCAGATGCTGATTGGGTGAGAAGGGGAAGAAAGGAAGATAGCAGCATGCACAGCATCCGGCCCCTCACTCTGTGTCCCCAGAACCTTAGATGTGTGCAGCACAGCACATTGCATGGAAATCATAAGAAATTCATTGAAGGATGGTGCTGAGGCCTAAGGGGGTGGGGTCTGCAGACACAGAATATAAGGAAGCCATAGGCTCTAAGGAGCCACGTGTGTCATACCAGAGATGTGATTTTTAAAAAGACCAAAGGGAAGCCAGTGAAGATGTCTAACAGTTATTTGTAGACAAAGAAGGGAATATCGACATTTTCAGAAAAAAAAAAAAAAAAATCAAACGTCCTAAGAAGGCTTTTGAAGCTGACCTTCTTGCGCTCTGTGCAAGGCATTTTCCAGGGAGCTCTGAACCACAATGCTCCCACAAAGAGAAACAGAGGTGGGGTAGGCGCTTTGCTGACATTTCCAGGAAGTGGGGAGGTGCTAAAATAAACTTTCATGTTTGAAACATATATATTCTAGTCTTGAATTTATACATACAAGGCATGGGTAAGTAGTGACTTACACTAAAATCCTAGCTCACAGGAGACCGAGGCAGGAACATTGCCATGAATTTTGGGCCAGCCTAGGCTACAGTATAAGAATCTGTCTTTAAAAAAAAAAAGATATTTTACATTTATTGTACTTATAGCCACATATAAACACAGTCACACAAATCCAACCAGATTTCAAAGGGAGACCAGGTTTTATTTTATTCTTGAAAGGTGTGTGTGTGTGTGTGTGTCCAGTGCCAGTCAAGGCCAGAAGAGGACATTGGATTCTGGCGATAGCTACACACGGTTGGGAGTCACCTTACATGGGTGCTGGAAATGGAACTGGAGTCCTGGAGGAGCAGCCAGTGTTCTTAACAGCCAAGCCTTCTCTCCATCCCAGGAGACTGGGCTTTAAACCATCTATCACTCACGGATAATGAAGCATCCACTACAGGATTGTTTGCTTCAAAACGAATGCTGTAATTGCCTTTCGATGTGTCTCGTGGGCCCCTAAATTGGAGAGGCTATGGATTGATGAGAGCTGGTTTCATAAAGCTCCCCTAGGTTTTGAAATATTTTTATGAGGCAGGAATAAAACCTTCTAATAGCCTGACTGTCCTGCAGTGAGGTTCACGTGTGTGTGCTGGGGGGGAGGGGAGGCTTAGATGAGAACGTGCAGTGCAGAGCAGTTGAGCTTGCACAAAAGCATTCTGAAGAGGGCCGGTTTCAGCATTGTCTTCCTGAGAAACTCAGGGCGGCTCTTAAGATGGAATTTATGGGCAGGCTGGCTAAGAGCCTGCGAATGCACGGAATACAAACTGATCCAAATCTCACCGCTGAGCTTCTCAAATGATATTTAAATGCTCTCTGTTTGAAGAAATAAGTTTCACGTAGCCCATCAAACGGGTGTTTCTGAGATCCACACACTTGGATTCTGACACAGTGTCCTTTTCTGACTCTTTTTTTTCCCTTGAAGCTCATTTAAAGAGAAGCCCTGAATAGGACTCTAGAGATACAGCCCAGGCCCAGGTTTCACCAAGGCCTTGAACTGTGTGTTGGATACACTCTAGGCCAGTGGTTCTCAACCTGAATAGGCAGGAGAGATGGCTCAGCCCATAAAGGTGCTTACTGTGTGAGTGTGGTGGCCCATGTTCTACCCTCAGAACCCACAATTCTGAAAGTCGGTCCTCCATCCTTCACACATGTGCTGCAGCACATGTATCCACACACACCATACATACATATATGCACAGTAATAAACAAACAATAGATATTATATACATTTCTGTCTGTGACTTCTGGGTGCTCAGAATCAAGCTGGGACCCATGAAGAGTGCCCACAGCCAAGCAGCAGCCCCGACTCAGTGCCTAGCAGTCACTTAATTGGCTTTACAGGGTGCTGCCCCTTCCGCCTCTCAGGACCCTGGAAGGCAGATGCCACTCACCCACTCACTCTGCCCTGGTGGCTATGAGTGTGCATAGTTTTTTTTTTTTTAGCACTGATTATGCACAGGGACACCAGCCTGAGGTGAGGACTACTAACAAGCCAATGCCATCCCCCGGACTCTGCAGGAGAGAAAGATAAACTGCCAGGGCCAGGGGGACAGATTTCCTCACTCATTACCACAGGCATTAGCTGAGATTGGTGCTTTCTGATTGGAAGGCTGGCTGGCCACTGAGCTCCATGGATCTGCCTGTCTCTGCCCTTCGGTGCTGGGTTTATAGGCATACACCACAATACTAGGGATTTATACACTCTCTGGGGGATCAAACTCAGATCCTAATGCTTGCAAGACAAGCACTTACTGACTGAGCTACCTTCCCAGCCATATTTTCCAATTCATCACTGATAATATTACTCCACTCTCTGCCTGCATTACCCCAACCATCAACTATTTACACTCAGCAGCTGCCATCCATGTTCATTTTCTATTACTGTGTAACAATCTGCCCCAGAATCAGCGTCTTACAGCAGCACAGGAGCACTGTGCCATAGTTCCCGAGGCTGGGTTTTTTGCTTGAGGTCACTTTAGGCTAAAGCCAGTGTGACTGAACCTCTGATCTTTTCTGAGGCTTGAAGTCCTCCCTGTAGGCTAGTAGAATTCAGTTTCATGTAGCTGCAGGATAGCAGTCCCTCTTTTCTGGCTGCCTGGTCACTGGGATACATTCTGGCTTTGAAGCCACCCTCAGGTGCTGGCCAAACGGTTCTCTCCTGAGCCACCGAGAAGGCACTGGATTCCACAAAACCACATACCAGGCCTTCACTCTGTCTTTTTCCTCTTTAGACACTCACCCCCTTCTTTAAAATGTTCCTCTGATGAGGCCAGAGCCATCCAGGAAAACTTCCATTCAAAGTACATGCTAGTTTAAATCAATTATTCACTTGGAGATCCTACTCACATCTACAAAATGGCTCTTCACTGCCCATGCTGCCTACACCCCAAGGCAGGAAGCTGTGCAGATCCTGGCAGCCAGGCAACCTTGAAACACTACAGACCACCCTGTCTTACTGGAACCCCTCAGCTACTCTCCCCAGTTGTTTTTTATTTGTTTGTTTGTTGTTGTTGTTGTTTTCCCATTCAAACTCAGAGTAACCAGCCTGTCTCATAGGAATGACTATATTATAAAGGAACACCTTTGCTCCTCTCTTTACCTATTGGACTATGGAAAGGATGGACTACATGAAATTAGAATTTCCCCAGGGATCTCCTGGTGGGAGAAGGAGGCCCAATACTCAGAGGAAAAGCTAACCTCCTGGAAAAAAAAAACAAACGTTTAGAACTTGTCAGATGGCCTTAACAGAGAGACTTGGAGCTGAGACAATGGTGGGCAGGACCATGCCCTAGCTGGATTGCTTAATTATGTGTAACTCATGTCAAAACACCCCCAAAGATGGATTTGGGGGTACCTGTATCTCTTTGTCCCACTTCTAAATGTGCCACATTGAATAAATCTCCCCTTTCTGCCTTCAATATTAATTTGGCTCTTTTAATTGGCTTATTGAGGACTGGCAGCTGACCCTGGCTTGTTAGGGCACAGGATGTGTGCACCCTAAGTCCAGTAGCACCAACATCCTCATGAGGTGGGTTTCACTAATTCGTTGTAAGTGGGAGAGAGAAAAAAAAAACCCTGTGAATTATGTATGAACCCCTGAGCAATGCACGAAAGCTCCCTGGGCTTCAAGTTCAAGTTCACTTTTGGAATACAGAAATGCTAGAATCACCCTTGGCTGTTAGGGAATGTAATAAAAGGCAATGAGCAAACACTGGGGAAATGCTTCTGCAAAGTGAAGTTCCACAGATGGGCAGGTGTCTCATCGTCCTGTGAGTTGTCCTTCTGATGAGCAAGGCTATTTACACTTCACAGGGGTAGGGAGGACATCTGAGGGCAGCAGAGACCTTGGGATCTCTGGTCTGCCCTGTGCTGCTCAATGCCTTCCTTAGGGTTACACCAGGAATAGGTAAGGTACACCCCAGTGCCCCCTCCCCACAAAAAGACCCATATTCTAGAACTATAATTAGACTTTAAATCCTGAGTGCAGGAAAATGTTGTGGTTCAGGCTGCCATCCTTGAATGCTGAGGAGAGGGGAGGGGGGCTCCTGCAAGCCATTGTTAATAGCACTCGGGAAGCATTAAATTGCAACAGTGTGCTTCAGCTTCTGGGCCCTCTCACCAGCAATAAAGTAGAATTTCTTTGTAACAGATAATAAAAAAAAATTAGCAATCTAGGTTTACCTAGACAAATAGAAATCCTGGCTAATTAACTGCCGAGCCATTTCTCCAGGGAGCAAATATTCCAGTGGCTTCTGTGTGTCACTGTCAAACATGTAAGTCATTGAAGGGGCCTGCTTTATGTGATTTGCAACTATCTCAGATGAGCCAAAGAGAATATGAGATTAAAAGATGAATCATATTTTCTTTCCCTAATTAATATTCCAGAGGACAAAATCAACTCACACCCCTCCCCCATCTACTTCTACCAAGTGGTAATGAGGCCTGATAGAAAGACAAGGAAGCTGGGGGGGGGGGGGACACCTAAGAGAAAGGTGCCCTCACCCTAGCATTTGCTTTGTGTTTCTTGCCAGCTGTGAGTTAAAAAGCTTCAACGCCACCAATAGAATCAAAACTGTCTAGAGACGATGCTCTTTCCAAAAGACTTGTAAAACAAGGAGGCTAAAAAGGTCACATGAGCCTGAACCTTCAAGACCCTGACTTTTGGCTCATCAGCTCTCCTCCCTCATCCTTAAACTCAAATAAGGCCCTTCATAACTCGCCTTCAAATTTCATTCACAAAAGGAAATTCTTGAAGAGAAGTAAAGAAACCAGCTCATACATTAAAAGACAACTTTGAATGTCACTTTCTTTGTAAACTTTACTTACTCTTTGTATCTGGTTATAAATTACATCCTGTGAGAGAGGGAACCTCCCAAGACTCCCATCACATTACAGCTTTGCTGAGGCACTTGGGGGTGCCTCTCTCTTAAGAAGCCCACAGCTATGCCTTAGGAGTACACTGCAGTTTTCCTATGTAATTTTCGTTTTAAACGTTCCCCTACGTATATCGCCTCATCTCTCTACTCAGTAGACTGGTAACTCTATCACTCTGACATGCCCTGGAATTCTTTTCTGTGTCATTGTCAAGGACCAGGCTTTACCTGAGTGGAGGTTCCTAAGACAAGAATTTTCCAGGCTCCTTGCAGCTGTGCTGGGCTGCATCTCCCCGACATCTCAGGAAACAACAATAATTAATCAAGGCAATGAACACATACTAAGACTTGGCTAGAGAGAGACATGTCCCTGGCCAGGCAGCTGACATGTAGCCATTGTTCATGAGGACCCATTCATCCATCATACTTGTCTTAGGGGTTTTATTGTTGTGATGAAATATCATGAGCAAAAAGCCAGTTGGGAGAAAAGGGTTTATTTAGTGTACACTTCCACAGCACTGTTCATCACTGAATGAAGTCAGGGCAGAAACTCAAGCAGGGCAGAAGCTGGAGGCAGGAGCTGATTGATGCAGAGGCCATGAAGGAGTGTTGCTTATTGGCTTGTTCCTCATGGCTTGCTCAGTCTCATTTCTTATAGAACCCAGGACCACCAGCTCAGGGATGGGCTGGACCCTCTCCCATCAATCACTAATTTAAGAATTGCCTTACAGCCAGATCTTATGGAGGCTTTCTTCTCAATTGAAGTTCCCACATTTCACATAACTCTAATTTGTGTGTCAAGGTGACAGAAGATTAGCCAGCACTACACTGAAGAGAATATAGAAAGTACAACATCCCTGTCAGCAACAGAGTAAGCACAATGGTATAGAGAAGGCACCATAAGGAATCAGCATAACCCCAGCTCTGGATGGCTGTTCTTAGTTGTCAACTTGACTACATCTGCAATTAGCAAAAGCCCAAGTACCTGGGTAAACCCATGAAGGGTTCTTGATCTTAATTAAATCATTTGAAGTGGGAAGACCAACTTTTAATATGGTTCTTTTGAGGTGGGAAGACCCACCTTTGATCTGGGCCACACCTTCTGCTGGCAGCCTGTATAAGGCCATGGGTGAAGGAAGCTTGCTCTCTGCTGGCTTGCTCTCACTCTCACTGGCAAGTCCTTTCCTTCACTGGCATTAGAGCCTACTTCTTTGGGATTCCAGAATATACTGAGGACCAGCTGAGACATCAGGATTTTTGGACCTTCCATTTACCAATGGAAGGACTAGCCACTGTTGGACTAGCTGGATGGACTACAGCCTCTAAGCCAATCTAATAAATCATACACACACACACACACACACACACACACACACACACACACACGGGCAAGCGTGTGTGTGTGTGTGTGTGTGTGTGTGTGTGTGTGTGTGTATGTGGGTGAATGAGAGAGAGATATTCATTATAACAGTTCTGTTACTCTAGAGAGCCCTGACTAATACAGTCAGTGTTGTGGAAGATGGGTACATTTTTGTTCTCTCCCCAGGACCCCTGTGTGAATTCACTAACTACATTCTGTCAATTCACAGCATTTAATAGGTGCCACATCTTGTATCAGAGAGCCAATGTGGGACCATTTGAAAAATAAGCTCTCACAGATGAGAAGAGAGAGATGCAAATTGCTTTATTTTTTTCCAAAAGGTGTTTAAAAGGGCAACTAGGGCCATTACTATTCTGCTACTATTTGTCACTTGTTCCATGCTATGCAAGAGAAGCCAGTACCATCGTCAGGAGAAACAGACCTCATTGAGTACCTCCTCATCAAAGGCCTGCCTCAGCACTCTAGAAACCTCAGATCTGGAAAGCATTCGGTCCCAACCCTGACAAGGCAGTGAACTGGCAGAAGGGCTACCTACAAGGTCCTTAATTCCTGTTCCTGTTGCTGTAAGCAATGACTAATTTGCCCATTTCTTCCTACTCCCAACTGAGCCAATTTTTCTAGTTTGACTTTCTTCCATTTTGTATGTTATTTGCTGACTTCATCTCATTGGAGAAGGATCTAGAATGCTGTTTCCTGCGTTCCACAATCCCCATTCTTCCACTAGAGATATAGGTTTACCACAGCCACACTGTGTGTGCATGCACGATTGCACAACAGTTACACTTTTGACAGGGCGTCCTGGGCTTCTGACATCTATATTTGTCTAGTTTCCTCATCACCCCTCATTTCCTTGGTTGTACCCCAGACTTTGCTCTTCTTAGTCTGGGGAACTCTGTCTATGTTCTAGATTCTGCACTAGTGTGGCTGTCCCCTCCCATCCCATTCCCTGGTCCACATAGCTTCATGCAGGTATACCCCCATCATATTTGGGGTGCTACCTTAGACAAAAGCAAAATGAACACATGGGTTACATTGGCTCCCATGGCCAGCAGAAGTCCTTCTGGCACCTGTAATGAACACTTTCCCTGCCCACCTGGTCCCAGAGCCTCGTCAGTCCCAAATTAACACACAGAGGCTCTGTATTAATTATGAATCTGTTGGCCAGTTACTAGTATTTTTTATTTGCTAGCTCTGTCTAAATATTAACCCAATTCTATCAATGTAAGTATTTCCTCCTGGTCTTGGTTAACCGGGAATACTGGACCTTCATCTCCTTTGCCAGTTCTTGCTTAATAACTGTTTTGTTATATATTTTACTGTGTTAAAGTTAAAACCCTTCTTTTTATTTAGACAGAAAAGAGGAGATGATGGGGAATGTTCTTCTGTAGATATGTTTGTGTTATTGGCTGATGAATAAAACACTGTTTGGCCAGGCAGGAAGTGACATAGCATGGCAGATACTGCCACTAACTAACCATAGAGGTCTGGGGGTTTGTACAGACAGGCAGGAAGTGATGAAGCTGGACAGAATCAGAATATAAGCAGGGACAAACAGGAAATGGCGCTCTTCTGTGCAGAGATGTAGCAGGCGAAGGAGGTATAGGTCCAGCATTCCCAGTAAGCCAAGGCCAGGAGGAAATACTTTGATAGAAATGGGTTAATATTTAAGATAGAGCAGGCCAATAATAAACACTAGTAACAGGCCAACAGCTTTATATCTGATACAGCGTCTCTGTGTGTTATTTGGGATTGACATGGCTGTGGGACCAAGCTGGTGGGGAAACGGCTTGTAACAGGTGTCCCTGACCATAGCAGCAGGAATATCATAGGAGACTGGGCAGGTGAGGGTTACACCCTAGGAAAATAAGACTACTGCAACATAAGAAACTGGAAAAGAACAGACAAAAGCAGCGATGAGCTAGGGGTGGGCTAGGAAACTCAACCATACCCCCTTTACAACATAAAATTTCCTTTATAACTGAAAAGAGATCTGATTAAAACAATATGCTGAGTGGCACAGGCTGTGGTCACCACCGTGGTGTGTTTGCACACTTACCTTCACAGCAGTGAAGCAGAAGGCATGGAGCAGGGCGGCGACCAGGACACTCCGGCCCACACTGTACACAGCTGATGTGATTCCAGAGACAGCTGGAATACAGACACCATCAGAGGTTACTAGATGAGCCCGTCTCAAAATTAGTAGAGGTGTAAGGAAGGAGAAGCGTTATGGCTTTCAGTATAAGCTGCCTGGCCACAGGTCACTTAATGTGGGGAAGATTGTGACAATGGAATTGACTATCCATGGCACTGAAGGTCAGCCCTGTATGCCACTCCCAAAGAACACTGGGGTCATGTGTCTTTTGGGGAAAAGATTTTTCAAGGCACATATGTACTCTCACATCCCGCATCTACAACACTACAGACACAAGTGCATGCTGACCTATTCCTCCAATGATACATGTGCATGCTTACACACACACACACACACACACGCAAATGTGTGCACATGCATGTACTTCTTCTAAAGAATAGTTTGAGGCCCCCCCCTCACTCACTCCAAGTCAAGAAAACCTCTTCCCTTCCTTATATCTTGCTTATTCCTTTGCTGGGCCATTTCTGATTCTGTGGAACATAGCAAATCCAAACTAAAGCAGGTTTGGAGCTCGAGGCAGAGCAAACCTCTCAGTTAGGCCCCCATCCTCTGTCCCTGGGGCCCCCAGACCGTCCCAGGAAGAGCAGGAGCAAAGACTCACCAGACCCTCCAAACAGCAGCATGTCAACTTGTTCTAGAAGGTAGGTGCAGAAGGTATTGATTTGTGGGAAGAGCCCCAGGAGGGAAATCACAGGGAAGCAACATAAGAATACTGGAAAAGAAGAGACAAAGGCAGCGATGAGCTTGGAGTGGGCTATCCATGGCCACGTTGTGGCTATAATGTGGCTGCCTTTCCCCTTTCAGACTCTTTACCACACCCAGGGTAACTGAGGCAACAAGGACTACTCTCACTCAGGTCACTAGAGGATGAGAGGGGAAAAAAAAATCAAAACAAAACATAGCAAGTGCATTATCCAGGGCTGGCCACACAGACAGCTTGGGACCTAAGGGAGCTTGGGGGTGGAGGAGGGAGGAAGATGCCCTGTCTGCAGCTTCAAAGAACAGAATCAGACCTGGGCAGATAGGGAGGGGAGTTAGAGGACAGGGAAAATTCCAGGAAGATGTGCAAAGTGAAGGTTTCAGAGGGGGGAAAACAGCCATACTTTGTGTGTGTGTGTGTGTGTGTGTGTGTGTGTGTGTGTGTGTGTGTGTGCGTGTGTGTTAAAGATACACAAGACCAAACACTGCTGACTAGACTCTGATTGTGGAGATACGGGATGTTATAGAATCAGGGCCACACTTCCCTGGCCTAATTTTAGTTCATCCATCAAGAATGATTCATTGCCCACCAACATCTTTTCATCAGATAGAACCTTTAAAATGTGTTCTTAGCAGACCCCTCATTTTTACCAACCCAAAATGAATGTCATTCAGGTTAACTTCTGAAACCTGCAACAGTTTGTTTGGCTTTGCTGAAACTTGTCTGTCTGGGGTCCTCACCAACATATTTGTTTTAAAAATGCAGGAGGCTCCCGAGGACCCTGGTCTTGCTCTATCTGTTGCACAGGTAAGGAATAACACACAGCTGTTGTGGCAAAACACAGTTCTCAAAAGGAATGAGCCAGATACGAGTGACTATGGCCTGGGAACACAAATGCAGGTTGTCCCAGAGGTTTTGTCGTGGAAGCAGTTACATGAGATTTTATTAGCTATAGAACAAAGGTTCACTGGCTGACCACATTGTGTGTGCGCATGCATGTTTGTGTATGTATGGGGGTGCATGTGTATGGTGAGTGTATGTGTGTGTGTGTAGCCCAGCTATCATCTCTCAGGAACCACCTTGCCTTGTTTGTTCACACAGGGTCTCTTATTACCTGAGAACTAGCCTACTTGGTGAGGGTCACACCAGCTGGTGTCCCTGGAGCCCCACCACAGCTGTGTCCTGCCTCTTCTGACATGGGAGGCTGAAACTTATGGTCTCCCCATCCACAGGGGAATCACAAAGCCAGTCTTATCAAAGGCTCGTGCTGAGGTAACCCAGACAGGCAGTAATAGAAACCCCACCCCAAGGTCAGCAGCCTTCCTGAGTCCAGGAAATGGGTGCCCACTGTAGAGGCCTGCCACCTACAAACACAAGCAAAGGAGATTCTTGCCAAGGAGGGAAAGCAGAGTGATACACTGAATGCACACAGTGTGGCACAAGTAACAGAACTCACAGAAGAAAGTTATCCCTGTGGGGGTGTAGAGGCCAGGGCTATAATCACAGCTATTCAGCATGCCAAGGATTACAAGTCCCAAGGCAGTGTGGAATATGGAGAGAATTTGAGGATAGGCTATGGAAGTTAATGAGAGCCTATTTCAAAATAAAAAGTTAACAGAGGGCTGGCGATTTGGGTCAGTTGTGGAGCACTTGATAGGATATTTGAGGCCCTGAGTTCAATCTTCAGTACCACAAACTCACTCATTCTATCTATACATCCTATCTGTCTGTCTGTCTGTCTGTCTGTTTGTCCATCCGTCCATCCATCCATCCATTCATCCATGGATATGATATATCCATGATATATCTATCTATGATATATCTATACATCTATTATGTATTCATCATCTATCTATTCATCTATTCATCTATCCATCTATCTATTGATCATCCATTCATCACCTATCTATCTATCTATCTATCTATCTATCTATCTATCTATCTATCTATCTATTCACCCATCCATCCATCATCTATGTATCAATTCCTCCATCCATTTATCAATCCACCTATTATCTATCAAATATCCATCTATCATCTAGCTATGTATTCATCCATTATCTATCTAACCACCCATGTATCATCTATCTATTCTAGCTATCTATCTATCCATCCATCCTTCCATTTATCATCCATCTATCATCCTGCTGCTCCTTTCTTCACCTCAGGCTCTCCTCACATCATTTATCATCTGTCCATCTCTTCTTGCCTTTGAGCTGCCTCCTTCACACTCCAATGACAAACAGCACCACAAGCTTTCCCACTGCTTTGGCCCTACCACTAGGTGGACAAGTGGCTCCTCTTACCCAGGAGGCAGCCTAGGCTGGGCTCTCTTTGAGCAGTAGACCTGATCTCCTAAAGCTGGCCTCTCCTCCTGTCCCCATCCAAGGTTGGGAATGCCAAGCAGAGCCTGAAGGTGTAGTGAGGCAGACACTACCCCAAGAGGAAGTCCTGTGGGACCGTTATCTATGCTTTGGCTGTAGCCTGGGGGGGGGGGAGAGGTCAGCTTCATGTGGTTCTGGTGGAGGTATCACTGCATGTCATGTGTATTTAGCTCTTGCTGTTTTGTCCTTTTACTGTATGTTCCTCACTCTGACTTTTCTTTTGTCTCCTCCAAAGGATGCTGAAGTCCTAAACTTATCTCTTATCACTATGTCTTAATTGCAGGTGATGAAGTCAAGACCCTTGTGGGTCCCTTGTGGCCCTAAACCAATGTAAAGGGTCTCCTTTGAAAGGGGTAGGTGATGTGGCTCAACCAGTAGAGTTCTTGCCTACCATACATGAACCTTGAGAGGTTCAACCCCCTGCAACTCATAAAATTAAACATGGTTGGTACATGCATATAATCTTAGCACTCAGGAGGCTGAGGCAAGATCATGACCACAAGTTAAAGCCAACCTGATTTACCTAGGGAGAACCCTGCCTATAAATAAACAAATAAATCACAATGAGGGGAGAGACGAAAGGCATGGGGGCATGGTATAATTATAATTTTAAGAAACACAGTAAGGGCTGGTGAGGTGGAGCTGTAGGTAAAAGCCATTGTTGCAAAAACCTGACAACCTGAGTTTGAGCCCTAGAATTCATGGTAGGAGAAAACCAACTCCCAAAAGTGGTTCTCTGAGTTCCACACATGTGCTACTCTGTGGCATGGGCCAGCACACACACACACACACACACACACACACACACACACACACACACGCGCCGCGCGCGCGCGCGCCCGCACACACCCTCACACATACACACACATAGACACTCACACACGAATACACACACATCATACATATACACACTTGCATACGCACACACAAACACCACATATGCACCACACAAATCACATATATGTACACACATACCATACACACACACACACACACACATACACACACACACACACAAATTAAAATTTAAAAAAATCAAATAATAACAATGAAAAGGCAAAGTGTGGTCCCAGAGATAGACAAACAGAGAGAGGGATGCTGTGCTGTCTGGAGGGAAGATGCCCAGCTGGCTCCTTGCTCTTGGACTCCAGCCCCTGGGCTGTGAGCTTCTGTTTTCCTTTACACCCCTGTTCTGACAGGATGTCACCACAGCCCAGGAAGGTTTCTGACAGGAAACTAGCCCGAGAAACCAGCGCACACATTTTCTCATTTTCTCTCCTGCTCATCTTACAGTCCTTGTTTCTCCTTTTCTCCCAGCTGACCCCTGGATATGACAGTGGCAGGCAGAAGTTACATCACTAAGTCTCCTGGTGAAGGGGCTGCTGGAAGCACAGTGACATTGAATTGCCCTTGACGTCTCCTACAAAGTCAGAAAAATCCTCTCAGCACCCGCCTCTTCTGCTTTGTTCTTACACATTTTCTGGTTGTTTCATGCTCTGTGCAAATGAGTGCGTTTAACCCCCTCCTGCTTTACTCGAGGATTGCTATTCATAGTTTTCCTTTTATCTGAGCCACAGATATCATCTAGTCAGCTCTCTGGGTTATTTATCACCGTTTTTACCTGTCATCGTTAGGGTGCAAACAATATGTATTAGGAAGTTTTAAGGAGAGAAATGCTTTTCAGGGGGGAGGTAAGAAAGCCGCATTCCCTGCCTCTCCCACACCCTGGAGGAATGGACTTGACAGAAAACAAAGGATAATGTCCAGCAGCCTATTTGGAGGCACGGGCTATTGCTAAACAAATACCTCAGGCTTCAACCAAGCACAGCCCTCTTCCCCTTTGAGCCCTAATACATTCTTTGGTTCTCCTGCCATGGAAAGTGGGGTGCACCAGGAACGCAGGGTGCTGGTTTCCTAGGAGTAGCAAAGTGAAGAAAATAAGAAGTGAATGTGAGCAGAACCCAGACATGAAAAGCAACTGGAAAATGAAATGTATCAGCCTTTACTTCCCTAAGTCCCTCTTTCTTCTCCTCCCCCTTCTCTCCTCTTTCCCTTCCTCCTTCCCTTCTCTTCCCCTCACACCTCTCTCCTTTTATTCTATTTGGGGGGGCTGTTTTTTATCTTTACTGTCTTTTAAAGTTAGGATCTCATGTAACTCAGACTTGGCCTCCAACTTGTTATTTATCCAACAGCAACTGTGAACTCCTGATCCTCCTGCCTCTACTTGCCAAGTATGGGGCCACAGGTCTGTCTTATCATGACCAGCACCCTCAAGTCTCATTCTACAATTATCTGTAAACTATTCTTCTTAAGAAGCCAGCTCCAAGGGTCCAGGGAGCCATCTGTGATTTAGAGTGGGAAGCACTCCAAAACCTCATGTGCTTGTTGACTTCTGAAGCTCTCCGTGATCACCTTTGTATTTCTTAGTTACTCCACTCCACCAAGGCTTATCTGGTGGCCGTGGTTTCCAGGCACTGAGCAGTGTGCAGGAGCTCGGTGGTCAGAGGCCAAGTGGGGTCTCTGCTTCGTCTGCACCGAGGAGACAAGCTGACCAGGGAGACATGAATCAAATATGACAAGTGGAAGCAGATTACTATCACATGGGGCAGGCGCTGTAAAGTGATCAGAGGATGGAAGATGAAATTTTTAGGGAAATGAACCACAGAGCAGAACACTGGTAGAGGGCTCTAGTCACAGCAGGACATCCCAGAGCCTGGAAGGAGGAGAGGAGCAGAAGCCAAGCCAATGGGAGCTCCAGTTAGTCATCATAACCTTGTCCCTGTAAGAGGTGCAACTAAAATCACTGGTCCACACTGGTAATCTGGGGGAAGGAACCCAAGAGGCACACAAGGGCAATGTGGAGGGGCAGAAAGGGAGGGGCAGCTTTTAGACACAGATAGATATCTTCTCACACTCTTTTACACTTTCTGCCTCTCATACCCAGCTCCTCGTGTGACCTTGAGTTACAGGGCTCCTAACACTGCTACTTGAAAAAAAAAAAAAAAAGAACTCGACTAACATACTGAATTAAATTAAAATGCCAAGGAGTATTCTAACGTGTGTCCCTGTGCCAGGTTCTAACAAGACATCTCTATCTGAATCCCAGCTTCCCCTGCAACTGATGGGACCTTGGGAGAGCATGGTAAGTGGAGGAGAAAAGGCCTGACGGCTTTCCTGTGGCCTGTGATGAACTTCAAACAATGGTAGAGAGAGAATTGACAGGGCTGGGAACTTGTTACAGGAAGGCACAGACCAATCTAACCAGGGGTCTTTTCTGTTTATTCTTCCATGCTTTTATTTCTTACTTGAACTTAAAGGTGTTCTGAAACATGTTCTTCAGGAAGGCTTGGTTCTTCCATGGATATAATAGGAAGTGAAATTCTGGGTTTGTACACAAGGTGAGCTTTCAGGAGGAACTGTATGTGTGTGTGTGCATATGGTGTATACATGTATGTATAAGTGAGCGCTCGTGTGTGTGTGTGTGTGTGTGTGTGTGTGTGTGTGTGTGTGTGTGTGTGTATGTGTGTGTGTGGTATGATTATGTTTGTATGTGAGTGTGCTTGTGGTGTGTCTGCATATATGTGTTTGTGTATGTATGTATGTGTGCATATGTATGTATATCTGTGTGTCTATGTGTGTATGTATGGCATGTATCTCTGTAAAGTCGGCTACAGATTCAGATTTAGCAGGAAGAGAAAAGGGAAGGGACCAGTAATGAAGGAGAATTGAGAGCCACATCCCTACCCAGGTTTTCAACTACACAGGACACAGAGAAAGTTCCTTACAAACCTGGGCACCTACCCCAGGACCACTACAGAGATTCAGGGACCCATCAGGGAGACCAGGGTAAGGGTGACACTAATTCAAGACTAGAAGATGAACATTTTGATGGTAATGAGAGTCTCGGGGCAGTGACTTTGTCCCTGTCTTTACAAGTTTGGGCAGTCACAGTCATCACATGTTCAATCCATCACAACAATCCCCAGAGTGTGTGCCAGGGTCTTTGGAGTTATGGATCAACACTGCACAGACTTTTTGAAAATTGGTAACAGTAAATCAATATTGGTTTGGGGAACTTTTCTGTGTTCACACATGAATTTACTTAAAATAACATGAGTTATAAAGTAGGTCTCTTTTTATTTTTTCCCTCCACCCACTTTAGCAGAGTGTTGCTCACCTAGTAAGGTGTGATGGTTAATGAGGTCAACTTGATAGATCTGGAATCACCAGGGAGACTATTTAGCCTCTGGGCATGTCTGTGATAAATTATGTTGACTAGGTTAATTGAGGCAGGAAGAACCACTCCAAAGGCAGGAGGGTCCAGTCCATGGGGTGGGATGATGGGGATGTCTTCTTTATATATGTTTCTTTTATTGGTTGATGACTAAAACACTGTGGCCAATGAGGCAGGAAGTATAGGCAGGGCTAGGAGACAAGAAGAAATCTGGGAAGTGCCATCATGTAGAGCCCAGGAAAAGAGGAAGTGCAAGGCATTTTCTGGTAAGCCAAGACCATGTGGAAATACACAGATTAATAGAAATGGGTTAATAATTAAGACAGAGCTAGCCAATAAGAAGCCCAAGCCATCTGCCAACAGTTTTAAAATTAATATAGCATCTGTGTGTTTATTTAGGGTTCAAGGGTGGTGGGACAAAGAAACTCGTTACAATCCTGGGCTGTATAAGATGAGGAAAGTGATATGATCACTAGCATTCATTGCTCCTTACTTCTTGACTGTGGCTGTGATGTGTCCAGGTGCTTCGTGCCTGCAGCCTTGACTTCTCACCATGATGCTTTGGATATGAGCCAAAATAGATCCTTTCTCCCTGAAGCTGGTTTTTGTCAGGGTATTGTATCACAACAATGATGACAACAACAACAGAAAGAAAAAAAGAAAGAAAGAAAGAAAGAAAGAAAGAAAGAAAGAAAGAAAGAAAGGAAGGAAGGAAGGAAGGAAGAGAAGTAACAGAGAGCTGGGACCTACGCCTCTGGCAGGCTGGCTTTAATGTTATAGACCTTACCTATGCTATTAGTGGGTGACTCACCTGAGTGGAGCACTGAATAGCAGATACTGCCTGGATTTGAAGCCAAGCCAAGCATAGCAGCAAAAGCTAGAGTGACCAGACCTGACGCTGGCACTCCTTCATGAATGACCACAGTACCTGGGTCATGTGGAGAGGCCTGAAGCTGTTGCCCAATGAACAGCCAGCTCATCCCACCAGGCATCACTTCCAGCATGCATCAGATGTCACAGGATGACCAACTTCTTGGTCACAGATATCAAAGTCCTTTCAAAGAATCCCATTGTTAAGGCCTAGGGTGATGGATGGCTCAGTAGGTGAAGTGCTTGCCTTGTGAGTGTGAGGATGTGAAGTCAACCACCAGAACCACATAAAAATGAGACATAGATAGTAAGTGCTTATAATTCCAGGTCCTGGGCGGTAGAGACAGCCCTAGCTTACTTATCCAAAATTAGTGAGAGACTCTGACTCAAAAACAAACAAACAAAAACCAAGGTGGATAGTGCCTGATCACCCTCCTACCCCCATTAGCTTTATCTTGGGCTCAAGCCAAGAGGAAAATACATAGCTCTTCACAGCAGTAATCAAGTGTCTAGGTTTTTTTCCCAGTAGGGGTGCAAAAGATAAAGGGGAGACATACCTTCCCTTCCCAAGACTCTTCCCCATAATCCCAAAACTCACCTATTAAGTGGTCCCTGATTGATTGCAGGGTCTCTGGTGTGAAGAGCTTCAGGCCATATACCACATAGCTGGGAGGGTGCCTGGCTTTGGCCCCTGCATCAAGAAGCAAAATAAGGCCACACAGCATACAGAAATAGATTGGTCTGCTATAGGCTATGATTTGGTTGTGTCCCTAGAAAACAAATACAATTTCCAAGTTGTACCTTTTATTTTGATTCATTGAGAAGAATTACAGAGTCAAGAACTTATACCACATGATACAACTGACACTACCCAACATCCTTCCTACCCCGGTATCCATCCCCACCCAACATCCATCCCAACCCCTACATCCATCCCTAACCCAATACCTATCCTACCTCAACACCCATTCCTACCCAAACACCCATTCCTACCCCATAATACCCATCCCCACCCTGTTGTAATTTATAAGCTCAAATTACCAGGAAGAAAAAGAGAGGAGACAGATGTACAAATGCTTGATGTTTATTTTGCCAAACCAGAATGAGAATATTAAGGAGAATGTTGCTGGTTAAGTCAAATGAGATTTACTTAAAACTTTAATTTTACCCCCCCCCAGAGAAAATTCTGTCTGACTCAATGCTTTCCTCGGGGGGCAGACTTTCATTCTCCTTTCAGGTGCAAGATCTCTTGAAACCTTTGATAGTTATGTACATTTAACCTGAGTTCCCTATCAACAAGAAATGGTATTATGTGTGGGGCTTTAATTTTCTCAAGACAGGAAGCAGGCCACGGAGGAGAAAGCTGTGATGGCCAGACAGGCAGGTGAGCCTCAATGTGGCAGAACAGTTGATTTTCTTGACCAAAAAAAAAATCATGCTATTGTTGACAGCACTTTTCATCCAAGGAGCCAAGAAAAACTAAACACACACACACACACACACACACACACACACACACCATGGTTACACGCTCACTAATAATAAAACTTCAAATACTTTAAACTAAGGAATGGGATGTCAGGCCACGGGTTTTCCAGGGCAAAAGTCCTACACAACTCCCACATGGCTGAAATGAATGCACACACAGTTCATAAGATTTGAGAAACCCATCACAATGAACCAGGTGGAGAGTGTGCTTTGCAATTCATGAGGCACCTTGCATGCAACAAGCAGAGGGAGATGGGAGATCAGCGTGGTCTCAGACTGGTGTTTTTAGTTGCTGCCTTGAATGTGCTATAGTTAGAAAGGGAATTTAAATTGCCACTGCTTCCAAAATAGAAATGGTCCTATTCTGAGACCATCTTTCAACAAGACAATACCAGTGTCTATCACAGAGACCGGTTGCCTTTGGTCCTGAGGCCAGGCTCAGTTGTTTTTTGTTTTTGCTTTTGTTTTTTTTTTAAATAATGGTTGCACTGGTAGGGAATTTTCTTAACAATCCAAGTAGGTCATGGATTAATAAATACAAAAGAATACTTTCTTTGCATTAAAAAATAATAAGACCAAAGCCGAATGAAATCTAAATGCCCTTACTAAGTAAACGGCAAAATAAATTAGCTGGTATAAATAGCTGTGTGGTGCATTAAAACACACACATGGGAGACATTTCCTCAAACTGACATAGTTTAGGAAACATAATTAAGCAGCTATCATTTGTTCTGGTTCCTTCTCTTATCAAAAGGTTAATGGGTTAGAGGGATGGCTCAATCAGTAAAACGTTTGCCTTGCAAGCATGAGGACCTCAGTTTAAGCCCCAGAACCTGATGTTGGAGCATGCCTAAAATCCAAGTGCTGGGGAGGTGAAGACAGGAAGGTCCCCAGGGCTTGCTGGCCAGCTTGGCAAGCTCTAGGTCAGTGACCAACTACTTCAAGCCTCTCATGTATCTCTCAAAATCAAGGTGGCCCAGCACTCTGGCCTATATACACACGTATACACCTGCACATACCTATGTCCAAGCATGCACGCACGAGTGCACACACACACACACACACACATAGACGCACACAGATACATGCATTAAAATACATTATCAAGGAACAGGCTTTCTCTGGCCTTACACAATATGAAATGCCCTTGGGCATCTTTCAGTAGCTTTAACAGAGATGTGAACATGTCCTCCACATTGCTAATTTACAAAACCAAACACAGAGCCCCTACGAAAGGCTTGCCTTTGCTATTGTGATCAGGCATCCCTTGTTTGGGGTCCCAGAGCCATCCTCAGCACACCATACACCCAGCACACTAGCCACTCTATCTTCCAGAGTCCCTAGAATGCTCACTAATGAAATTCCATGTTCCCCCATTGCCGAGTGCACATCTGAATCAGCCATCAAAACCCCCAAAGATCGACTTTAAAAAGTCCTCAATAGAAAAATTTCACCCACTCCACCAGGTGAAATCTAATCCTCCGGTCCTGTCTCTTTATAACCTTCACTTCCACAGTGGGTCTCCTGGCTGGGAGCATCTTTGAAGCAGCTGTCTGAATGCTGACCTTGTGTATATATAGGTTTTCCATCAGCCCCACCCACCATCAACTCTGCATCAGACTGTTCACAAAGCAATTTGGAAGACCTAGAGAGAGAAATGACAATCTTGTGTGGAAGCCTGCCACTGGGGGGCTAAGTGACCAGAAATCTGCACACTTTTTACATGAAAGGTAGGTAGCTCATGAATTACAAAGTAGACTCCTCTCCTAATTTATTTTTTGTTGGGTTTTTTGGACCTGATTAATTACACATGGATTAATAAGATGTGAGTGAATTCTTGCCTGGCTCTCGTTCTGGAAAGCTGGATTGCATGAGAAAATGCCTCCGCCCAAATGAGGGCTATGTCTACTTAGAAATCCCTGTAAGCAAATTGATGACTGCAGTGTACATGGGTGGATAGATGTCTGACTATAGTTCACTATGACAGCAAGAAAAACCACTGATCCCTGTCTCCCTGTGTCATGACTGCTCGGATCCTGGGATGGTAGCTTAGTCTATTATAAGAATCAGACAGTATGACTCAGCTTAGCACAGCAACATAGGGGTCATAGTAATGACACTCCAAATCTACCTTAAGTGTGAGGTTTGCCTGTTGTCCATCCCTCCCCATGGTCTTAGTATGCTTATATCATATCCCAAAATCTATGTGGGGAAGGAATTGTGTGTGTGTGTGTGTGTGTGTGTGTGTGTGTGTGTGTGTATGTGTGTGTGTGTGTTCATGTTCAAGTGTGTAACATGTGCATGCTGGGGGTTGCTGTGACAGAGGCAGAAAGAACACACAGAACACGGGAGGGTAAAAGCACATGGCTATGGCCAGGAACTGAACAGTGGATCCTGACAGCATCCAAGGCCACTAGGGTACCAGGGCCAGAAGAAACTATATGTAACTAGGAGCTGTAATATCCTGGGCCACCAGTGTGCTGGTCTTGGTGAACCCAGACTCTTTCCCACAAATCAGACTTGTAGTTATTGGGATAAAGGATAAAGGGCACCTGAAGTGGAGGAATAAGAGGAGACTGGCTTCATACACAGAGTTTCCATGTGGGGACATGAAAATGAAAGCCACAGCAGGAAATGAACTCACACCTGTTAGAGCAGCATCTATCACAAAAGGGGATGACAGATTTTGCTGAGCACATGGAGAAAGGAGACCTCTTCTGGTATACTGTGGATGATACTGCCATTAAGGAAGGTGGGAAGTTCTCAGAAAAGCACAAACAGTGGATAAAAATACCTGCCTTGCAAGTGGAGAGCGCGAGTTTGAGTCACCAGGAGTGTTTGTAAGCCAAGTGTTCTTAGAGGGAGATAAGCAGCAGACAGAAGAGCCTCCAGCTACCCTGGGATGTAGAGCAGTGGAAACACTACAGAGAGAGTCTGTCTCAAACCAAGAAGGCAATCTAACACCTAGATTGTCCTCTGACATCTACATACAAGTTGTGGCATGTGGGTCATGCATATGTACACACACACACACACACACACACACACACACACAGAGAGAGAGAGAGAGAGATAGAGAGAGAGAGACAGAGAGAGAAAGACAGAGAGACAGAGAGAGAGAGAGAGAGAGAGAGAGAGAGAGAGAGAGAGAGAGAGAGAGAGAGAGAGAGAGAGAGAAGGGACTTGGAAAGATGGTTCATCTGTTAAGAGCTTTTGCTGCTCTCCTAGAGGACCCGATTTCATTTTCCAGCACCCACATCAGGCCGCTCAACTACTTGAAATTCCAGACCTGGAGGATTTGGTGCCCTCTTCTGGCCTCCACAGGCATGTGCACACATGTTGCACATACTCACATAGATACACACGTACATATAAGTAAATATTTTTAAAAATACAATCTGGGTGGTGGCGGTTCACACTTTGAATCCCAGCCCTCAGAAGGCAGAGGCAGGAGAGTCTCTGAGTTTGAGGCCTGCTCTACAGAGTGAGTTCTAGGGCAGCCAGGGACCACAAAGAAATCCTGTCTCAAACAAACAAACAACAACAACAACAGCAAAACCCAAACAAACAAAAATGAAACAGAACAAACAAACAGCAAACCCCAAACAAACAAAAAACCCAAATAGAATTACTATAGCACCCATCAACTTACTTCTGGATCTATAGCCAAAGGGTGGGAAAACAGGATGTGAAAATGCCTGGGTGCCTGTGTTTATTAAGGCATTACCTGCTATGGCCAAAATACGTATGGCCCTGGGGTGGACTGAATAAGAAATGCCCCCCAGTAGGGTGAGGTGTTGGATACTTGGCCCTCAGCTGGTGGCACTGTTTTGGGAGGTTATGGAACCTTTAAGAGGTGGACCCTTATTGAAGGAAGTACATCACTAGGGATGAGCTTTGAGGGTTTATAGTCTCGCTCCACCTCCTGTTGTTTCTCTCTGCTTCCTGTGCCTGCCACCATGCCACACCTTCCTTACCATAATGGACTCTCTCCCTTTGGAACCATAAACCAACATAAACTCTTTCCTCTTTCTCCCTTAAATTTCTTTTTGTTATGGCAGTTTGTCATAGCAACAACAACGTAAAAAGCAACAAATGCAGGCTCCCACCTAAGTATTTGTTCATAGGTGAGTGTCTTTTTTTTTTTTTTTTTTGAGACAGGGTTTCTCTGTATTGCTTTGGAGCCTGTCCTGGAACTAGCTCTAGCTCTGTAGACCAGGCTGGCCTCAAACTCACAAAGATCTGCCTGCCTCTGCCTCCCAAGTGCTGGGATTAAAGGCATGTGCCACCAACACCCAGCTGTAAATATTTTTTAATAATAGGTATGTACATACATGCACACATGAAGTACTTTTCAGCCTTGCAAGACATGTCAATCCTGTCACATGTAAACATGAGTGATTTTGGAGAACACTGTGCTAAGAGAAATATGCCAAGGCATGGAAGGAGGAATACTGAATGACTTCACCTTGTATGGGATATAACAAAGTCTGACTCACAGACGAAATGAGCCAAGTGTGGGGTGCTCGGGAGCAGGCAGTGGTCTAGGGAGTACTGGTAGAAGGGAACACAGTCAAGCACATGGGATCAGTGAGCTTTGTAGATCTGTTACATAGTACAGTGATAGTGGCTATCATCAATAATTATATAGGGTGTTCTTGAAAATGGCCGAGAATACACTGTAAATACTCTTCTAATCAGAAAAAGTATGAGATATGATAGACAAATTAATTTGACTTATCCATGCTACCATGTATATGTGACCAAATTATAACTTACCCCAAAGATATGTACGAGTATTTTTTATATTTTTGAACACACACAGTTTATGACTACATACATACTAAGAGCACACGAGGAGCAATTGCTAGGTGCCAGCCAGTGTTTGAAGCAATTACATGCACTATTTATCTAATTCCCCCCTGACATTCACCAGCTTTATTTGCACATAGGGAAACTGAGGCACGTGGAGGACCGCCATCATGCTCAGCATCAGATAGTCAAGTGGATAAGTGAGAAACAAAGGCAGGCAGGCAGATGGTAGAGTCTGTGGATCATCCAATCAAGCTGTGTCTTTCCCCATAAGAAGCCAGGGAACAAAAATGGCCTGTCACCCAGGGTCCACCCCATGCCTGAGCCTCCCCTCCACCAATGCCAACGCACCATGCGCTTAGGTCCAGCCAGAGCTTTGCGCCATGCACTTGGGTATCCAGCCACTGCTTCTACTCCTGTATTCAAGATACAGACACAGATGCAAATTTGACCCTTTGAATTGACATTGCTGTCACCCTGTTTTTAATGCAAGCAGATGAGCAAAGCTATAGGCCTGCACTTACGTGTATTGGTGACGCAGGATCAGGCTGGACACTCTAAAACACAAACCAGAGGGCCTGGGTCAACTCGTGATTGCAAGGCTATGCTGGTGACAGTACACACACCTATGCACACGCCCCCACCAACAGAGGATGGGTTCTTGCCTTGAGCAGGGAGTATTGGCAGCTGGCCATGACCAGGCAGAAGAGCAGTACCCACAAGTCTCTACAGAAGCCACGATTCAGGGTCAGAAAGCCCAGGAGGGAAACTAGAACGCTCAGCAGAATTGCCACCACATTCTCCTTCACATCTTCAGTTCTGTGCAAAACACACAAACAAGCATGGAGTAAGACCGCCACCCATGTCATATTAAAGCAAGCTCCCCTGCACTCAGCCGTAGACTGACACTGCACTCAGAGTGACTGTGTTGTGCCAGCCCCGGTGTCCGTTTATTCTTGTGCTGTCCAAATAAAGTCCTTGTTTTGACCCTAGATGTTTGTTCTTGGAATACATGGAATGGGATCCCACTGACTTCCTTGGCCACTGCACTGGGCTGCCTGGGAGGAGGATTTCAACCACAGCCTAGGAATGTTTCAGAACTTCACAGGCTCCTCTCAGTGAGGGTTTGGGAAGATTGCACTGGCACGAAGATAACAGTTTCTGGATTGATCTTCTCTGGAGTCAGAGTTTGCTGCCCTGTTTCAGGAGCAGGAAGCTTCAGAGGGAGACGTGACCCTCAGACAGTCCAGGAAGCCTCGCTGGGTGAGCTGGGGGGCTATACAGTCTTGTGGGTGATTTTTTTCGTGGAGTCCTCCATATGAGATAGAAGATCCAGACGTGAGGTCTTATTAGAAGAGTGTGAAAAAATGTGAAGGGGAATTGAGAGCATTGCTGAAAGGGGGGCTGAAGAGATGAGTCAACCAACCAAGGTAGGGCAGTGCGGGGATGGGGTGGGGGTGTCAACAGGAAGGGATGAAAGAAGAAGAAAGATAATGAGCCAAAGTACTAGATAGGGCATGGCTGAGGGAGTCCAGGTGACCTGTTGGGAGGAGGGGGACAGGCTAGATATGAAAGATCAGCAGGAATGGGACCATGACGTCAGAAATAAGTGGCCTTGACAGGAGACCAGATGCACAGTAGGGCATGGAGAGGCCAAAATGGAGAGGGGGGCTCTGTGGGCCACGAGATCAGGAGGCACAGGGAGTGTGAATTATTGGGTCCATCATGAGAATCCTGAGCACTTTTTGTAACTGTGCAACATTTACTTGTGTACAATATGTCATCGCCCCTTTAACAGAAATCCTTCTAAGCAGGAATAGTTGGCTGTTGTGTCCCTCAAGACAGTCACGAACCTTTTACTTTATTTTTAATTATGTGTAGACATGTGTGTCTGTGTATGGGTATATATACAAGTGTCTGCAGGTGCCTAACGAGGCCAGAGGAGGAAGTCAGATATGAACTCAGGTCCTAATGCTTTGTCCACTGAGATATCTCGCTAGCCCTGTAAACACAACTTCTGACACCCATGGTGTCCCTCGTGTCTGGTTCCTCTGCCTTGGGACCTGCTATGTTCCTTATGAGTTTGCTGTTGTCCCTTCACAAGCTCTGTGAAGGCAGACACCAGTGCACACACAGCTCAAGCCTAGCTGGGGTGGGTAACCAGTAAATGACTGATACTGAATGAATAAATGAATGAAATGATGAAATAAGGCACAGATGGGCAGCTCTTTAGTTTAGATGCTGACCTGAAAAACAAGACAGATGAAGGTAGGGCTTGGGTGTTTTCCAAAAGGCTGAGGGTGGGGTAGGAGCTGAGAGAGTCGGGAGCATGGAAATGTCTGAGAAGGATGGATGGAGGACCAAAGGCAGTGGGGAGGCTGCAACTAAGGGTGCCATTTAGAGCTAAAGGATTAAGAATAGGGTTAAACAATGCATGATGAGGGCCACAGTCTAAGGGTGCACAGCGTGGCCACCTCTGTCCCATTGCACAAGCACATCTCATCTACTTCCCGTATAGCCTGGCAGTTGCCTGTCACACATTCTCAGCTGTATTTGCTGGCAGTTCAAGTTTTCCCATACATACATGTGAGGTTTACTGACACCTCCCACTAAGCATTAGGAGTAATCTATGGATGTCTTTTGAAATAAAAGCTCAGACGCCATGATAAATAAACATGTGGAGAGGGTAGCAAGATGGGTCAACAAGGACAGAACTTGCCATCAAGTTCAATCCCTCAGACCCACGTGGTGCAAGGAGAGAGATGACCCCCTGCAGGTTGTCCTCTGATCTCCATATGTGCACTGTGGTGGGCAGGCATGGGTGTGTGCAACACACACACACACACACACACACACACACACACACACACACACCTATAAAGAGATTCCGTTTTCATGTGAGGGGTTAACACAACCTATTCCTGTATAAAGAAAAATAAAGTACTATTTTTTAAAAAATGAAAATAAGAAACCTAATCTAGCAGGATGCATTATCTTGGATTATTAGTCATGTATTGGATGTTTGGCTCACGCGCATGCCCTAGGGTAACACGGTATTGTTAGCAAAGTGATTACAACGCTATTCCCTGACTTGTGGGTCCTGAAATATACTGCTGTAATTTTGCAAGACTATCGTTTTTTTTTTTCCACATGTGATCATACCATTTAAGACATGACTGTACCATTACTGTAACAAGTAGTCACTGGGGGACAGATGGCAACTAGACAGCCCTGCCACTGCCCCAGAGGCTGGCACTGAGCTCTGAACAGACCCTGCTGTGCGAGCATTAACAATCATACCATCAATTTTTAAACCTATTCCTACCGGAGCCACAGCCTCTGAAAACCCTAATATTGTCCCCCAGACATCCTGACAGGGAGCCCACTCTAAGCCCATCTTCATCACCATAGCAAACTGGAACCTCCTTGCTTTGCCTACCCAGGCTCTGTATCTCCACTCACGAAGTGTTTTATTTTAGGAAACAATGATAAGAGGGGACAAAAAGGAGACAGAGGCTTAATCTGGGGGCAGCACTGAGTTAGTGTACAGCAGAGGGGAGAGAGAAGCTGGAATCCAAGCTGTGCAGGGGACAGGTAAGCATCACTCCCTTTAACCTCTCCTCCATTCCAGGGCAACAGTTGCTCAGGCAAGGCGTGCCTCCCACTGCTGAAACTGAAAGTCCTCCTACTAAAACAGGGCAGGGTACGAACAGACCAAAGCAGACTGTCCCCCAAGCAAATCTGCTATCTAGTCCATGCTGTTCAATCATCAATTCCCATGGCAACTGTGAAATTCAACATCCAAGTCACTGGAGTTCACAGGAAAGTGGAGTGTGGGCTGGAAATAATCCAGGTAACCTTAGCAAGCTGCAATTTGCATGTTAGGAGCCTTTGAGCATGCTCATTGGCGTCCTCCCTTATATTCCAGCCACACCCACATGAGTTTGACAGCTTACCGATCCAACAGAGCCAATAAGGTGAGTCGATCATACCAGACTTTAATCCACTTCCCAGGGAAAATGATGAATTTGTAAAACTGCTCTCGGTTAAACTTTCCTTGTGCTGAAGAACGTGATGAATCTTCCAGATCCTGGCTCATGTGCTTTTCACACCGGAAACAAAAAGAAAAGAGTGTTACTGTGGTATGTCCTTGTCACAAGCATATCCCATAGCTTAAAAACCACAAGGACAGGGGAGGGGGGCTGGAGAGATGAGATGGAACAGCGGTTAAAAGTGCTGTCTGTTTTTACAGAGGTTTGGGGTTTAGTTCCTAGCACCCACGTGGAGCCTCATAATTGTCTGGTTCCAGAGCTCTAACAGCCTCCTACACATATTCAGTAGACATAAACTCATGCGCTAGCACACACACACTAAATCTTTCAAAATACAAAGCCTAGAGATTGAACTCAATGGTGGAGAGTCTGCCTAGCATACTTGGAAGCCCTGGGTTCAACTCTAGTACTGAAACAACATCTAAAACCAAACCAAAACAAAACAAAAAAAGACATGATCAAATTCTGAAGCCAACATATTTGGTTTAAAAGGGTCAGCCCAAGAAAAGAATAATGATTAAAATTACACCAGTTCCATGAAGATGCTACCACTGAAATTCTGGCACTCGTCATTTAAAACACTTCTGCTCATTAAGTCAAGGTACACCTGGGAAATAATTATTATGCAAGACAAGAGTTCAAGGGAAATATTTTAAGTGGCTTAATTTTTAAATTGATATTAAATATAACATTGAAGTAAATATCCAAATTTTACTCCGAATGCAGAGGCTTTCATTGACGGTAACTAGATCACTGACAAAGTCTGCCCTAAGAAGAGAATGAGAAGGGGCAGTAGCTCAGCCAGTAAAGGGCTTGCTACAGAAGCATGAAGACCCCAGTTTGCTCCCCATGATGGAGTGTGCCTGTACTGGGGAGGGAGATGCCCATGGATGGCTGAGGCTCTCAGATGGGCCAGTTTAGATTACTTGGTGAGTGCCAGCCACGGAGAGGCCCTGTTTCAAAGGACAGAGAATAAGTGATTAACCACAGCTGAGGTTGACCTCTGGCATCTGCACATATGAGCATTCATGTATACAAGTCTGTGTGTGTGTGTGTGTGTGTGTGTGTGTGTGTGTGAGAGAGAGAGAGAGAGAGAGAGAGAGAGAGAGAGAGAGAGAGAGAGTGAGACAGAGAGGGGGGGAAGTGTGTGTGTGTGAGAGTGTGTGTGTATGTGAGAGAGAGAGAGAAGGGGGGAGTGTGTGTGTGTGAGAGAGAGTGTGTGTGTGTGTGAAGAGAGAGAGAGAGAGAGAGAGAGAGAGAGAGAGAGAGAGAGAGAGAGAGAACATATGTATTCTAGTCATTCAGTCTTTTGTATCTAGAGACAATTTAAAGAAGAAGCAGGAAGTGGAGCGGGTGACCAAATAGTGACCTTGTGAGGAACTGGAATAGGAAACTAAGTAGAAGGTGGGGTGTCCACCAGCATCCGTCTCTGCAGTCTGGGGCGCAGCATTCAGATGAGTTAATCTACTCTGTGGTCAGCTCCCCACCCAGGAGGCTGCATGGAAGAGTGCCTGCCTCAGGCTGAGTGAGGGATGATGGGGACCCACAGCTCTCCTGAGGTTTCAGGACCACTGGGTCTCCTTCTCCCACATGGGCAGGTTTGCAGCCCTTATTCACACTATGTGGATGCTCCAAACCCCTCAGAGGATTTACCTTAGAACATCTCTTCACGCCTAGCTGAAACAAAAGTACACTTTAATCTGAAAGAGCGGAGCTTTGATGTGTGTATCAAAGAATCACACAAATCAAAATCCAAGGCAGGAGCAACACATAAGCAAACAAACAAACAAACAAGAAAACAAAACAAAAAAACCACGCCAACCTGTGCTAGAGTTCACAAGCTGACAGACACACACACACAACACACACACACAACACACACACACATCACACATACACATCACACACACATACACACCACACACACCACACACACACATCACACATACACACACCACACACACATACATACCCCCCCACACATACACACACCACATACACCACACACACTCTACATACACATCACACACACATACACACCACACACATCACACACACACACCACACATGTATACACACCCCCACACATATACACACATCACATACACACCACACAAACATACACATACACAGCACACACACATACACACACACAGACACACCACACACACACTAACACACACACACCACACACAAGCATACACACATACACACACTACACATATTTACCACACACACATACACACACTAACACACACAAGCACACACACAGACACACCACATACACACACACACATACACACACTAACACACACAAGCACACACACAGACACACCACATACACACACACACACACACACACACACACACACACACACACACACACACACACACACACTGGGTGAGTTTGGGAATTGTAATCATCAACTTCAAGGACAGTTGCTGATATCCAAGAACCTAATATGTGTTCAGAGTGACCCAGATGCTCCTTCACAGACTCCTGCAGAGCCCTGGGTAAGAACAGGCTCTGTTCCCAGCAACACCAATATGGACTTGGTATCTCAGCTTAAGGACCAGGGTGTTATCCTGAACATAAAGTACCGATGAATACATAAGGCATGGGAAAGGAAAGCCATCCTGTCCCTAGGACAACACACAGGAGCGGATGGGCAGGGGAAACAGCGGGCCTGAGACCCTGAGAGCAACGTGTGTCTTGAGTTCATGTCTTAGGGTTTCTATTGTTGTGGCTAAACACCATGACCAACAAAGTAAGTTGGGGAGGAAAGGGTTTATTCTGCTTATATTTCCACGTTGCTGTTCATCATCAAAGGAAGTAAGGGCAAGAACTCACAAGTGGGGACTTGGAGGCAGGAGCTATTGCAGAGCCCATGGAGGACTGCTGCCTATTAGCTTGCTCCCCATGGCTTGCTCAGCCTACTTTCTTATAGAATCCAAGACCACCAGCCCAGAAAGAGCTGGGCCCTCCCCCATTGATTACTAATTAAGAAAAGATCCTGCAGGCTTGCCTATAGCCCAATCTTAAGGAGGCATTTTCTCAATTGAGGATCCCTCCTCTCTGATGATTCTAGCTTGTGTCAAGTTGACATAAAACAAACCAGCACAGCTCTATTTCAAGACAGGTACCATCTTGGAAATCACCTGGTGCTGCATCAGCAGAAACTTGTGCAAACAGCCATGGACTTGACATTGCAGTAAACCTTACACTCAAGGGTTTTGCCTCAGTGTCCACTGATACAGCATGGGCAAGAAATACATGCACTAGAGAGTCAGCTTGCTGTTCTGGTGATGTGGGGTCCAGGTGTGGCCTATGCATCAGCCAAGGCCAGCAGGAACTGAAAGTCCCCAAAGGAAAGGGACTGAGCCTAGGGCTCCACACATGTGTAGCCAAAGGGAGAAGATGGGCAATGGAGAGAAAAAAACGGTACACAGCCTGTTTGCAGTCCTTGCTAAGAATAGCACGCATGCTGTTAGTCCTGCAAATCCTGGTTGCTGCAGGAAGTGTGCCTGCGGCTGCCTCCCCTGCAGGTCTCACCAACCTCTCATTGTGCCCTCCTTAGGTCAGTCTCCCATCCCAATCCAGTTCTGTCTGGGGACTGCAGCATCTGTCTCCAGAGCACCTGATCCCACTGCAGTGGCTGTCAGACACAGATGAACTGGCTGATAGGTTAGGGAACATCTCAACAGCTGGGCAGGCTTCCCCAGCACACGTGTGGCTCCTAGAATCAGGGAAGGCATTCGGCCTCCAGCAAGTGTTTGTAGGGTCACAAGCGAGAGACGGTCTCAGTGGTCTCAGTTTTATTTTGTAAACAAAGCCTCATTAACTTCTGGTGATATCCAGTCAATTTATAGAACTATAAGAACTTTTAACAGGGCACACGCCTTTAATCCCAGCACTTGGGAGGCAGAGACAGGCAGGTTTCTGTGAGTTTAAGGTCAGCCTGCTCTACAGAGCAAGTTCCAGGACAGCCAGGGCTACAAAGGGAAACCTTGTCTTCAAAAACAAAAACAAAAACCAACCAACCAAACAAACAAACAAAAATAGAACTTTGAAAGATTACCTCCCCCTTGTGATCCTTTTACAAATGTACCAATGTACATATCCAGGACACACATCCCAAAGAAGGCAGAATAGCAGCTTTTATTCCTCTACCTCTGTATATGCAGAATAAAACCCCAAACTGCAAGCATTTTATATTACTTCAAACTGAGAAAAGACAGTGAGGTGGTCTGAATAAAAATACCCCCCATAGGCCCATGGGGATTGGCAGTATCAGGAGGTGTGGCCTTGTTGGAGGAAGCGTGCCACTGGGGAAGGAGGTGGGCTTTGAGGTTTCAGAAGCTCAAGCTATGCTCAGTGTCACTCTCTCTTCCTGCTGCCTGCAGATCCACATGTAGAATTCACAGCTCCTTCTCCAGCACCATGGTCTGCCTGCAAGCTGCCATGCTTCCTACCATGATGACAATGGATTAAATCTTTGAACCTGTAAGCCAGCCACAATGAAATGTTTTCCTTTATAAGAGTTGCCATGGTCATGGTGTCTCTTCATAGTAATAAAACCCCAACTAAGACAGACAGAATCCCCTCAACGGGTTTGGTTGAATAACAATAAAACTATGCTAAATTAGTATTTTATGTGATTTTTATACTCACAGTTTTTGTTTTTTATTATATTTATTTATATATGTGCACTACAGTGTGTGTGTGTGTGTGTGTGTGTGTGTGTGCGCGCGCGCAGAGGTCAGACGACAACTTGTGAAAATTAGTTCTCTCCTTCAGGTCCTCGGGCTTTGCTGTGTGAGTCATCTTGCAGGCCCAGCTTACAGGGTTTTAAGAGTGAAATGAAGGGTCCTGTAGCTGTACCTAATCAATGGTTGCAATCTCTATTCAGCCTTGAGTTTCTGCTAGAACCAGGATGCTTTTGAGACTTGTTGGTGCCTCTAATGTCCTCAAAGGTTCCTTCACCTCCAGCTTTTCCACCCAGGGCACTGGGAGCAGGCATACCCTCCCAGGCTGTTTCAGTATCTTTGGGGAACCTTCTGAGTAGATCAACACTAATCTGCTAGACATGGGACTGTGAAAAGAAGCTGGCCCTATCCAGGCCAGGGTTGGGAGGGGACCACGTCTCTCAGAGTGCACATTCTTCCAGGGCTGTCTGCACCATAGCTGGCGTGAGAACTGAGCCCTGGACTGAGATGTAGCTAAAAGGGCTCACAGGCCTACCAAGGACCTCTGTGTGACAAAAGTCCCACAGCCAAAGTCTGAGGGCCTCAGAGGTCCAGGAAAGATGGGTGACCTCAAAGATGCAAGTTGAAGGGGAGAAGCTGTATGATGCAAGGTTCTCAGAGAAGGGGGCAAATGGTGGTGAAGTGGGGCAGAGCTAACCACACCCAGAGCCAGGCAGGAGCTATACCCGAGGCCACCATATTGAATTTATTTATTTTTATTGTATGTGTTTGGGTATTTTTCTGCATGTGTAAACCCTGTGTGTGGCTTGTGTCTGTGGAACTGGAGATAGACAATTGTGAGCTACCATATGGGTGTGGAGAATCAAACCCAGGTCATCTGTGAGAATCAAACCCAGGTCATCTGTGAGAGTAGCCAATGCTCCCAACCACTGAGCCATCTTTCCATCCATCACTAACAAGGTATTGCGTATCCTTCTGGCATATCCAACAACATGTTCTTCTCCTCTCACCTCATCCGCTCCTCCCTCCTGTACCCTCTTTTCCTTTTTGTGTCCCATGGGTCCTTTTGCTGACCCCCAATCCTTCCTCATCACCTGTTTGCCCCCTCTCATGCTGTCCTTTAGTTCCATGACTTATGTCCCCCCATCTAAATATTAAATACTGGAATTCATATATGAGAGAAAATGTGGTATTCATGTTTTTCTGAGTCTAGGTTATTTCACTCAATAATTTCTACAACTATCCATTTTCTTGAAGTTTTCATTTTTCTTTATAAATAAATAAAATCCTATTGCGTATATATACCACATTTTTATTATCTGTTGATGGACACCTCAGCTCAGATTGTTTTCTGGCTATTGTAAACAGAGCAGCAATAAACAGGGATGAGGAAGTGTCTCTGTGGTGGGGTTTGGGATCCTTTGGCACATACCCAAAACCGCAGAGATGCTCTTTTTAAACGTTTTATTTTTAATTATATGTATATGTGAGCTTGTGGCAGGGTTGGGTGGGTGGGTGTGAAATGTTAGTGCAGGTGGAGCCTGCATCAATGCCCTGGAGCTGGAGTTATAGGAGGTTATCAGCCACACAACACGGATGCTAGGAACCAAATGTGGGTCCTATGCAAGAGCCGTATGTGTTCTTAACTGCTGAGACATCTCTACTTTTAATTTTTAAAGGAACGCCCACAGTGAGTTCCATATGAGTGGACTAGTTTTCACTCCCACCAGCACTGAACCATTGTCAAGTTTCATGACAGCCATTCCGACTGGGATGAGGGGGTATCTCAGAGTAGTTTTAATTTGCACTTCCCTAAGGACTAGGGATGTTGAACACATGTTAAAATCCTTATCAGTCATTTGTGTTTCTTCTTTTGAGAACTGTGTGTCCTTCCCATTAACCAATAGGGTATGAATTTCAACACATGGTATTTTAAGACTTCTTTGAGAAATTTTTGCAGAGCCATCTTAAAACCAAATATAAGACCTTATTAATTTTGCAAAGGTGAGACACTTTAGAATGAGTGGGAACTTTGCTAGAAGGAAGGCAAACATGGAGACTAAGAAACTTCACATGAACTTGAGCTAACCCCATCCATAATCCCCTCTGTTCAGGCTGAGCCAGGGGAAGCCCAGCCTTCTTGGAAGTCAACCCCAAGAAATCCTTCCCCTAAGAAGCCTGCTGTGCCCCCCTACTCCCTCAGGCACAGGTTACAGCTGCAGCTTGCAGGCAGGCCTTTGTCTGTGTCCAGTCTTTTCTGATGCTGCTGCCTGGGAATCCTTGTTCTGGCTCTTCTAAGCCTCATTAAAGCTTGCCTGGGTAACTGAATGAACATTAACTAAGAATTTCTAGTAAAATAATAGAAGGCTTCATGTTTTACACCCCTGACATCACCCAAACCAACAACAACAAAAACTTCTTCCAAATCAAATATTTAAGAATCTTTGCAGGCTTAGTCACTAAATTCAAGGTTATCATAATTAAAAAAACAAACAAACAGATATTTTAAAAACCATGTGGGGTTAGGTAGAAGAGCCAACTATGCTCTTGAGGGGTTCAGGCATCCAAACAAGCAAAGATCTATGTGACAATATGGATGGATTTCTATTGCATCTGAAAAAGTAATTGAGATAGCAGAACACAGTAATGTTAACAGAGTGTTGCCTGCTATTTGCGTGATCTTTGGTCTTTTTTTCCCCATTATTCAGTAGACAGTCCTGTAGTGATGTTTCATGGGAAACTCAGAGTGAGAGCTGACTTATCAGTAGGAGACAGACCTTATGACCTGCTGCTGGCTGGGGAGGTGACTCAGTCTGTGAAATGTTCATCGCACAAGCAGGAGGACTGAGTTTGACTCCTGGAACTCATGTGAAAAAAAATAGGCATGAGTGGTGCACATTTGTAATGCCAGCACTGAGGAGGCAGAGGTGGGTGAATCCCTGGGGCTTGCTGGCCAGCCAGCCTAGCTTACTTGGAGCATTTTAAGCTAATAAGAGACCTAGACAATGTTCCTGAGGATGACTCCAAGTTTGACACCTGAGACTGTCCTCCAGACTCCAAACACACATGTTCACTGGCATATCTGCATTCATACATCATACATGCCCCCACATGAACACATATGTGTGCATGCATGTCACATTCTCTCTCTCTCTCTCTCTCTCTCTCTCTCTCTCTCTCTCTCTCTCTCTCTCTCTCTCACACACACACACACACACACACACACACACACACACACATCAGTCACTAAAAGCAGCAACACTGGCACACACATACCCGTGGGGTTTCAGACTGTGTCCTTCGAGCCACCATGAGTAACAGCTGCTGCTGAAGGGCACTGACCGCAGGGTCCCCAGACGATGGATCTGGACTTTCTGAAGTCGTGGTACTGGAGGAGCTCAGGAGAATCTCTCTGAGAGTGGGGTAAAAGCAATCCTTTAGTGACCATCTTGTATTAGAATATATTTATTTATTACCCAGAAACCCAAGGAGGCCAGAGGTGCCCAGCGCAAGAAGGGACTGTCTGGGCCCTGATCCTCCCTCATGTTTTCTGTGAAGAGCTAAAAATCCTGCATGTGAGGCTGACTGAAGGCGTGTCTGTGAGGGAGTGTCTACAAACTGAGGTGGGAAGACACACCCTGAGTATATGTGATGTCTTAACATTTTGGCTGAATAAAAAAAAGTTAAGGTGAACACCAGCATTCACCTCTCTCTGCTTTGTGGCGTGAAATGTCATGTGACTCCTGTAACCACTTCCCCTGACCATAATAGAGTATACCCTCAGACTGGGCCAAGGTAACCTGTCTTTCCTTGAGTTGCTTCTTCAGGACATGGGATCACAGTAATGGAAAGAAGGAACAATGACATTATGCTGGCTCTCCCATCCCAGCACTCTGTCCACTCCCATAGATACCATACCCCAAAGCAAGAAAGCCCATTTACACAAGAGAAACGCTTTTGTGGTAGCTGGAAGGTCTTTGGGAAAGTGATGTTTGTTAAATGTCTTTAAGTCTCCATCTGAATATTTTTGCTATCTTAAATCATATATGGGTTGATGAAACTTAATTCAGCTCATTGAATTATAGTTCTGGCCCTCTTAACTTTTAAATTTGTGTGTGTGTGTGTGTGTGTGTGTGTGTGTGTGTGTGTGTGTGTGCAGTGCCCACTGAGGCCGGAAGAGGGTGCCAGATCTCTTGGAGCTACAAGCAGTTGTAGTCTGCCTGATGTGGGTGCCAGTATACTCAGATACTTAGTAAGAACAGCAAGTGTTCTCAGCAGCTGAGCCATCTCTTCAGGCCTCAGCCCTTGCTTAGCTCAGAAGGAAGAAACTAACACATACCCTGTGTGGCTTCCCAGCCAGGGACCTACATTTTAGGAGACAATATTGGTCTGCTTACCCCATGATTGTTTCTAAGGGAATTCCTACCAAGGTGGCTCCATTTTATCCAAATAGCTGAGATTGTATGCTAATAGGAAGATGCAGGTATGGCAGTGAGATAAGACTCCATTCTTCCCTGGCCCTGGTGATAAAACTGGTCTCA
Source organism: Cricetiscus sungorus (assembly GCA_030556225.1). Classification (NCBI taxonomy): domain Eukaryota; kingdom Metazoa; phylum Chordata; class Mammalia; order Rodentia; family Cricetidae; genus Cricetiscus; species Cricetiscus sungorus. Next base: position 3,114,359 of record JANBXA010000728.1, on the reverse strand, counting down.
TCATCCATTCATTTATCTGGTTCTAGTCTTGGTTGGGGACATAACACAGTTCTAAAGAGTCGCCTAGGGACAGGGAAGTTTATGGACACGTGTTTGCTCTCATACTTTTTTATGGGCGTGTGCATTCATGGAGAAGCAGATGTCAGCCTTGGGTGTTATTCCTTGGGTGACTTCCACTTGAATTATTTTATTAGTGGAAGAATTGCACATTTGCCTTGTATATTTTTGAGAGCTTCAGGAAGTAAACTCATGTCACCAGTTGCATGACAAGCACCTTAAGCCATCTTGCTGGTCCCCTTCCCATCTTATTTTTTTGAGGCAAGGTACCTTACTTCTGACCTGATACTTGTCAATCCATCTAGGTTACCTGACCAGCAAGCCCCATGATCTACCTGTCTTCACTCCCCCAAAACTGTCACCATTCCCAGCATTCCCACATGGAGGAAGGAGATTCAAACTGCATGACTAGAACTTTATAGACAGGCCACCTCCCCAGACAAAACATCTGACATTCCAAGATGTGTTTCATTCTGTTTAGTCCATTTTCAGTGGAGTCTTCAGCAGCCTGCAGCCATAACTGTACTAATAGAGGGATGCCAGTGTGTCCGTGGTGTGATCTGACCTCTAACCTTAACTATTCATCGCACTCCGTGACCTTTCTCTACTTCTCTCTTGACTTCTGTGTGTTCGCAAACACACTCGATTGTTTATATACACAGTCACACGAATCCTCTATACTTGTTTGATGCAATTTCTGATTGCAAGGGTGATCCAATGAACCCTTCCTTACTAAGAACCATGTCAAGTGCACACCAGGTAAGTCAACATTGCAGAAACTGAAACTCTAAACCCCAGCATATTATGGTCTGTAAAGGAAACTGTAGTCATCTGCAAGAGCAGTATGTACTCTGAACAGCTGATCCATCTGTTAGTCGGAATAGAAAATGATCTCTCAAAGACACCTGAGTTTGAACACTCAGTCTCCAGCTGGTGGAGCTGTTTTAGGAGATTGTGAAACCTCTGGGAGGCGGGGTCTTGTGGTAAGGAAGTAGGTCACTGAGGGTGAAATTTGAAGGTTATAGCCTAGTCCTGCTCCCAGTCCAGTCTGTTTCCTGACCCACAGGAGTGTGGGGACCACTTCTGCGTTGTCTTCCCTAGCGTGACAGTTCCCCCTGATTCCACGAGCTGGAATTGATCCTGCCTCTGGCCACTCACAACTGTCAGGTAGTTGGTCACAACAGTGAGACCTGCTCAGTGACACACTGTCTCTACGTTATTTGTAATGACTGGTCCCCTGTGTGCACTTTCCGTCTTGCCGGTCAGCTCATCAGCTCATCACACCTGCCACTAATGGACTGACTTCATTAGATTGATCAAGACAGCTTTTCACCAGGACTTTGCCTGTTTGTATGCACACAGCTGAGTGGTTGACGAGGTCTGGAGCTCTGTAGTGAGGTAAAACAGAAATGGAGGTTTCTTGATAGGATAGGGTCAGAGACTCAGAAATTTGTGTGAGAGAGCTACACTGGAGCTAAGAAACCAACTAGACTACATTGCAGGGGAGGGAGGTCATGCTGACACAGGGGCAGGAGGTGGGGAGCTGGAGACATATGGACCCTCTCCTGTTGACTATGACGTGCCGTGCCAGAAACAGCTCTGCTAGAGAGTGACTCCCAAGGCTTCCTGCCAAGAAGCAGGGCTCTAATGAGGGGCCACTCATGGGCTTGTTCCCCCATATTATTAAACATGTTTTAATTGCAAAATAATATGCCATAACACTGAGTTGGGGCTGGGACTCACAAAGCCCTGGGTTCAGGTCTCATTATTTCACAAGCAGACTGGGCTGGCACTCAGGAGGTTCAGCAGTTCCAAGTTATCCTAGACTACATAGTGTGTTCAAGGCTGGCCTGGAATGTGTGAGAACCTGTCTCCAAAATAAATAATGGCCAGAGAAATGGCTCAGTGAGTAGAGATGCTTGTTTTGAACCCCAGGAGAAAAACTACCATCCCCCTCCAAATTGTCCTCTGATCTCTAAACACTCCCCCAAAATAAACTAATCAAAATGTCTTGTAAACTTAAAACAAATGAGTAGCTTTTGTGGGTAAATAGTTTGAATATCTTATTTTATGATCTAAGGCTTGGTTTTGTGTGTGTTTTTTTCTTTGTTTATTGACACAGGATATCACTGTGTAACCCTGGCCGGCCTGGAACTCACTATGTAGATCAGCCTGACCTCAAGCTCACAGAGACTCCCCTGCTTCTGCCTCCTGAGTACAGAGATTAAAGTGGCATGCCACCATGCCAGGCTGACCTTGTATTTTTTTTTTCAAAACCTTTGGGTGAGTTCTAGAATAAACCAAAGTGGGTCTAAGCCACCGCTGTTCTGCTGACTACCTGAAGGAACTTTGAGCACATTGTTTTTCTACTGTGGAACTACACCTGTAAGAGAGAAGTGTTTCCCTCCTGAACAGTGTGAGAACTACATAGACTAGACAGAATGACTACATAGACTAGACAGAATGTCCGATGAAGCCTCTACGTCATGCACGTTGTGACACCTCCTGGTCTCTGTTGCCTCCTATTGATGGGGAAGTTGACAGGTAGCAAGGTGGCTGCCAGCCTTCCCATAGATGACTCTTTGGCTACAGCAGCAGTGGGGAGGAAGGTCAAGTCCACACTCATCACATCTAACACAGACTCCAACAGTAGGTCAGCCTTCCTCTCAAAGAACCTCTTTTACTGGCTTTGGCTGGGTTCTTATCACAAGCATACATTGTCACCTGTGCTGACTCTCACACAGCCTGGAGGGAAGTCTGTGATTAGCAAAGCTGCTCTCCAGGCCTGTTCTCCTCCTGTAGGGCTGTGGCAGCTGTAGCATTAAAGGGTCATGAGACCGAAGCTCTCTGCTGTGTTAATGAGCATTATACCCCAGGACTGTTCTGTAGGGGATGGCGAGAGACAGTCCCACTTCCTGAAACACATGAGGGTGGAGAGCCCACTCTGTGGAATGGCTGTCTCAATGACACCACCAGGCCGCCAGCAGCCTGAGCCTGGGTTGGTCCCTGGTCAATTGGTTCCATTCAGGGTGAAAGCAGAGGAGATTGCATCGGGGAAGGATGTGGGGGTGGGCGTGGCAAGAAGAGCCAGCCCTGGAAGGGAGTCAAGAAGATGGAGGTTACGCTGGCCCTCAGTGGCTCCAACATTGAATTCCAGCACTTGAGCGGCTGAGGCAGGAGGATAGCTGGGAGTCTAAGGCTAGTCTCAGGGCGAGATCCTGATTCAAACAAACAAACAAGCAAACAAACACGGACAGCTACATCTAGAGTCTGTGCTGGCCTGGCTGGGACAGGGTGGGTCTGGGGTGAATAGTGTTTGGTGCTGGTTGTTAGAGTCGCTGGCTGCACTTGCTGGCCTGGCCTTAGCTCCCCGTTCCTAATGAAAGCTCCGAATGGTCACAAAACAATCCCAGGGTAATGCTGCTTCCCAGTGACAGAGAAAACGTTGGCTGAAATTCTTCATCCTCGCCAGATTTTAAAACAGCAGTTTACTGTCCCCTGGAGAGCCCACCTCTTCTGCCTGCCCTTCCCTGGGTTCCACTGCGGGATGGACGAGTGGTGAAATATAAGAGGGATGCCATAGAAAAGAAGTTAGTGTAACATGCTCACCAGCTGAGGACACTAAAGGACAGCAGACGGGTGTGTGTGTGTGTGTGTGTGTGTGTGTGTGTGTGTCTAACAGGGAGCTGGCTTTAAGGCAGGGACCAACTCTCCTTTCTTATGACCACACAAATGAGAGGAAGTCTTTCTGACAGGCAGCAAAGGGAAAGCAAGTGGATGGAGTGTGCCCCCGTGTGGCAGCTGGGGTGTGTGCAGGTATAAGGCCTCGGCTTCTGGCTTGGATTTCTGTTCCTGGGACTCTAGGCTGGAGAGAAGAAACACTGTCTCTTAACCTTATGTCTGAGTCCCCAAAACGAGGACCACTGCCGGAGGAACAGAGATAAAAAAGACTGAGGAACCAATGAGTGTGGGGAAGAAACAGCAGGAAGGCCCTCTCCAGGCCCATCACCTGGGCCTCCACGTGATCAGAGGCAGCAAGAATTCCCAAGTCTTATTTCAATGTTGGCAGATCAAAGACACACATCTCTTATTCAAATTAACAGTGACACAGCTTCGTGCCTGAGGCTAAGCATCCCCAAGCAGAGCTGAAATGTGCTGTGCCAAGTGCACTTGACCAGGTTTACTGAGGAGCCCCCACCTCACTGGTGTGAGCTCCCCAAAGTCTTACTGCAGTGCCCCTCACTCCTGCTCTTCCAAGCTCAAGGCCTCCACTCCTTTGGAATAAAGCAAAAGTCAGGTGATTATCCCTGGCACACCTCTGCCCGCTTCCCTTCTTTCAGACCCAGGTGCTTTGAGACATCATGGCTGTTGGCTGAGGAGATGGTGATAAAGCATTTGCCTGTCACACAAGCATGAGAACCAAGTTTAAGCCCCAGAACTGACACAAAAGTTTCGCTCTTATAACCTCAGCACTGGGGAGTCTGAGAATGGTAGATCCTTGGTGCGCACTGGCAGCAAGCCTCTTGGTGAGACCCAGATCCCAGTGAGAGCCCCCCCCCAAAAAAAAAGACATACAAAGTGGATGACCCCTGAGAGATGGACTGAGAACTGTGCTAACATCAAGGTTGGGACTTTTAAAGGAAAGACAATACTTGGGAAATCTGTAGACAAAACTAAATAGAAATCTTTGCTGAACAAAGAATAAAAGTTCTTATTTATGACTGTTAGCCCAGCACCTGGAGACAGAGGCAGGAGGACCCAAAGTTCAAGACCAGCCTGGGATGCATGTCTCAAAAAATCAGACAAGGACTAGAGAGATAGCTCAGTCAATGACGTGTTTGCCTTACATGTGTAAGGACGTGAGTTCGATCCCCAGAACTGGTGGCTCACCCGGCAGCCAGCCTAGCCTGTGTGGGGAGCTCTAGGTTAATGAAAGACTGTCTGAAACAATATCTGAGATTCTCTTCTGACCTGCACACACACACACACACACACACACACACACACACGGGTGCGACAGGGTGTGTGAAGCGTGGTGTTTTCATTACAAAACCTGAAATTGGAAGTCCAATGTGAAGTGAACCATTTCAACTCTGAACATTCGTTAACTTTCCAGGCAACTTCTTCCATTTCCTGGGCTAATGACCTACTTCCAGATCAGTTTTCAGCTCACTCTGGGCTCTGAACTAGTAAATCAGTCCTGTGTTCCGGTCAGTTAAACATGGAGGGAGTTTATCATGAGGCAGTATTTCCCAGCAGCCCCGGAAAGACTGCAGTTCAGGTTTCTGGGGAAAGCAGAGCACAATCAGATAACCTTCCCCAAGGCACCTGCTTGGTGTGTGTGTGTGTGTGTGTGTGTGTGTGTGTGTGTGTGTGTGTGTGTGTGTGTGTGAGAGAGAGAGAGAGAGAGAGAGAGAGAGAGAGAGAGAGAGAGAGAGAGAGAGAGAGAGAGAGAGAGACTCAAGGTGCTCAGCGAGTCTCTGGCAGTGGGGGGAGGTGTGCTGTTTCTTACAGTGTTTTTTGGGGGGGTCAGCAGGGGGAATGAACTTCCTTTCTCAGCTTCCTTCAGGAATCCCTAAAGAGACATGGCAGTTACATGGCCCACAAGTCCCCATTCAGAGCAAAGCATCTGGGACATAAAACTGGCACGTGACAACCAGGCCTCACAATGGCTAAGAGATTCACCTTCCTGCCAGTAATGGGATCCAGCAGTTTAACAATTTAGTTGGAGATGCTCCCAGCCACTGAGGTCACTGTAGAAGGGAAGAGTTTTTTGTTTTTTGCTTTTTGGGTTTGTTTTTTATTTTTTTTCCAGTACCTTCTATGGTGAATAGCTTATGGAGCCCTAACCAGGCCCCTTCCAATCTGGAAGTCAACATTTGTATTTTGCTTCTGTTGAGGATCTAGAACTTTAAGTGCTAGAGATAGCATATTAAGGCTACCCTAGATGCCAAGGTGCCGGACCACAGGCTTCTGGGTAAACAACACGTCCTTAGCTGCCCACTCCACAAACGGGTGAAGTGGCCCCTGCTGAGACCATGCTTCCTCCTGGCAGACGCCAGGGGTTTGCTGGCTGCTGTGACAAGTTCACACTGAACCTTTTTACCCTTTTTTACCCAGAAGGGGCTTGGAATAATCCTCTAGTGAGGGGCCGGAAGAGCAGCTCAGTGGTAGAGTGCTGCCTGGAATCTTTGGAGAGATGATGGGATGTTGGTCAGCGATGAAACACCTGCCTAGAATCTTCCGTGAGGCACTGGGGATGGGGTTCATCTGTGCTGTTCTTGCCTAGCACGCATGAGATTCAACTCCCAAAGTGCACACACACAAAAGAACTATAGTCTGGAAATACAGTGCAGAGAAAGTGAAAGAAAGCAAGAATGGGGGGGTTAATAAGGAGGAGTTAAAGAGAGAAATCAAGTGTGTGTGGGTCACTCTCTGAGATGGTGTGGAAACGCCACAGCCCTTCTCATGTGATTTAAATTTAATTTTCATTTATTTATATGTGAGTGTGATTACTTGTCTGCATGTGCACCGTGAGTGTACAGGTGCCCACAGAGTCCAAAAAGAGAGGAGTGGATCCCCTGGAGCTGAAGTTACAGATGTCTGAGCCATCCGATGTGACTACAGAGAACTGAACTCATGTCCCTTGCAAGGACAGCAAGTTGAGCCATCTCTCTGGTCCCTGGTTTCAGTTTTTCAAAGCTCACAATATGTGACTGCAATGCATATTATATTGGTAGATTGCCACATGCTGTTTGAGCTCACTGAGGAGCTGGCTCTGAAAACACAATTGCACTCCCACCCCCAAGCCTGGAAATACACATTGGTTCAGACCCAAGTGTATGTTTGTCTCAAAGTGCCCTTTGTCTGGACGGGGCTGCTTCCTATCTTAGCTCTGTGATAAGAATGAGAAGATCAGCAAAGCAGCCCATGAGTGAAAACACGGTGCCCTGTAGGTGCCCTTGACGACATCCAGAAGGCGAGCTATCCGTAGCACCTGTCCATCACTTGCTATTTTTCTTTTACTTTGGCTTCCTGTATATGTAATAAAGTTGATTAGGCATGTTGAACAATGGCTCAGAAGTTAAGATCACTGGCTGCTCTTTCAGAAGACTGGGACTTAATTCCCAGCACACAATGAATGGGTGGCTTACAACCTTCTGTAATTCCAGTCCTGGGATATCTGGGGCTCACTTCCCGTCTTCAAGGGCACTACACACATACAATATACACACATGCAGGCAAAACACCTATACCGCCAAAAAAAATTTTTAAAAAGCAATAAATACAGCTATCATAGATTACTGTCTTGACCCAGAACACTGGCATTACTGATAAATTCAGATTAGCACTTACCCGAGAAGAAAGTAGTGTGTATTTATTCAGAAGAAATAAACAAAAACCCAGCAAAAGCAAAGCTCCTGTCTTTCCTCTGGGGGATGAAATAGAAGACTTCTGTTTGCTTTGAATTTAGCATAAGAGCATGTCAACCTGCCTCTGGAGAGAAGATGTGACAGTTCCCAGCCCTGTGTTTTCCTGCAATGGCGGATGTCATCTGAGAAAGCTGCTATATGCTAGATGATGAAATTCCCAAACTGCAATCATTGCATGTGCTAAAACTAGAGCTGAGTGGAGGGTACACGCTTTTCCTTTCAAGTGTCTGTTTGCTCAGGGATTCTGCTTGTCTCTGGCTGGGGAAGCTGGCTCTGATTGGTGTACACAGTGGTACCTGAGGCTGGAGGAAGTTTCACCTCGTCTCTGCCCTGCAACTTCCTCCAGGAGGAGTGTAACACATCAGAGCAGAGCAGGAAGGTTGGGTTAGCAGGAAGAGAATACCTTCAGGCACAAACATTGGGTACTGGCATTTTCGATGAGGTGAGAATTGATGATGGGGTCATAGTATCAATGACAGAAAATTCCAGAGGCTAGTGCATGATGACAAGGAAAAAGATTTCCTTTGTTTTAGGCTCCCTGAAAATCCCCATCATACCCCTGAAAAAGCATGAGGCCAGTGGAGTTAGATTTTGTTTGTTTTGTTTGAGGCCAGGTCTCATGGCCTCGACAATGCTCTGCAACTGACGATGACCTTCAATTTAGTATCCTCTTACTTCCACCACCTCCCAAGAGCCAGGATCACAGTCCCATGCCACCATGCTTGGTTTATGCGGAGCTGGAGTTGGAATGGAAGACTTCAACTCAGTCCTACAAACAGAGCCACAACCCCAGGTTCTTAAAACACCATTTATAGGCTGCATGTGGGAAGCTCACCACATGCCAATTATACCATCATAGTCAAACACGCATGCAGTTCTAATCTACCACAGGTAACAGATTTACCTCCATATGAGACCTAACCATTTGGGTTGCCATAAAGAATCTCTGAGCCTGGGGAACCTCAGACATACTCCACAGCTGTTGAGCTGAACAGCTGGCTCTGTGCATTGTGAGCCGGCATGCTGCTGTCTAGCTGTGCAAGCTGCTTCGGAACCAAGGGAACCCCCACTACTAAGAACTAGGAGCTGCTCAACACGTTTTCAGCAAAACAGAAAAGACCTGTAGGCCCTCTACTGCAGAGAAGTCTGGGAGAGAGAAGCACCCCCACTCCCAGTGTGCCCTTGGGAAGACTGCCCTGGCCTCTAGGGAGCTGAGCTTAGATTCCTTCCCACAGGTACCCACCCTGTCTCCACCTACATGTCCTGTTCACCTTCCACTAGGGTCATGGCCCCAAAAATGGTTCTGCTGAGTTTTCTATAATGTCCTGTTTTTATTTCACATAAAACTCTGCCTTGACATCTACAGAGGAGCCTGTGGACCCCAGCACTGTCCAGTCTCCCAGACCTGGAGGCAAAGCCCACTCACCTGGCACGAGAGACACAGTCAGCATTGGAGGTTGGATGCTGAGAGGAGCCTTCTTTCTGATTTCCAGACTTTAAATAGCACGACTTGATTTCCCCTGCAAAATGATGAGATTTGAGCCAAGAGTATCGTCCCATTGTCTATCAAGCACAAGCTCACTTCTACTGACTTCAAGCTCAAGGCAGCCCTGTCAGACTGTCTGTGGAGTGACTGGGTTTGTTTTGTTCTGTTTGACATTTGAAGCAAATGTTTATTTACCAAAGGAGAATGGCCTTTAAAGAAAGTCACCAAGAAAAAGGTTCTGTGTGTCTACACAGACCTATGGGTGTATGAGTACACCCATAGTACTCACTGCATCTGTGCCTTTTATCTATCTGATTATCAGCATCTTTCTGTTAGTCAATTTACTTCTGTTTCCTCCTTTTCTTTAACTTTTTCTTTCCATTTCTTTTTCTCTCCCTATGGTGTCAGGGCTGGCCTCCAACTATCAGTCTTCCTGCCTCACCCTTATCCTGGGATTACGGGCATGGGAAATACTTAGTATTCTTTCCCAGGTAGCCCAAGCTGGCCTTGAACTTACTATGTAGTCATGAGACCCCTGAACTCCTGATCCACCTGCTTTGATCTTGAGTGCTGGAATTATAGGTGATTATTATTAAGTGGTGCTGGGAATCTACCCCAGGGTTTATCATACCCCACAGGCAGATACATCCCCAATCCTTTACTTTGTTTATTTTTCTAAGTTCCATTCATGTACGAGCAGGGCTGGAGGAAAGCTGGAGCAGATGGTTTCTGTGTGCATGCACACAGGTATTGCATATAATACCTATGCTCATTAAACTTGCAACTTAAATGGAGGCCAAGAGTCCAGGCTGCCTCAGGGAAGGTGAGCAAGTGTGGCTGCTAACTTCATGTTAGCCTGGTAAAGAGAAGAAAAGGTGCAATGCACTTGCAGAGTTAAGTTAGTTCGGCTGTCCTGTCCTGGGTATTGAGGCATGAAGATCAGCTCCTGCCGTAATGAAATCCCCTAGTCCAAATCCCCCAGTCCCAAGGAGCACCTTCCCCTGGGGCCCCAGGAGATGCAGTTAACTCCCTGTTGAAGACACCTGCCAAGTGGAGCTCAGCTCCAAAGTGCCAAACAAAGTCTGACCTCCGTCTTCTGGAGGCTTAGATAAGAGTGCATGTGTGTCTGTGCACATATATGTGTGTGTGCACGTGTATGTGTGTGTGTGTATGTGCATGTGTGAGTATGTACATGTGAGTGCTTGAGTGTGTGTGTGTGTGTGTGTGTGTGTGTGTGTGTGTGTGTGTAGAGAGAGAGAGAGAGAGAGAGAGAGAGAGAGAGAGAGAGAGAGAGAGAGAGAGATAATGAGCTAGATAAGGCCACAGAAGTCGGCATCCTGAGTACTCAGTAACCGATAGTGGACTGGAGCCATGCAGACAGACAAACAGCACATGCTTTCTCACAGACAGGCCCTAGCTTCTCATTTCCAATTTGTATATATTTGTGTTTATATTGGAGCGGGTGGATATAGAGACTGAGAAACTAGAAAGGGACCAGGAGGAATAAAAAGAGGCATCCATGGAAGGAGTGAAGGGGAACTAGAACACATGTGATTTCAAAAGTGGAAGGCCAATCAATATGTGATGGGAGGATTCATGCAAGGATGGGGGCTGGGAGATGGGGGAGAGTGGACTAAAACTAAGCCAGTGTGGAAACCCTATAAAAAAGCCTGCTACTTGTATAGTGATTTAAAAATAACTTTAAAAATTAAAAAGGATGCTATCCCAGAACAACCAGAGACCATGTCCCTTGTCTTTTGTCTCAGAGTCAACCAAATTGATTGATGATCCCTTGTACAACTATTTTATTTTTATATGAAGCCACCAAGAAAAGCTATGAGGATCATATATTTAACAAATAGCTAATGAATATTTACAGGGCACTGTGCACTGTGCATGTGTCCTAATGAAGTCTCCACTTGGGGAGGGAGATGTAATTAGCAGATTATTATAAGACAAGAAATGACTACTATAACAGTGCAGATGCAGATAAAGGATTGGTAATTTAGAGAGCAAAGTGCAGGGCCCAGGGATGTGCTCAGTGGATAGAGTGCTTGCCTGGCACGTACAGTACTCTGGTTTCCATCCCAGGACCACATAGGCTGAGCATGCTCACACTCAGGAGGTAAGGGCTGGAGTGTCACAAGTTCAAGGTCAGTCTGGAAGTTCAAGGTCAGTCTGAGCTATTTAGTTATTTGGAGGCTAGCCCAAGCTACATAAAGCCTTGTGTCAGAAAAATAAGTGAAAAAAAAATGTTTTAAAAGAGCAAAAATCAGATGCACCTGGTTGACTCTGAGGTTTGCCTGAAAACTTATCCTTGGAAATGAGACATCAAGGGTGAGTAGCACACTGCAGGTATAATAAGCATAGCACCTGGCAAAGCAGAAAGGATGGAGAGCCTCCCAGAATACTCCAAGGCAATGCCAGGACTGGCTGACGCTATAATAGCTAACTAACACTTAGACTATGGATCAAGCAGAGCTCCCAAGAAAGCCATGGCTGTCCTGCTTCTTGCTCCCTAGGAGTTCTTTAAGACTCACCGTGCTCGTCGATGAAGACGTGCATGGCACCCAGGGACATTTCCTCTTGCACAGATGTCTCCGGCCCACTGATGACCTGCAACACCGAGCTGTCTTGTTGGGAAGTCACTCTGTAGATGATCTGCCTTTGCCGACTTCCCTGGAAACTTAACACACACAAAAGCTTCAAGGATGGTATGCTGGCTAGTTTTATGTCAACTTGACACAAACTAGAGTCACCAGAGAGGAGGAAGCCTCAATTGAGAAAATGCCTCCATAAGATAATGGCTATCAGCAAACCTGTTGGGCAATTTCTTAATTAGTGATTGATGGGGGAGGACCCAGCCCATTGTGAGCTGGACCACTCTTGGGCCAGTAGTCCTGGGCTCTATAAGCAAGCTCTATAATTGATCAAGCAAGCCAGTAAGCAGCACACCTCTGTGAGTTTTGCCTCCTGCCTCCAGGTTCCTGCCCTACTTGAGTTCCTGCCCTCACTGCTTTTGATGGTGGACTGTTATATAGAGCTTTGAGTGAAATAAACCATTTTTAGCCGAAGTGTCTTTTGGATATGGTGTTTTTATTACAGCAATAGTAATTCTAACTAAGACAGATAGCAAGGGGCTGGGGAGATGACTCAGTGGTAAAGTGCTCACCATGCAGGTGTGAGAACCTGAGTTCTGATCCCTAGAACCCATGTGAACAAAAGCCAAGCATTAAGACACTTCCCGATAATCCCTAGGCTAGGGAGGAGACAGCAGGATTCCCCGGGCTCCCTGGTCAACCAGTGTAGCTAAACTGGTAAGCTTCATGTTCAGTGAGAGTGGGGAGCTACTGAGATGTTCAACATCTAGCATGTGCACAACACACACACACACACACACACACACACACACACACCAGGAATCCTTTACCCTCCCCAAAGTATTACAAGGAGCATCTGATGGGAGAGGCCACTTCACATTCCAAGCATCATTAAGTGACCAAGTCTTCCTTACAGTGCTGTGGTCTTGGCAGGCTGTGTGAACACCGGACTGGCAATTGCATGGTCTTGGCTTGGCAAGTCTGGTTTTTCTGGCTTCGGATCATGCCCACTGATTTTTTCGCTCTCCATAGCTTCCTCCTTGGTCTCTGGGGAGGCGCGATCTGGAAGATACAGCTTTCCATGTTAACAGGGAATAGGAAAACTAACTCAGTGTTCAGGGAATAAACTAACATCCCTGAAGTATGAAAAGGATGAAGACTCTGACCTGGTCGTTAGGCCAATAATACCAGCACTTAGGAAATTGAGGCAGGAGGATAGCTGTGAGTTCTACCCCAGCTTGGGCTACAGAGTGAGATCTGGCCTCAAAATCAAGCAAACAACAGAACTTCAAACAATTTGGGTATGACGGTGTATACCTATAATCTTAGCGCTCAGGAGGCTGAAGCTAGCATATAGTGAGATTCTGCATAAATGACAGAGAGGAAAAAAGAGAGAGGGGAGGAAGAGAAAAGGGAGGAAAGACAGGTTCCTAGATAGATGTTCCTTTCGCTAAGAATGAATGTCTACAAATATATTTGAAACACAGACATGTTCATACATTTGAGACAAGTTGTTCAGACATCCACAGTCATCATCCACTCTGCCAAGGGATTCAGGGACTCAGTGTCATCCACTATCCTGTTGGAATCCTTATACACATACATGAAAGGGTCCTAACACACAAATATTCTCAGCCTCTGATTTAAAAACAAAAGACTACAGTAGATAATCTGTTTCTGATCCTACTGATCATTTTAAAACCTCACCATCTTTCTAGTCACTTGTTCTCTCCAGGCCAATCTTCTAGCTAAAGGCAGAATGGCCCCTTGGAAAGGCAGACATTTGTTGATTGCTACTGACTTGGAACTACCAGTTCAGGGCCATGGAAGAAGGCACAGCATGACCCACACTCACCGTTTGCTGACACTACCTAAAGGTGCAAAATTGCTCAGAAGTCAGCAATTACAGATGGGGGGGGTTGTTTAAAATCATCTCTAGACAGTGGTCTGGACTAAGGGTCTTGGCTTATACTACTATGAGAAGTGAAGAATGCACCTGGATTATGTATGGACACAGGGCTCAAAAGTGTCACTATCTTTTGTGTAAACTGTCAACCCTGAAGTGTCTCAGCCTGGACCTGAAAACAGGGACAAAAAGTCTGAACCTACGGGCCCTTTCTAGACACACTGAGGGGCAAGGAAGATGGCCCAGTGGACAAGGTGCTCACTGTGCCAGCATGAGGACTTCAGTTTGACCCTGGAACCCACAAAAGTAGCCAAGCACTGTGGTGCATATCTACAGCATCAGTGCTGGGAGATGGAGACAGGCAGGTCCCTGAAGATTGCTGGCCTAGCTGGACCAGCAAGCTCCAGGTTCAAAGACAAGGTGGGAAGAAATAGAGAAAGACTCCTCACCTCTACATGCTGCATGCATGCACATGTACACACACACACACACACACGCACGCACGCACGCACGCACGCACGCACGCACGCACGCACGCACGCGCACCACATGCAGAGAAAAGACACACCATAGGACTGAAACCGGAGTGATGTGTTCAAGGATGCCAACCACATGACCACAGCAGTTCATCTTCATCTCTGGACTTCTTCCCAGTCACTGGAGGAAATTGCTGGCTCTGAGTGGCCCTGACACTAAGCATTCCCAGCACATCAGTGGCAAGTGTCTCTGGCATTAACAAAAAAAAGTTTGGATTTCATTTGACAGTCTGTCAGGCAGGCAGTACTCACTGCTGTGCAGAAAAGCATGAAACCAGAACAAATAGCCATGCCAGGCCCCGTGTCAGAAGAGGGGCATGTAAGGAAGCCCTGCACCACACTGCCAGGTGCACCTGCTCATCTCCAGCATCTTCTGTCATCTCCTTAATGTGGACATTCCTCAGGGCAGTCTATGGACCACCTCTCCAGACCCCCTAATCCAGGTGTTTGCTCACACCAGAGCTCACTGGAGTTTTATTTTCTTAGACATGAAACATTTTTCATAAAATGAACCAGTACTAAAGATACCCTGTCTTAGTTAGGGTTTCTATTACTATGAAGAGACACCGTGACCACAGCAACTTTTTATAAAGGAAAGCATTTAATTGGGGTGGCTTACAGTTCCGAGTTTTAGTTCATTAATGTCATGGCAGGAAACATGGCAGCTTGCAGGCAGACATGGTGCTGGAGAAATAGCTGAGTTCTATATCCAGACCAGCAGGCAAGAGGGAAAGTGACACTGAGCCTGGCTTGAGCTTCGGAAACTTCAAAATCTACCCCCAGTAACACACTTCCTGCAAGACCACACCTACTCCAACAGGGCCACACCTCCTAATGGTGCCACTCCTTATGTGCCTATGGGGCCTGTTTTCATTCAAACCACCACACACCCCTTTTTAACTATCATATTTACTTTAAATATTAATGTTCTCAAATGCCTGTAGGTGATGGGAGATGTTATTCTGTAAATATGTTTCTCATACTGGTTAATTAATAAAGCCCTGTTGACCAATAGAAAACTAGATAGGTGGGGCTAGGAGACTAGGGGGAGGAAAGAGGAAGTAGTTAGGGGAGTCAAGATGTAGACCGGGGAGGAAGGAAGACGCTGACCGCGGCTCCCTGATATGATGATCACGTGGAAATACTTAGATAAGTAGAAATGGGTTAATAATTAAGACAGAGCTAGCCCATTAACAATGATAACCATTGGCCAACAGGATTGTATCAAATACAGAGTCTCTGAGTGTTATTTGGGGCTCACGTGGCAGCGGAACCGTGGCGGCGGACCGGGAGGCTGGCAGGGAGGAACAAAGAGTAAAACCTGCCCGTAACATGTAGGTAATCTTCCAAGTCATCCTAAAATAGTTGCATCTGTAGATACAGTGTGGCATGTTAACAAGATCCTTGCGAACTTCAACTGTTTCCCTTTCCTGAGGTGTAGATATTTCTCCAGAATGGAAACACTTTCTCCAGGAGGGAAGCTCACAGCAGGAGGACATGTACAAGCTTCCCACAGCCCCTCCCTGAGATTACAAGCAAAATTAGGGTTTGGGTAGCATTTTCCAATTGGCAGTCTCTTGGAGGAGACTCTGACCTGTCACTCCGCCTGCAAGCTGTGTAGGACATCCAGAGATGAAGGTTTAGTGAGGCGTTACAGATGGTGGAAAGGTTGTGTGGTGATGCAGCTGCCTTTGAATAGCTCATGCAATAGCAATAAACTCACTGGGTCACTAAGCTTGGCTGGGTGAAAGGGTTCTTTGCTCTGTCCTTGATGCCTGTTTGGAGTACTGGTTTATGTCTCCCTGAGGAAAATCACACTCCTATGTCATAGACAAAATCTTTGTGTATGTTGCACATTTAGGTTACACTTTTGTAGAAATTTCTAGAAGTTAAGAGACTGCACAAACAAAAGAATGGTGATCAGTTAGTATACACAGAAATCTCCAATTCATAGCTGAAGCAGCCAGAAACCCACACATTCCCTTCAGCCACAGTTCAGGACCAGGGCTAATATGGGAAACATCAGACCACTAGCAAACAGTCCAGGAAGCCATCCATGCTCTGTGACATTTAACTCCACAGGGGTAGGACCACTCAGTAACAGAGCTTCCCGCATCTGTCCCCATTTTCAGTATTTCCAAGTAAACAAAGCTGAACTCTCAGCCCTAACCAACAGCACAAGACAATCCATGTCCAGCTTTTCCATCCAACAGCTTCCATCCAAGTCAAACAAGAAATCCCAATCTTCACCCTCACCAAGAAACTGTGTACAATCCTCCTGGCTTTAAATTGCTGTACAAATCAGCTCATCCTGTTCTGAGAAAACCTTTGCTTGTTCTGAGCTGATGGCTGTGGGTACACACACACACACACACACACACACACACACACACACACACACACCGACAAAAATCAAATCAAACAAACTTGATGTTGTTATTAGTTGTTGCTTTGGTTTGGGTTTTTAGATAGGTTCTCCATACTGACCTCAATTCTCCTACCCTGGCCTCTGCAGAGCCAGGAGAATGGGCGTGCACCACCACACTCAGCTCTAGACTTTGAGTGGTGCATGGTTTCCCACAGCCTGCCTTGAGTTGAAGGATGATGTGAGGGCTGAGGACCATTCACTGCCTTTTCTCACATAGCTCAGCAGATGGACAGCATTCTAAGGAGAACTAGGAGCTCCACCCCATTCCAGTCAGATCCAAGGTCCAGCTACATCCTCCTGTTAATAAGAACTAAGAATAGAAGAGATGCCACAGACTTCCAATGTCACCTCACAAGGCTAATCTGCCATATAGGCACATTCCAGAACTGAACATTCAGATTACAGTAACCAATTATTCTTCAGAGAGAGAATAATACATAGCCAGGGCAAAACTCAAGAGACCTGAATACCACTGAAGCTTCTCTGGTGCCAACAACCTCCAGGCACACAACTTGTTGGGCTTTTCTCTTCTTTTCTGAAGAAGACACATAGTCTAGTGATGGGAGATGTTATTCTGTATATATGTTTCTCATACTGGTTAATAAAGCCCTGTGGCCAATAGGAAACAAGATAGGCGGGGCTAGGAGACCAGGAGGAGGAAAGAGGAAGTAGTAGGGAGGAGTCGAGATGTAGCCCAGGGAGGAAGGAAGATGCCTGCTGCGGCTCCCCAATAAGACGACCATGTGGAAATACTTAGATAAGTAGAAATGGGTTAATAATTAAGACAGAGCTAGCCCATAAACAATAATGGTAGCTGGCCAACAGGATTGTTTCAAATACAGAGTCTCTGAGTGTTATTTGGGGCTGGTGCGGCTGTGGGCCCAGTCTGGCGGGCTGGTGGGCTGGCGGAAACATACACGTTACAGTCTAGTCCCACTCTTGAGGCAGGAAGACAGAGGAATCATAGGGTCATAGGAAGAAAAGACAGTCTGGAGTCTCGCTGAAGCCTCATTCCATCTGACAGGATGCCAGCATTGTTAACAGTTGCTGTCAAAGTTGTTGACAGACATAAGACAAAACTAAAGCCTACAGCATGAGAAAAGATATTTACCAACCCCATATCTGACAGAGGGCTGATCTCCAAAATATATAAAGAACTCGAGAAATTAGATATCAAAATACAAAATAACCCAACTGAAAAATGAGGTACAGAGATAAACAGAATTCTCAACAGAAGAATCTCAAATTGTCTAAAGACATGTAAGGGAGTACTCAACATCCTTAATCATCAGGGAAAAGCAAATCAAAATGACTCTGAGATACCATCCCACACCTGCCAGAATGTAAAATCAAAAATACTGAATACAGCTTATGTTGGAGAGGATGTACAGTCAGGAGAACACTCCTCTATTGCTGGTGGGAGTGCAAGCTTGTATAGCCATTTTGAAAATTAGTATGGCGTTTTCTAAGAAAATTGGGAATCAAGCTACCTCAAGACCTAGGTATACCACTCTTGGGCATATACCCAAAGGACACTCAATCATGCCATGAGGACACTTGCTGCTCAACAATGTTCATAGCAGCATTATTTGTAATAATAAAGACCTGGAAACAACCTAGATGCCCCTCAACCAAAGAATGAATAGGGAAAATATGGCACATTTGCATAATAGAATACTACTCAACTGTAAAGAATGACCTCCTGAAATTTGCTGGCAAATTGATGAGACTAGAAAAAAAAATCCTGAGTGAGGTAACCAGGCTCAGAAAGACAAACATGTTATGCATTCACTCATAAGTGGATATTAAATGTAAAGCAAAGGATAACCAGATGATAATCCACAGCTCCAGAGAAGCTAGGTAACAAAGATAACCCTAAGAGGTATACATGGATCACCCTGAGAAGGGAAATTAGATGAGATCTACAGGGTCAACTGTAAATGTCAGGGTGGTAAGGAGGGGAGGGGGGATGAGAACAGGAGGGAATGAGATGGCCCAGGTCAGGGGGATGCAGTGGAAGAGCAATGAAAGAGATATCTTGGTAGAAAGATCCACTATGGGCTTATGGAGAAACCTGGTGCTAGGGTAATTCTCAAGAATCCACTAAGAGGACCCCAGCTACGACTCCTAGCAATAGTGGAGAAGATGCCTGAAATGGTCCACCCCTGTAACCAGATTGTGAATACCCCAACTATCATATAGAGCCTTCATCCAGTAATTGATGGAAGCAGATGCAGAGATCCACAACAAAGAACCAGGCCAAGCTCTGGGAATTTAGTCAAAGAGAAGGAGGAGGGAATACATGAGAAAGGGAGGTCAAGATCCTGATGGAGAAATCTACACAGACAGCTAAATCAAACTTGTGGAAGCTCATGAACTCTTGACCTACAACTGTGGAGACTCCGGGGGACCGAACTAGGCCCCCCATATGTGGGAGACAGTTGTGAAGCTTGAGCTAGCTGAAGGGCCCCTGGCAGTAGGACCACAATACAAACCTGGTACATGAGCTGGCTTGTTGGAGCCCACTCCCCATGGTGGGATACCATGCTCAGCCTTAATACATGGGAGAGGGGCCTGATCCTACCCCAATCTATTGTGCCGGAATATGTTGATTCCTCATGGGAGCCCTTACCTGTGAGAAGGAGTGGCCTTGGGGGAGGTTGGGAGAGGGGAGGCAAGAGGGGATGGGAGGAGGCAGGGGTGGGTGTGTAGGGGGGAGGGATAACTGTGGTTGGAATGTAAAACAAAATTAAAAAATTAAAAAATGGCAAAAATGTTTCTGACAGGCAGTATTCCTTTCTTATGGAGATATTTGAATAAGAATGTTAAAATAGCAAGGACTCCTTGCTTAAGGTTTATATAAAGTCTTAAGTGCTCTCCAGATGTGACCCTGAGATTTCTAGAGTACAAGCTTTTGTTTACAGTGAAGACATCTGTCGTAGTTTGCTTCTCCACTGATGTCATAAAACACTCTGGCCAAAAAAGCAACTTGGGGAGGAAAGGGTTTATTTTTAGTGAACAAGGTACAGCCCATCATTTAGGGAAGCCAAGGCAAGGGCCACAGAGGAACACTGCTTACTGGCTTGCTTCCCTCTTGTGCCGAGCTATCTTTCTTATACACTCCAGACTACCTGCCTGGGGATAGCATACCCACAACGGGCTGGTCCCTCTTCCATCAATTAGCAATCAAGCAAAGGCCCCATAGACCAGTCCGTAGGCTAATCCAATGGAAGCAGTTCTCCAAATGAGGCTGTCTCTTCCTAGGTTGATGAGACTGTCAATAAGATTCACTTCAAGTTGACAAGATTGGTCCTCATGGATCTTAACCAGGGTTTGCGTATCAGCTGTGTTTCCATGTAGTATATACACTGGGGCCAGTGATGTGGCCTTACAAGCCACCAAAATCACTATCTACAACTACTGCAAAGGCACTTGAGTGTGACACTCTTGTAAAGTCCCCCACTCTCTCAATTGTGTGGTTGTCTTTTCCTAAATGCCTCTCTATTAACCAACACATTTGTATCTATTTTAAATTTTTCTCTCAACAAATTTCAACTCTGCCGCATGCTGGCTCATCCTGAAATTTCTTCCTATGGTGCAGTCAAGAATTTCAACTTCACTTAAGTAATGATCTCTAGGTGTCAGCATGGAGTTGAGTCTCTGGCCCATACCCTTTGGTCACTGACACTTCCTTCTTTGGGACCATCACAATCTCAGCAGACAGCCCTGTCCTCCCACAGAACGCTGTGGTTTGAATCTGAAATGCCCCTTGCAAGCTCATCTGTTTGAACACCTGGTCTCCAGTTAGTGGTACTGCTTGGGAAGTGTTGTTTGAATGAGACTGTCTCCTGTGGGCTCATGTGTTTGAATACTTGGTCCCCAGTTAGCAGAACTGTTTGGGAAGGATTAGAAGGTGTGGCTTTATAGGAGGGTGTCATTTGAACTTTGAGGTTTCAAAAGCCCATATCTCTCTTCCCTCTCCCTCCTTCCCTTCCACTCCCCCCACCATGCTCAATGAAGGGAAATGTGAATTCTTAACCACTGCTCCAGTGCCATGCCTACCTGGCTGCTACCAAGCTCCCCACCATGACGGCCATGCCCTCATCCTTCTGAAATAGCAAACTCATTTTTCTGTAAGTTGTTTTGGTCATGGCTTCTCTTCATGGCAACAGAAAAAAGTAACTAAGACAGGAAGGAACCATTGGGAGATGGGGTGTCACTAGAGGAAATGGGTTACTGGTGGAGGACCTTAAGGGTTTACAGCTACGCCCCACTTCCTGTTCACTCTCTGTTCCTGTCCCCATCCCTGTCCCCCCAGTGCCTTGGCTGCACACTACTGCCACCATGGAGTCACCTGCCACCATGACATTCCCCTCTATGGCCAACTGCACTCCATTAAACTGAGCCAACATAAACTCTTCCTTCATTAAGTTGTTTACTATCTGTTATCTTGCCACAGCAACAGGAAATAACTAACTCACCCTGCTGGCGACCCACCCCATTGCAGGCTGACTGTTTTTCTGTGATGCTTTGATGGGAGATGTCATTCTATAAATATGTTTCTCTTACTGGTTAATGAATAAAACCCTGTTGGACAATAGGAAAGCAAGATAGGCAGGACGAGGAGACAAGGAGGTTTCAGGGAGAGGTAGGAGGAGATTCAACATGTAGGACTGAGAGAGCAGAACTCCAGACCTTCTCTCGGGTAAGATAAGACCACGTGGACATACTTAGATTGATAGAAGTGGGTTAATATTTAAGACAGAGCTAGCCAATAAGAAATGCTAGTAACAGGCCAACAGCATTATATCTAATACAGAGTCTCTATGTGTTATTTGGGGCTGGCACAGCTCTGGGACCAGGCTGGTGGGAAAACATGCTTGTAACAAAATGGCGCCGACAACGTGGACCCAGAACTTTCACCTAAAACTTGACCACAGCTTAAAAAGAGGTTTTAAAAACAAAAGAACAAAGACAAGCAAGGCTTCTTGGTAGCAACATTTATCTCAGTTGGACCCTGATTGCTAGAGACAAGCAAAAATTTGTGCGGCTCCTTTAAGGGAGGTTTCCTGACTCAGCATAAGCAGGAAAAAAAAAAAGGCACAGTTTTTAAGAAGAAGGGCTGCTAACAGTTCAATGGTGTCTATGAGCAGCTGGAGAGAGCAGCTAGGTATGGTGGCACACACCTTTGATTCCAGCACTCAGGAGGCAGAGGCAAGTGGATCTCTGTGATTTTAAATTAAACTTCATGTATGGACTAAATTCCAGGGCAGTCAAAGTTACACAGAGAAACCCTGTGCAAAATAAAAATAAAAGAAATAGAATAATAAAAAATCCACCTAAAGATAACAAGCACACAAAGAGTCTGCACACGATATGCTATGATGTTTTAATTCAATTGCTCAATTGCTAAGAAACCAGTAATTGCTACAATACACTTGATTATCAATGCTGCTAAATTAATCCAATTTATATATTTTAAAAATGCTTTGACTTCAAATTTTAAGTCTAAGGACAGGTTACTAGGGAAAAGAATTTCTATATTTGTTTCCACGGAAAATAAAAAGCTGTGGATTCCTTCCAGACTAACATGGTTTGATCAAACAAGACGTACTGAAGCAGTGACTCAGGTGATCTAACATTCAAAACAGCTGGGACAAGGCAGCCTTGCAGACCACTACAGCCAGGATTTCTGGGTCTTCTTAGGATCCCCATGACAGCACCCCCTACCAGCTGGAAGCAGTTTGGAAAGAACAACGCTCAAATTCCCAAATATTATTTATAAATGTTTGTTTTTATTTAAATGGGCTTATTTATAAATGGTTAATAATCACAACCAATCTCTTTTTAAAGGTAAAAAGGGGATTATGGTACAAAAATGAATACTTGTTTGGGGATGGATATTCATTTATTGATACAAATTTAAGGTCAATTTTGTGGAATGTATATTTCTTTTCTTGTTTAGGTATTGTGTTTATATAGCTCATTTAGAAATGTTATGTATAATTTAGCACAGATTATAGATAGTTAACTATGATAGTCAAAACTTAGAGTTAGGTTTGTTAGGTTTTCTAGTTACATAGAAACTATTTGAGATGTATAAATATTCTTCAAACCTTTCAAAGATTTACAGAATACGGCATTTAAAATGATTTAGGGTTTTTCTTAACAGTGAGACATAACTGCTCCTAGCAACACCACCTTCATCAGAAAGGAAGATGGACATTGAAGAAACTCGTTATGGAGTTTACTTTCAATATGGCAAGACTAGCCATTTGGGCAAGAAACTACTCTTGCTGGACTGTTTGACTTTATGCTGTATAAACTGGACATGCAGAACCCACAGGAAAGTGACTGTTGATACAAGATGGACATTGCTACAGGTTTCCTGCTTCATGGAAGGGTCCGTCAGACAGTCTATGGGACACAGAGAAAAGTGACTGACAAACTGCCAACACAGGTGGGACATTTTGAAATTTTTTGCTTTGCTAAGAAGTCTGCCAGACACACTATGGCCTATAGGCTGAAGATGGAACACTACAGAAGAACTTCAGGTGACTGAAGTGGCAATATGTCTCTGTCATTTCTAGAGTTTATGTTTTATCCTTCTGTGGTCTTTGATGGAGTTAAAGACAGATATAGTTATAGTTTTCCTTAGTTAGGATTAAAGATAAGTTACATACAAGACTTTAGACTCACAAAGATAGGATAGATGATATAACATTTTCTTTAATTCCTGATAATGTTAGTGGACTAAATATTGTTAACTATAGTTGTTATTTGATAACTGTTTTATCATATATAATTTTACTATGTTAACATTAAAGTCCTTCTTTTTTATTTTAGACAGAAAAGAGGAGATGATGAAAGATGTCATTCTGTAAATATGTTTCTCTTATTGGTTAATGAATAAAGCCCTGTTGGACAATAGGAAAGCAAGACAGGCAGGACAAGGAGACAAGGAGGTTTCAGGGAGAGGGAGGAGGAGATTCAACATGTAGGACCCAGAGATCAGAACTTCAGACCCTCTCTCCAATAAGACCACCTATGTGGAAAGACTTAAATTGATAGCAATGGGTTAATTTTTAAGACTGAGCTAGCCAATAAGAAATGTTAGTAACAGGCCAACAGCATTGTATCTAATACAGAGTCTCTATGTATTATTTGGGGCTGACTTGGTTAAGGGACCAGGCTGGCAGAAAACAGCTCAAAACAGATGCTTAGATTTAAATGTCAACTTGCTACAGCCTAGAATCACTCACAAAGAGAGCCATAATGAGGGACTGTTTGCATCACACTGGCCTGCTGTACATCTTTAGGGGACCGTCTTGACTGTGGAAAGATTCACTCAGAATGTGGGTGGTACCACTTCAGGGTCTGGGCCTCCAAACTGTAAGAACAAAGCAATCTAGGAACCAAGCATGTGTGCAACCAAGGATGAGCTTATTCTCTCTTTGCTCTTGGCTGTGGATGTGACATAACTGGCTGCTTGTGTTCCTGCCTTGACTTTCCCACACTGATGGACTATGACCTGGAACTGTATGCAAGATGGATAACCGCTATCGCTCATAAGAGCTCTTGGCTGGACTGTTTTAATCACAGCAACAGAAAGCAGGGCAGTTTGCAATGTGATATTGCTCTGATTGAACTGAGTTGGTGAAGAGTTTAAGAAGTATGGACTCTGAAGTAGACAAACCAAACAGGTGGCCTGAGGGGACACAGAAACAGAAATATGTAATCCCAGCACTGGAAAAGGAAGAGGTGGGAGGATCAGGTATCTAAGTTACCTTCAGCTACATAGTGAGTTTGAGGTCAGCCTGGGCTATATAAGACCCTGTCTCAAAAGCACTGAAAAAGAGGTGTGGGTGCAGATGTAACCCTGTTGATGGAGGGCCTGTCCAGCATGCATAGAGGTGAGGGTGTAGATGTTACTCAGTTGGTGGAGGGCTTCTCCAGCATGCACAGAGTCCTGGGTTTGGCCTCATTGCTGTATGAACCATGTGTGGTTATGCACACCTGAAATCCCAGAATCTGGGAGGTGGGGGGATGGGGAGACTTCAATTCAAAGGCCATCCTTGGTCACACTGTGAGTTCTAGGCTAACACATGCTATGAGTGACCAGTGAGATGGTTCATTGGGTAAAGGCACTTTCCATCAAGTCTGAGGACATGAATTTGATCCCTGGGACTCACAAGGTAGAAGGCAAGAGCTCAAAGTTGTGCTCTGGTTGCCACACAAATGCCATGATATGTCTCATGCTCCCCCTCCAATAAATAAATAAAATTTAAGAAAGTTTTATCTTTAAAATATCTTAACCTTTTATTCACGTGCTGTCTGTTTGTTTTAAATTTAACTGAGTTGGAGGAAGTTGCTCAGTGCTGCCAGTGTATGGAACTGTCCTGAGAGCAGAGAATGACCAGCAGCAAGCAAACACTGCCCCGAGTATCCCAGTCAGCACCCACTTGGCTTAGACACATACGGAATGATGACAACACCACAGCATCATGGGACTTTAAAGCTAAACAACACAATAACTCTGATCTAGTGGCCTCATTTTTATCAAGGGGGAAACCACTTCCCTTGCAAACAAACCCCTCTAGGAAATATGGTTTCATGGTGATGAGCAGGGGTCCTGGAGCAGGCTGCCACCATCAGCCTCAGACAGGCACCTCTTACACTGATCAGTTACTTTTAAAGAGGAGCAACCAGTGTATTCAAAACACCACGTTGTATGGAGAATAAGCTGTGAGATTAATTCACACTCTAATTCTGGATACTCGAGGGAGGTCCTGGTCCCAATCACTGATGACAGTGTTAGGCAAAAGAAGAGTGAGTGCAGACCCTCCCAGCTAAGGCAGGATGTAGCCACTCTAGACAATGTAAAAAAAGGACTCGAGACCACACTTGGCGTGAATCAAGAACTACAGAAGGATTTGTTATGATGTGTGCAACTTGGAAGTACTAGGAGTTTCCACATTCTGAAACATAATTTTATAGGAAAAGTAAGGGTGTGTGTGTGTGTGTGTGTGTGTGTGTGTGTCTGCACACCTGCACACCAGTATGTGCAGGTGCACACAGAGCCAAAGGGAAATAGCAGGTGTCTCTCTGGACTGTTCTTATATTGTTTTTTGAGGCAGAGTCTTCCACTGAATCTAGAGCTTGCCAGTTCGGCTAGACTGTTAGCCAGTGGGTTCCCAGGGATTCTCATACCTCCATCTCCCCAGCGCTGGGATTACATACAGATACTTACTGCCATGCCTAAGTTTATTTTCTCCATGGTACTAGAGGATCAAACTCAGGTCCTCATGCTCATATGCAAATATTTAACCAACTGAGTCCTCCCCAGTGCCCAACGTAGGGTCCTCAACAGGAGTGTGCTTTGAGCTGAACTTTCCCAGAAGACATGTGGTCTATACTGGAAGAGACATCTGTTTTCCACTTGTTGGCACTGTAAGAAGCAATTGCTTCTTTCCCTGGAAGTAAACATCCTTGAATTCTAGAGAAGCCGGAAAGTCCTTGTAAAGCCTTAAGTTTTCTATGGAGTGAGTGGATGCAGGTGGGGCCTCCCCACCCCCAAAACCAGAATCTGGAAATTCTCTAAGATCTCAATGCAACAGGACATTACAAGAGGAAACTGAGACCTGACCTCATGTGACAAGGCACAGTCAGAACACAGCAGCATATAGCCATCCATGGCTGTGTATGGGGTAGAGCCAGGGCAGAAGCGAGTGTGAACATACACATGAGTACTATAGGAATTACCCGAAAAATACCTCATTGTGTGCAGTCAATGTTCTAAAACCTGAAGACACCCCAAAACTGAAGCATGCCAGTTTCCAAGCATTTTGGATGAGGGGTGCTCATCACAGCTCGGGATCAGCACATGTAATAAGTTTGGGCAGCAGAAATAAGTAACGTGGTTGCAGAGACAGCTCAATCAATAGTTGCTCCACAAGCACAAGGAGCTGAGTTCAGATTTCCAGAACCTACAAAAAAGCTGGGTGCGGTGGCATATAATCCCAGTGTTGCAAGATGGGAGGTGGGGACAGGTAGATCCCTGGAAAATCATAGAATAGCTAGCCTGGCCTATATAGTAAAGACCAGGACAATGTGACCCGTCTGAAATGAAAGATGGAAGGCACTGAGGGCTTCCCTCTGACCTCTGTACATGTGTTATACACAGATTCACTGACATGTGCACCCACACACATGAGTGTGTAAGTGCACAAATGCACATATGGGAATGTGCACGCACACACACACAGACTCACACACTCACACACAAACAAACACACTCACACATACACACACTCACGCACACACACAAACACACTCACATACCCACACACACAAACACACTCACATACACACACACACACCAAACAACAAAGCATTCCCTGAGAGCTGATGCCCTAGATTGTGTAACACAGCCGAAGGACAGATTGACATCCCAGCTGTGATGTCATCAGGGAGAAGTGGGTGGAGTCTTACCTTCAGGACCCTGATTTGTTCCTTTCTGCTCTGCTGCCGAGTCAGGGCCTACCACTTTGGATGTATTGATCGATTCCAATAGGGAGACAAACTCTAGGAAGTTGGACTCATTCGGAATCTGTCCTTCTTTGGCTTCCAGGTCTGATTTGGATGTTGGGATGGGTTTCTCACTGTCATTGACCACCTCCTTGGTACTCCTGCTCAAGAAGACATCAGTCCCACTGTCCACACTGAGCACACGGGCGTGCCTTTTTTCATGGCTGCTCTTACAAGAGGCTGGGTCAAGGTTAGCCTGGCCTTCCCTGATTCCCGCAGACTCAGGGTCCAGCCTGGGTGAGAGTGGTGCAGGTGAGGAGCCTGGCTCCCAGGCAAACCTTGAGGTGGGACTGCCATCCTTGGTACTACACTCCTGGTCCCCAGATCCACAGGCAGAACAAAGGTCAGATGACATCCTCTCCCTTCTCTCTGGGGTCCTTTCTCCTCCGTTTCTTGCAGGACAAGAGATGCCTCTTCCTCCTCTGTCCTCAGTTAGCTCAAGGGTGATCAAAGGAACTCTGACCTGCTCAGGGTCTTCAGGACCGGCCACTCCTGGACCAGAAGACTCTGCATCAGGCCTGACCCTGGTTTCGTCGGAGCTGGTTACCTTCAGCTGCAGGGAACTCTCCAGGTCACTCATGGAATTTGGGGTGCTGCTCATTGTGATAACTATCTTAATAGGCTCATGCAGACTTAGTGGTTCTCCAGGCTGGGAGGTATCAACGAGGGTCACTGCAACCTCACCGTCAGAGTCAACTACCTCCTGGTTCAAGGGCAGTTCCACCTGACCAGATGTCCGGGTCAGCTCCTCCTCTTCCGTGGGTTTGGCCAAGACTGTGTTGCACTGACAGCAGCTGCTGCTCAGGCTGTCTTGGGGTGATCTGCCCTGTGACTGCACCCTGGTGGGGTCCTGGGGACAGTTGGTGGTCTGTGGAATCAGAGCGGAATGCTCACTGCCCCATGGCTGGAAGGAGATGTCAGTTTCTAGGAGGTCATACTGGGACAATGACAGGGGTGGCAACTTCTTCAAGGCCCCAGTGTTCACCAGGCCACTCTCGGACCTGTGGCGGGCTGGGCGCGGGCCAGTGTCTCCTGGATCTTTCCCTTTTCTTCCCATGAGGATCTCTGTGGTTACTGGCTTCACTGGTCCTGCCGGTCTGGGAGTGGGTTCCGGTGTATGTCCCTGAGAAGCAGGTAGGCTTTCTGACTTGATGCCAGGCGAGGTAGATGACACCACTGCCTCCGGCTGATCCTCTGACAGAATGACACCTGAAATGAATGACCAGGGGTGACATGAGACACACCTGCAATGATGTTTAATGCCTCCAAGTGAGACCAAAACCAAACCCAGCAGCAAATACTCAGAGACCTGTGTGTGTGTGTGTGTGTGTGTGTGTGTGTGTCTACATGTATTTATATGTGTGTGTGTGCACATGTGTTTATATGTGGAGGGCCAAGGTCAACCTCAGCTGCCATTCTTTCAGACGCTATTAACCTTGTTCTTTGAGTCCGGGTCTCTCACTGGTCTGAAACTTACCCACTGGGCTAGGCTGGCTGGCTAGTGAGCCTCAGGGATTCCTCTATCTCTGCCTCCTAAGTCCTGGGATTACAAGTATGTGCCACACCCAACTTTTTTATGTGGGTGGGTTCTAGGGATCTGACTTGGGTCCTTATGCTTACAAGGCAAATACTTTACCTATGAGCCATCCTAGGCCTGGGTGCTTGTTCTCTAGAATGCCCTTTCTACTGTAGCTCCTGCACGGCCTGCACTACCACAGGGACTCACACTTTCATTTTCACTGTGCTGGGGCCTCAAGAAGCAGAGCAGTGTGGTCTAAATCACATGCCTGGGGTTGGAAAGGGCTTGACTCTGCCTCCCATCACCTTCTCATCTTGAGCAAGTTACACGGCCCCTCTAGACCAGTGGTCCTCCACCTTCCTAATGCTGGGACCCTTTAACACAGTTCCTCATGTTGTGGTGACCCCCTACCATAACATTGTTTCTTTATTTCTTCATAACTGTCATTTGCATCCACTATGAATTGTAATATAAATGCCTGACATGCAGGATATCTGATAATGTGACCCCCTGAGACACACTGCCAAACCAAGGGAAACAACAGTGGTCCAGTCAACAGGTCAGTCAAGCGCTTTCTTTGCTCTGTGGGGATCACTGTGTGCACCCCATAACACTAGGAGCGCTATCCTATCCACCACTCAGCAGCACACTCTCCTCATTATGACAATCAAAAAGCCTTCAGCATGGTCACATGCCCCGTGGGAGCAGATCCCTCCAAGGAAGACTCCCAGCTCTGACCCTTAACACCTTCACCTCAGAGCTGGAGAGGCAGCTCACAGTTGGGAGCGCTTAAAACTCCTGTGGGGGTCCCAGTTCAGTTCCCAGCACCCATGTCAGGCAGTTCGCAACCCCCCAGCTCCAGGGGGTCAGGCACCCTCTTCCCGCCTCTGTGGACACCTGCACTCATCTGTGCGAGCTTGTGTGCACACACAGAAATACACACATATACACGTGATTAAAAACAAATCTTTTCTAAAAGCAATCATTTCCCCAAGGATTTAACTGTGATTAAATGTCAAACGGTGACATCACTCTACCTTTGAGGTCTTCTACTGTTTCCTGTGCTGGCAACTCCTGCAGAGACAAAAAAGAAACATCAACAGAGGAATCCACTCACTTTACATCCCACACAGCCAGCCATCATCCTTCTCCCTTCGGCCGCCATTCAGTCTGTATAAGCCGTACATAGGGAAGGGACACGGCAGCGTCCCACAGCTTCTCAAGTGTTGATAATATGGACAAAAGAGGCTGATTCTAAAAGATGTCTAAGTGCAGACATCCTCCCAAGATGACTATGCTGTGACAGAAAGGGGGCTGATGCTAATGAAGAAGCCAACACGGCAAGGGATAAGGCATAGCTACTATGAATGGAGAAGTGGGAAGCTACCCTGCAGGAGGTATGATGTATTCCAAGAAGCAAGATGTAATGGGGAAAGCGGTGAGGAAAGGGATGAAGTTTGTTACAAGCGGGAGGTGCTAACAATCTGATGACTGCATGGCTGACTGGAGGAGATAAAAGGAAGGAGGAGTTTTGCATGGTTCTCTGACAGGGAAGAGAGCAGGAAACTACTGTTCTGGGAACACACAGCAGGTGAAGTCTGATGGTCCCAAGTCCACCCATGGGCCACTTCCAGAGCCAGCAGCACGAGAAGCACAAGAAAGCAGTGACTACAAAGGGACCACTGCAACCACCCACACCGGATGCTCCGTGCTGGGAGGTGAGCACCAAAACAACAGGAAGAGGTCACCGACCAATGGCGAGGAGTGCTGGGAGTGGACACTCTGCCCTCGGGAGCTGCAGCGGAGGGGTGGTGTGGGCAGGGTCCCCCGAGGCTCTTCCTTCTTTGCGCTGTGAATCTGCCTGTTATTGCTGACCCAGGGTGAGAAAGAGCAGATGTTACCAGAGAGCCAGGCTCTTCCATTTGCCTCCCAAACTGTTCACCTCAGGTTTATTTCTTATACAGGGACCCTGTTTTTAATAGCACATAAACTTCACCCTAATAGTATAAGAATCTCTCTCCCTCCTCCCTTCTCTCTACCCTCTCTCTGAGTGTTTATGTGTGTGTTTGTGCACATGGGTACTTGTGGAAGCTAGAGAGAGCTCAACCCCAGGTATAGCTCAGCTGCCATCTACCTGTTTGTTGAAACAATGTCTCTCATTGGTCCGGAACCTGCTGGTTTGGCTAGGTCTGTGGCCAGCAAGCTGTAGGCATCTGTCTGCCTCCGGCACCTC
Organism: Cricetiscus sungorus; assembly: GCA_030556225.1. Classification (NCBI taxonomy): domain Eukaryota; kingdom Metazoa; phylum Chordata; class Mammalia; order Rodentia; family Cricetidae; genus Cricetiscus; species Cricetiscus sungorus. The sequence continues at coordinate 3,083,574 of JANBXA010000728.1, read as the reverse complement.
CAACAAAGGGATTATAAGCTACATCACCTAGCTTTTTACACAAATTCTGGAGGATGAAGGCCAGGTCCTCATGCATCCTCCCCAGCCTGGGAGACACACCTTCAAAAACAAACTATAAAGAAATGACACAAGCGTGGTGTCCTTAAGTGTCCTTGAAGCATTGATCTCAGAACCTGGCTCTGCGTTGTGTGACCTTCATATCAATGTACAACTACTCTTTACAATTCTTTGGCATACTCTGTAAATTTAAATAATAAAAAAATACTTAAGTGGAATATTTTGCATTGTTAAGCCTAAGTCAAATAAATTTTAGATCATAGTGTAAAAGCTATATTGGTGGCCAGATAAAATATCTGGATTGTAAAAATTAATTTTATTAAGTTCAGCTTTAAATATAAGGAAAGTACCAGACCCATGTGTGCCTGGAATGTTTACCATTATATGTAACTCCTAAGTAGAAGGAGTAGAAAGCAGCTTTTACCTATCTATCTATCTATCTATCTATCTATCTATCTATCTATCTATCTATCTTTGAGCCCAAATTTCATGCAGCACAGGTTGGCCTGGAACTCACTATGCACCTGTAGATGACACTGAACTCCCAATCCTGCCAACACTTTCGAGTACACATATTACTATACAAGGTTTCTGTGGTGCTGAGAATTGAACCCAGGTCGTTGTACATGCTGGGCAAGTATCCTACAGACTTAGATGCAGCCCCACCCCACACAGCAATGTTTGAAGCAAAACCAAATTCTTCTCTGTGGGAGCAGGTGCTCTTCTGGACAAGGTTACCTTGGGTTTTTGTGGCTGGCGGTTTGCTGGCTGCTAGCCTCTGCCTCTGGCCTTCGCTTGCTTCTCTTTCGGGGCGATCGGTGCTGGACCACTTCTCCCTTATCGAACATGAGATGCAGGCGGTAGCTGATGAGCTTGATGGCTGCAAAGAAGATGGTCACCGAGCCGCAGTAGAACAGCGCAGTGAGGACATTTGGAGGAAAAGCCTGCGGGAGAGAGGAGGAGAGGACACTCATGCCTGCAGGATTCTGTCTTGTGTTAAAACTCAATGCACATCCTCTATTTACTGAACAAAAGTCAGGCAAGATTTCAAGTGCTTGGGGTCCTTTCCCAGTTAGAATCTTTTAGTGTTTCTACTAAACTCTTTGATCTTTATATATATATATATATATATATATATATATATGTATATGTATATATATATATGTGTGTGTATATATATATGTTATGTTTTATCTCTAAAATTTGGATTACTAAGTATGTTACTGTAAGAATTAGGATTCAACCTTTATATAATGTATGCATCAATTCACGAATCACTGAGCCTAAGGCTATCTGCATATTACATATTTACATTATGATTCATAACAGTAACTAAATTACAATTCTGAAGTAGCAACAAAAAATAATTTTGTGGTTGGAGGTCACCACAACATGAGGAACTGTATGAAGGGGTTGCAGCATCAGGAAGGCTGAGGACCACAGCTTTAAAGGGATAGGGTCCAGGCTGGAGGGGAGAGCATGGCAGCAGGCAGCTCCTGTGCTGACAGACCTGCAGGTGGAACTCCAAACCTCTTCAAATCTTGACGAAACAGGAAGTGTAAAGTAGACAGGAAGTGAGAATGGGCTGTGTAACCCCAAGGCCCACCCTCAGGGAACCATTTCCTCCAGTGAGGCTTCATCTCCCGAGGACTCCAGAACCTTCCCAAACAGTGTCACAGCTGGGAAGCACATGCTCCCACAGGTGACATTTCATGTGCAAATTACTGCAAACATTTTCTAGTGAAAGGTCTTTTCAAGGATTCCTGGGGTATCTCCTCTGCTCAGACATTTTGCTCAGACATTTTGCTCAGACATTTTGCTCAGACATGTTAGCAAGACAAAGAAGAGCAACGGAGTGTGTTTCAGCTTTCTTCTATTTTTCTTTCTTCCCACAATTTTTCATATGTGCTTTGTGTGTGTGTGTGTGTGTGTGTGTGGTTTGCATGCATGTTGGCATGTGTGTGGGAACTTATGAACATGGGTGAACGTGCAAATGGAGACCTGAGGTGGAGATCAGGAATCATCCTCCATCACTCCTCCACCTTACTCACCCAGGCAGGGTCTCTCAATCAAACCCAGAGTTCACAGGCATGACTAGTCTCACTTTCCCAGCTTGCTCTGAGGATTCCCTGTCTGCTTTCTGAGCCTGGAATTACAGGTAGGCTGCCACACCGACCCAACATTCTGTGTGTATTCTGATCATCACATTTGCTCTTTAAGTACCTTAGCTGCGGAGCCATCTCCTTGTATTCCATTTGCCCTTTCTTTTGAGATGGTAGAGACTTGGGAGGGAAACTGACATAGACACATCATGCAAGATAAATCTTTATGTTAGAGAATAAAAGGGCCAGAAGATTCTTAATAGTCTTCAAAGACCAAAATGTCTACATTTCTTTTCTATATTTAAGACAAATCAATAGCCATAAATATTACAAAGCCATTGTTGTTTGATCTAATGGTTTATAATTTGTTTTTTCCCCATGGGGAGGGATGAGGGGAAACTGGAGGTGAGTATAACGCTGGGTGGTGGAAGTAGAAGAAGGTAAGAGAAGGAAGAGAGGTGGGTCTGGAGAAAAGAGAGTGTGAAGGGCTGAGATGAAAAACTGAGTGCCTGAAAGGCTGAGCATCTCAGGGACCATAGGCCTGCGAATGTTAATGCTGGCTTCTGGCCAAGAGCAGAGAAGTCAAGAGCTCTAGAACTTGCCTTGTATTAGCTGAGCATCCCAGTGCTGGAGGTGCTTTCGGGAGCTGCTATACTGCTAGCAGGCACTCACAGATTCAAGAAGCTGAAGATTACCAGAGCCGCTGGGATACTGGGACCATAGATGGTGAAATCCCAGAGCAAGAGTCTGGCTGCTAAAGCCCAGAGAAATAGGCTTCTAATCTTGTGGCTTGAGCTGTGAGCTTCTGGGTCTTCTAGCCCAGCCCTTGGGGACTCATGATTTCCAGTGACCAAGTTGTATCTCCTTGTGTACTGAGTCCCCATCCAGAGTAGAAGCACCATGGAAAGATAACTGATTACAATGGAACATCAAAAGGAATGTCGTTGGGGAATGGATAAAGGTGCCTGCCATCTAAGCATGAGTACCTGAGTGTAGGCCCCAGTGCCCACAGAAGAAGCATGTGTCCCTGGAGAGGTGGAGAGAGAATGATTCCTGGAACTCACTAGCCAGCCAGCCTAGTTGAATTGGGGAACTCCGGGTTCAGTGACAGAGACCTTGCCTCAAAAACTAAGGTGAGCAATTGAAGAAGACGTCTCTCCTATGATAAATATTGGCCTCTACACATTTATGGGCACATGCACATATCGCACAGACACACAAATGTTTCTATGAGATCAATGGTAGTAAACAGCTCACAGCTCTAGGAAGTAAAAGGAAGAGAACCCTCTCCAGCAGAAGAAAGGATGGAGGTGCAAAGTCAGCATTTCGCAACTACCATTGTGATAAGTATTATTAGCCAGGATGCAATAATAGCCTCAGAGTTTAAAACTGATGGCAGTGAAATCTGTACAGTTTTGAATTGACCTATTACCAAATACATAAAGGAAATACATGCTTCACAATGCAGAAACCTAGAGGATTCCTGACTGACCGCACTCAACAGCAGCATTAATGGGAGTATAGGTGGGAGATTATGTCACAGCCTCTGATATGCTGCACAAGGATACAGTTGCTCTGACAATCTTATGACAAAAGAAGGAAAGCAGCTTAAGCTTTTCACTTATATTCTCCTATCGCCTTCCCAAAACTCCCAGTCATGCATGTAGCCCCCAGAAAACAGAAACACAAATTAAGAAACATTCAACGATACACCTTCAAATATTACAAAAAACAAAAGGGGGATGAGGCCCCTCTAGAGTAAACGTAAATCAAGGACCTAGAAGCCTTGAAAGATCCTTGATTGAATCTTAGACCCAGAAAAACAACACCTTACTACACTGCCAATAGTATTGTTTGAATCACTCTCTTCATATGTGAGGATGCTGTAGGTGACAGTCACTGCTCTTAGGACACATGGTGCTGTTGCTACGCAGGCAGAGACTTGTGGTCCACCACTTATTGTGAAACAGTATAACACTTTTTTAAAGATGTGTAAATGCATAAAGTAAACAGTAAAGTAGGTATGTGAAATTTGTGATGGTGGGTCTTGACTGTCAACATCATGCGATCTAGAATCACACAGAAGGCAAGCCTCTGGGTGTGTCTGGGAGGGGCTTTCTAGCCTGGGTTAACTGAGGTTGGAGAATACAATGAATGTGGATGGGACCACCCCATGGGTCAGTGTCCCAAACTGAGTAAAAAGAAGTAAGTGGGCTCCAGCATTCATCTCTCTCTTCCAGACTGAACACATAATGTGACCAACGGCTTCACCCTCCTGCCACCAAGCCCTACCTGAACCGATGGAATGCACTCTTGAACTGTGAGCCTAGGTAACCAACTCTTTTTAAAGCTGCTATTCTCAGACCTGTTGCCACAGCAACAGGGATGGTGATCATTACATATGGTAAAATGATAGAATTTGATTATCCAGTGAAGATGGCATAACACCCTTTGTTCAGGTCTTGCAACTTTTCTGGAGGTCAGGCTTTTTTTGGTTTTTTCAAACTAACAGCCAGAAAGCAGGGGTGTTAGTACACACCTGTCATCTCAATACTCAGGAGGTAGAGACTGGAGATTTCAGAAGCTCAAGGCCAGCCTGGGCTACATGAGACTATGTCAAAACACACACACACACACACACACACACACACACACACACACACACACAAAAAAAAAAAAAAAAAAAAACCAAAAAAAAAACAAAAACAAACAAACAAAAAAAGAACAGTAGTAACAACAACAAAAACCCTTGGAGTTAGAAACTAATTCATATCCTACCTCAAGCTTTTGCACTGAGAGTTGAATTCAAACTCCTGGTGGCTAATAAGTTGTGTAAGGTCTAGCCCAGTGAATGTCTCCCAATATGTCACCCTCCCTGTGACATGCTATCCTACCTCTTCCAGCAGTGGGCAGATTCCTGACCTACTCACTGTGGAGTCCTTCCCTGGGCTGAGAGGACCCCCTGATCTCATGGCTTATCCGTGCCCTTCTCTGCTTTGAGATTACATCCAAAAGACCAGCTTTCCAGACACATCTTGCCACTGCCACTCTCTGAAATGGTCCCCATCTTAAAAAACAACAACAACAACAAAAACAAACACACAAAAAAAACTAAGGTCTATTTAATCCCAGAGCTCGGGAGGCAGAAGTGGGCAGATCTCTGTGAGTTTGAAGCCAGCCTGGACTACAGAGCTAGTTCCAGGACAGGCCCTCCAAAGCTACAGAGAAACCCTGTCTCAAAAAACCAAACCAACCAACCAAACAAGCAAAACAAAAAAACTAAGGTCTAGGTAGGTCCAACATCAATCTAACAAGCTGGTAAGCCCAGGTCCAAGCTAGACTGATCAAGACAAGATTTCAGATGTACTGTCTCACTGAACTCCATTGCATCCACAAACTGGTTCTAGTGGCCTGCAAGATAGCTCAGTGGGTACAGGCACCTGACACCAAGGCTGATGACCTCATTTTGATTCACTGAGCCCACATTGTGGTATCCCTGCAAGCTGTCCTCTGACCTTTCTACATGCCTGCAAGCATGCACACATACACAAACACATGCACACACACACACACACACACACACACACACACACACACACACACCGCATGCACACACCACTTACCTCAACTCCCCACCACACACACTACAATATCCCCACACACATACACACCATAAACACCACACACACAACACAATACACATGCACCTCAATCACCCACCATACACACATATCACACACACTACATCCTCCCCATACACAAACACACCATAAACACCCACACAACACACACACAATATACCACACATGCACCTCAACCACCCACCACACACAAATATCAAACACACTACACCCTCCCCACACATAACACACCACACATACCACACACAGCACACTACACACACACACCACACACCACACACCACAAACTCCCCACACATATACACACCACAGACACTACATACACACCATAACACACACATACCGCACACACAGCATACTACATACACTATACACACACCACACACACACACCACACACACATATCACATCACCACCACACACAGATACCATACATACACACAGCACACACACAGCACACAACACACATACCACACCAACCCCCCCCCCACACACACAAATAAATAAATTCAAAGATAAAAGTCTGGTTGGATTTGTCCTCTTGTTTGCAGCTGTGAAAATGAAAAGTCAGAGTAAGTTGACTTCTTCCAAGGTCCCAGAACTGGGAGAAGCTGGAACCATAATTCAACTGAGGCAGTCTGCTTTCAGAACCACAGCTATGGACAAACTGCCAGAAAAAGAGCCAGAGCTTAGGGCTGCCAAGTCACCAGGCATCTCAAATGTCAGACGTGGGACCTGTCAGCCATGCAAACTCATTGAAGATTTTGCAAAGGAGAACATGATTGCATGCTTGCTGTTTTAGGGATTAAGTCCTTCGTAGACACATCAGAACTGACTCCTAGCTGAAGTTAATGGCAGGCAGCTTTTAAAGGAGGATTCATTGTGGCTTCAACCACCTATGTGGTTAACTGACCTACGAAGGTCACGTATGTAATCTCTTAGCAAGCATTCGCTAGCACTCTATTGGTGTCCATTCCAGAGAAGATGACACACTGGCGTGACACACAGTATACAACATTAAGGCACTAATGCCCCCCCTCCAGACTTCTATACTACGCCATAGGGTGGAAATTTCAAAGTAATTGATGATAGAATTTGCCTTCTTAAAGCAAAACAGGAAGAGGAGAGAGGACAGGGGAAAAAAAAAAAAAGACAAACAACAGAAATCAGGTCACCTGGGAAAACTCATATTGCTTTTTCATTGTGACTGTGCACATCATGTTATAGCAGATACCATCCTGAGACGTGAGGCCTCAGGTTAGGTATCCACAAGCCAGCCTCAACAGTTCCCACTAACAGGGCCTGACTCATCCAGGCAGACTTCATCAATTCTTAATGAGCCCACAGTCCCTGAAGTCCTAGATACTTCTTTCCTGTGACTCACTAGTGTCTTGCAGGATTGCTGTCCCAAGTCCCCCACATTCTTTGGTCTCTACTTCTCAAAAGTCACTTTCCCCTTCCCATCCCAGGTCTAGATTGTGGGTCCCCATCCCCTTCCTTCTCTTTCTCCCCATAACCTCTCTCCCTCCTCTTTTTTGTTCTTTATAACTCATCCCTTCCTTCTCTCCCCTTTCCTCCTCTTTTCCTCTTGTTAATTTTCCTTCCCTCCTTTTCGTCCTCCTCCCTATTCCCTTCCTGTTTTTTCTCCTCCCCTCCTCCCGCCTTCTCCCGCCTCCATCCGCCTTAATCTGGGGACTCACCAGGTGCAGGGCCAGTGGCAGCAGCAGCAGGAACAGCCACAGGTAGAGGTGGCAGCTGTTGGTGAATTTGCTGTGCTCGGGGTCGTGGTACCAGCCCCCCGTGAGTGCGGCCCACACGCCCTGCCTGAGAAGCTGCAACACCTGGGACGCCATGCCGGCAGAGTCTGGCAGGGACCGTGTGTGCCCTGGGGCTCAGCACTCTGGGGCTCAGTACAGTGGTGTGTACAGGTGTGCTCCAGTCGTGCCCCCGCCCCCGCCCCCGCCGCCCAACCCACGGCAGACGCTGCACAGCTCAGACCGGTACAGCGCGGTGCCAGAGCCGGCTGGTGGTGCCGGGCAGGTGCGCGCCATGTCCAAGGGAAGGAGGATTTTCCCATCATGCTCCGCGACCGCTGCTCAAGGATGCTCCCTCAGCTCCGCCCTGTGCCCACCCCAGAAGGAGCTCGATCCCTCCCTCTCCCTTCTTGGTGGCTGCCTTTCTTTCCGAATCTCCCAGGAGTGAGTTTGCAAGGTGTGAGAATGTTCCCGTGTGAGAGTCACAGACGGGAAACTCCTTGGCTTTTGCTTTTGTTTTGTCACCTGCACCGAAAGGTTTAAGTAACCTCAAGGCCCAGGCTTGCAGTATTCAACGCAATTTCTTTTGAGCCCCACCCGCGGGGCTTTGGTCTCTGTGACCTTGTCTGACTACAGGGTGGAGTCTCTGAAGTTTTATGCTCAACCTGATCTGCTCCCACTGATTGCATTTCCATGTTTTCTCTCTTCCACCCCCAGTTACCCAATTGGGCACACAGAGACGACAACCGTCTTTTTGAAATAATCTTTGGAGCTTCAATTAATCACTGGTGCTTTTATTTTTACATTGTTTTATTTTATTCATGAGGCCAGGTCTCACTCTGTAGACTGAATTGGCTTGTAAGGGATTAATGTGGCTCAGGCTGTCCTGAAAATTCATGGCAATCCTCCAGAGTACTGAGACTAAGGCGTGAGCAACTGCATGTAGGTCTCCATATATATATATATTCCCTGACATAATCCGGGATAGCAACCTACCAGTTGGAAAGACTAAGAGGAAAAGAAGGGAGAGTCTGGGGAGAGGGAAGAAACGGAGGAAAGCGGGTTTTTTATGTATGGCGCTAGGTGGCGCTAGATCGCTGCTGTACTAAAGCCCATTCTTGAGGCACTACCAAACAGGCAAGGATTAATAAATGGCGAATTTGACATAGCAGACAGACAGCCTGTCCCCAAAATAACGGCTCTAATTTTCACTTAAATTTTTTCACGTCTCACATAGGTCAGCGTGTATTCTGTGTGTCTTGTGGGGGATATTATTGTTTATTTTAGGTCTTGTATTTTCTTTCTTAATTTTCTATACAACGAGGGTCCCTGAAACTCAGGAGAGAAACAACGAAAGAGAAGTCCTGAGTCTCAATTGAATAAGTTTTAAAGAAATAAGAAAAAGACTTTAAGTATTAAAATAATGTGCAATGATCTACAACCCCAAGTGAGATTAAAAACCAAACAGAAATTAGCCTTCAAATAAATCTTAGGAAACTGGTGTCTGCAGTTATAGGATAAATAGCTGATGGACTCATTGCCCTCCAAAACAAGAAAAATACAGGCAAAGCATCTAAGACCAGCTGTTCCAGACTCCTGAAATGCAATAAAGCCACAGACCAAATGGAAAATCATCTATTTGATTAATTACAAAATAATTAACCAAAGCCGCTCCATCCCAGTGCCAGTGTCATATGAAAGGATGACACCTTGACCACACATACTCTTACAAGGCTCCATAAGGGAAGCTGCTAAATAGGTAAATGCAAAAACAAGTATAAACACCTTGTGTATATTGCTCCCTTTGTCCTGACAGCTGTCTAAAAGGGAAGCCATGTAATGTAAAAATCTTAAAACTGTGGCCAGTGAAATGGCTCAGTGGCTTAAAGCACTGTCAACTCATGCAGAGCACTGGAGTTCAGACTCTATAGGTTCTGCTCCTGGGGATCTGACACCGTCTTCTGACTCACAAGGGCACTGGACACATAATTGCAGTCAGGACACCCTTACAATAAGGTAAAAATAAATAAGTTTCTTTTTAAAAGTTCTCATCTTCATCTTACAGTTACTATGTACTTACTCACAGCCACTGAATCTGTACTCTGAGAAAGCACATGGTGTGTGTGTGTGTGTGTGTGTGTGTGTGTGTGTGTGTGTGTGGCACGCGCGCATGTGTGCGCATGTGTGCATGTGTGTGTGAGAGAGAGAGAAAGAGAGGATATCTGTGCCAGTTAGTTGTTCCTTTTAAACAAATTATACAGAGAAGAAAGAATTAATTTCAAAGTAAAATACCAGACCCTTGAACGGCCTCAGAGTGCATAAGCAGATTCTGCAGCGTGAGCACCCCCCTCACACAGGAAGTGACTCCAATGTAAATGAACTCATGTCTACTGTGTTGGGTTACCAGAGTGTATGGGATCCCTTTGTAATGACATTTTAGCCCTGTTCAGTGAGTATCTGAAGCAGTGGGAATAAAGCAGACTTTGAAACCAAGAAATAAGAAAAGACAACAAGCCTAAGGAAAGCAGTTGGGAGGTTTTAATGCGTGTGGATTAAGAAACCAGAGAAGAGGAAGCCCCTCAGAAATAAAAGCAAATACGCTGGCCAAGTGTGCCCTAAGAGGTGTTGGGGCCATACAATCAGTAAATCAATAGCTAACCTCGGCAGAGATAGGGTACTCCTTCAATACACTAGGGTGGGGCATGGAAACAGGAAAAAGACATAGTAAGAAGACACACGGTAAAATGAATGGGAAAAAAAGATTAGAACTATGTAATTAAATGCAAGGACAACGTTATCCTTCAGAAGTATCTTGAAGACACATTAGCTGAAAATGCTGGAAGGGAAGTGTGGGACTGGAGAGATGGCTCAGTGGCTGAAAACACTTCCTGTACTTTCAGAGAATCTGAGCTCAGTTTCCCACCCACATGGTGGCTCACAACAATCTGTAACTTCAACTCCAGGGAGTCTGTGGCACTCTTCTGGCTCTGAGGGCATGTACATACATGCACATACATGAATTACATGAATACAAAAAATAAATATTTTTAGAAAAAAAATGCTAAGGCAAATATATACATATGCACACACACACACACACACACACACACACACACACTATATGCCAGGTGTGGTGGTGCATGTTTTATTACAGCAGCCAGAAGGCAGAGACAGGTGGATCTCTATGAATTCAATGCTAGCCTGGTCTACATAGTGAGCTCCAGACAGTCAGAATAATATAGAGAGACCCTGTTTCAAAGATTAATGTATGGATGTATATATGCAAAGTATTCTATAACTGATATATATTTGTACAAATTTGTCTCATGTATAGTTACATCTGTTCTTGGAGAAACACAATTAAACTCTGAAATAAGGAAACACATGGCCAGGAATGGAAGGAATGTGGGGGAGAAAATTAACTTTTATATGGATAGCCTCTTATAAACATGTTTTTTTTCACATATTTTTCATACTTAAAATATGTATGAAATAATGAAGTAGTATTTACACTTAGATGTCCTGGGCTCCTTTGAGGTAGATTCTAAACACATCTTTTTAGAATTAAAAGATGAAGAAAGGTGATTAAGAGAATAATAAACAAATAGGGGTAAACCAACTTTTTTCAGTGACCAACTTAGAATCAACCCCGTGGGAAAGCAGGTTTCCAGCACCCAAGTTAATATTGAGGAGAATTTATATGCTGGATAAATCAGAGCTGGCCTCAGACTTCACCTGTTAAATGACACCGATGACATGTGCCAATATTTCTTCAATACATTTAATTTTAAATCTTGGGTAGTTAGGCTGCAAGTTTTGAAAGACAGCTTTACTGATTTCATAAAATTAAAGAAGAATTGACAGGTAATAAAACACCCTTCAAGCAACACTAGTTGAAACTGTTTGCTCACTTTATTCGGCTTCTTGAATAAGGGGTCACAGAGAGGGGAAGGGTGTCCAATGACCATTGCCTATGTGTGTGTATGTATGTAAGCGTACTGTTTGCATGCAGGAGCCCGTGGAGGTCAGAGGAGGCATCGGGTGTCCTGGAGCTGCAGTTACAGGCAGTATCAAGCCACCACGTGAACTGTACTTGGGTCCTCTGCAAGAACACTCCTTGCTCATAACTACTGAGTCATCTCTCCATTCTCACAGGAAACAATTATAAGCAGTGGTTACATGTCTAGACTGTGTCACTATTTCCCTGGTATTTCATACCCCTGATGCCTTCCGGATGATAAAACAACCATAAAGTAGCAGTAGCAATAACATCCAGGAAAAAAAAATCAAGAAGGCCATATCATAAAGCTAATCAATCACCACAAATCAATGACCACCACCAAACTGACCACCACGAAGTTGATTGACATAATGCTGACCACCATGGCTTTGGGCCTATGTGTTCTTATAAGGAAAGCAGTGAATGCTGAGGCCAGAGGCAAGCAGCTAAGGGGGTAGATTCACACTGGGTTACAACAGGTGTGCTCCCAGGTATTACAAGGGCTAGAAAGGTCAACTGGGCTCACTAGGGATTTCTGAAGAAATGCTAGATATTAGTTTGAAAGACGGAGAAAATGATGGCTTCATGGATAAACCTTGCAACATTATTAGCAAGTGCTGCGTGTAAAAACAGTGCTTGGATTCTGAGTGTGTCTCTGAGAGCCTCTAAAAAGGGTTGTTTATTTGTTCTCATTAATCCTCACAGTCAACATGTGCTTTGGGGAGGGCCTCCTCTTGTCTGTTGAGACAGGTTCTTGTGTAGCCCAGGCTGGCCTCAAACTATCTGTATAGCCAAGGATGCCCCTGAGCCACTGACCTTCTGTATTCTACCTCAAGTCCTAGGATTACAGGTGTGAGCTGCCATGCTTGGCTTATGCAGTCCTGGGGGTCAAACCAGGGCTTCCCAAAACTAGGAAAGTAAGTACTCCATCAACTGAGCCACATGCCCAGCTCTTCCTCCTGTGTCTACAAAGAGATTTAGACCAAAAGCCAAAGTTCTCTAAACAGATCTGTGGTGTAGAGTCTCTTGCTCTGTCTTGACTAGTTGAAGGAATTCACTCTCACCTCAAAGATCTGATATTCGGGGAAACCCCTCGTTTTCACCAAATTAGTGATATAAACAGGTCAGACAGTAAATCTATGCAAAGCAGAAGTATTAGCAGGCAAAATAGGGATTGTCCAGTTTTTGGAACTCAATAAAAAGTAAACAAAGCAACCCAAACAGAGCCCATCCACATCCATCTTTGTAGAGCCTCTCTCTCTCTCTCTCTCTCTCTCTCTCTCTCTCTCTCTCTCTCTCTCTCTCTCTCTCTCTCTCTCTCTCTCTCTCTCTCTCTCTCTTTCTCTCTCTCTCTCTCTCTCTCTCTCTCTCTCTCTTTCCTCTATTTTTGTTAGTACCTTCAGGGCCTTGTAAAGAATCAGTCATTATATGCTTGAAAACAGTCAAGGACATTATAAATAAAATTCAACAAAAATTCAAGGAGCAGCTGGCAGGTGGACAGACTGGTGCCAGAGTAGAGCCCAAGGTCATAAGCACTGTGGTTCTGCACCTGAAGGGATATCAGCAAGGGTGGAAGCGTGGCCTTGGCTTTCTGGGTGCCTTCAGCCTTTCACACTGTAGCAGTTTAATGAAATGGTCCATTGTTCCTTTCCCCAGTCCTGTAGTAATCTGTAACTACAAGGCTCTCTGGCTGCAGGGCTGCAGCTTGGCTCCAAGGATTAAAGTAACAGAAATCTTACAATTGAGGATGACTCTGTCTCAGGCAGAGTGCCAGCTGAAACCGAGAATAAACAGTAACCTGATCCACAGACTGTGCTCAACAATAGATGCCAGTAACTAGCTGCTGTTATTGTTATTTTTATTCATTTAACTCCACAGCTTTAAATATGTGAGAAGGGGGTGGTAGCAAGAGCACTGCCAAATCACAGTCTCTCAAGGCATTAGAAAAGCACCCTGCTGCTTCACTAATAGCTTCTGAGAAACTGAGACTTCCAGAAAACAGTAGCATCAAACACCACCTCATCTATTTCTTTCACTGGGCGCTTGCTCGAGTCTTGCCTTCTGCAGGAGGCCACTCTCACTCCGTCCACACGTTTGAAGATCCCCACTGGCTCCTCCACTAACTATTGTTGACCCATCATTCCCTGATGTCTTTCCTATGGTTAATCCGGGCATGGTGGCGCATGTCTAGAATCCCAGCACTTGGGAGAGTGAAGGCAGGAAGATCAGGAGTTCAAGGCCTGTCCTGGCTACATAGTAAGTTTGTGGCTAGCCTGAGATGCAGAAGAGAAGAGAGGAGAAGAGGGGAGGGAAGGGGCGGGCAGGGCAGGGCAGGGGAGGGGATTAGGTTTAATTTGGGGCTGGGAATATAGTTCAGCAGTGAAGAGTAGCCCAGAGTGAACAAAGCCCTATGATCAGTTCCCAGCACACAAATACATCAGTAAATATTACATTCCTATGCATAAATAAGTACGTTCTAATCCATGATGTATTCATTTGTCCTGTTTGCTTTTCATCTAATCCTGGTAAAATACAAGTTTGCAGTGGCTAACACTTTGCCTCATCATCTATTCTATCTCAAGCACCTAGAGAGGGCCTGCTGTCCTATGTGCTGAGTAGTCAGCCATGTCTTCCTCTCTGTTACAAACAAGGTTAGTGAGTGTATTTACTTGGTTTAAATTGTAGCATTGTTTACAGTAAATAAGAATACTGATGACAAAAGGGTGTAAGTTACAATTAGTCTCCAGATACACAATTTATTTTCCAAACAAAAGTGTCTCAAGGGGCAGGAGAGATGCATCAGTGGTTAAGAGAGTAGCAGCTCCTGCAAAGGACCTGGGTTAGATTCCCTCACAATCCCAGTACCAAGGGATTTAACACTCTTGGCCTCTGAGGGCAGCAGCCACACAAGTAGTGTGCAGATACATGCAGACAAAATGTTCATCCACATAAAATTTAAAATATTCATACACATAAAAGTAAAAATATTCATACACATAAAATATTCATATACATAAGATTAAAGTATCATGACTTATTTTTTTCACTGCTAGGCATTGGATGTAGGGCCTTGTGCCTGCCAGGGAAGCACTGTATCACTGAGGGACATCTTCAGCTCTTAGCATCAAGGTTTTAAATATAATGTACCCTAGGGCCTTTGAAAGTCCCGACTCCAACTCTGCATCTTAATCATCTTGGGGATAGTTTTAATTTAGCTGGAAGAATAAAAATAATCTTTGATTCGGGAATACATACAAAGTATAAGCAAAAAAAAAACACACAGAAAGAAATATGCTATGGATTTCCTATTCTAATAAATAATAGGGTCCACCATAAGTAAGACTAACAGGAAAATAATGCCGCCATTTCTTACTTAGCACAGATCAAGGGCTGAGGTTTGGGAAGTTCAGTGAATGCTTGAAACAACCACATGGGAAAAACACTGCTGCTCCTCCATGTTAGAGAGGAAGTGGTTGAGGAACAAAGATCAGGTTTTATACAGCACTCACTGACAAAGCCAGGACTGGACCCTGGTCTCTTATCAGACCCCACTGTTCGCCACAGGGCTGTGTCCCTGCTCATGCCCATGATGAGTCATACTAAATTATAGCATACAGATGAAACCACACACACACACACACACACACACACACACACACACACACACACACACACAGAGAGAGAGAGAGAGAGAGAGAGAGAGAGAGAGAGAGAGACAGAGACAGAGAGAGACAGAGAGAGTCTCAGGCTGTCCATATATCCAGAAATAAGCTAAAGATGAACTACTTCTGGCAGTTACATAGAAGCCAGCATTCTTCAGGAACCTGTGAAACAAGTTTTCGGTCCCCAAGAAGGAGTCATTTCCCTGACTTCTGGCAGAAGGGACATATGGCTCTCCAACTGGCATATACCTGTGGCATTCATCAAAACCCATGCTGGTCTGCAAGCTCCCTCAGTATCACAAATACCTGTTACACACTTCAGGGTCTATACTATCATCCTAGCTCTTCTCATCTTCTTGTGTAACTCCTCCCCCAGCTACTAGCCCACTGTATAATCCACATAATGTGTCCATGGGATGGGTTCTCTTTCTCTTTCTCTCCCTTCGGCCCCCTCCCTCTCTTGATGTCCTCTTCCTCGTGCTCTTTCTTTCTGACCCCTCTCTCACACTACGCTCTAGTGTCTGTCTCTTGATACCTTGATATCTTCACTGTTCTCTCCCACCCTCCCACTTCCTTAGCGCTGGCTGAGTTCAGTCTGCTTTATTCTCTCTCTGTCTTTCTCTCTGTGTCTCTCTGTCTCTGTATCTCTGTGTCCCTGTGTCTCTGTCTCTCTCTCTCACTCTCTCTCTCTCTCTCTCTCTCTCTCTCTCTCTCTCTCACTCTCTCTCTCTCTTGACTCTTCCAGATGCCTCTGGATATTTCCTTTCTCTTGTTCACAACAATAATAATAATAAAAAAGCAAAAAAAAAAAAAAAAAAAAAACCAAAACCCAACTTCCCCGTAATAATGGAGGGGTCATGCCAACAGTTTCTTTATTCACCTTCCTGCAATTCTATTTTCTGGACAGACAAATAAAAGGAAAAATGGGTGTTGTACATAAGTAAACATTTTTCTATCCCTAGCAATTTTTTTCAGAGTAAAATTTTAAATTACACTTGGGGTATGCATATGTGCACATGCAAATATGCCCGTGCACCATACACACATGTGGAGGTCAGAGGACAACATGAGTGGTCAGTTTTCTCTGCCACCATTTGTATCCCACGAATTAAACATGGACCATTATATTAAGCCATCTTACTGGTCCATTTTTTCCAGATTTTAAAACACTCCCTCCTGGTCCTAGGTCTTGAGGAAATACTTTTCTTATTCCTTGGCCCTCTCTGGCTTCTAGCCTCTTTTGGGATTCAGTATAGACTCAGTGACAAGGTCATCTCTGCTCTGATTCTCTTCCTCAGCTCTTCCCAGGCAAGCATCGGTTCCTGTCCCTGAGTGGCATCAAAGCTGGTAACAACAGCATGTTTCCAGGTTGCTCCTGTTCCTGTTCTCTTTCCATCCCTGACAAGGTCTCACTCACATTCCCTCTCTCCCATTAGAAATTCTTGTTTTGAGGGTGGTCAGCTCTCTTGGAATGTCAGTGCTGACTGTCCTGTGACTAATAGCCCAGGTCAGGCCAACTGATATGGGACACCACATGTCACTGACACCGTGTCACCAACACCCAGTCTTGCACTGCTTTACAACCTCCTGTGACCCTCAAGACCTGTGTTTATCTTTAGAGTTATTTCCTCATGCCTGTAAGTGCTGACCCTCTCAGATCCCAAAGTCAAGGACAATTAATTTTCACTGTCTCTGTTTCCTCACCCCTTCCATTATCAGTTTGTGTTTTTGAGACAGGGTCTCTTGTTGTCACTTCTACTATCCTGAAACTCACTTTCCTCCTGCCCCCATCTCCCAAGTGCTGGGATTGTAGCTGTATGCCTCCATGACCAGGTCACCTCGTTTATTTGGTTTCTTTCTCCCAAAACACCACATCCCTTCCACACTACAGAAACACATTTCAACCGTGTGTGTGTGTGTGTGTGTGTGTGTGTGTTTCTTTTATGTTCCTGCCTGTGTATCTAAGTATATGTGCACCATGTGCATGCAGTACCCACAGGGGCCATAAGAGGGCACCAGATCCTTAGAGCTAGAATTAAGAGGCAGTTGTCAGCCACCATGTGAGTGTTGGGAAACCAACTCACAATCTCTGGAAGTGCGGCCAGTGCTCTTAACAGGTGGACCATCCTCCCAACCCCACAGAAGTTTTTAGAAGTTAAGCCCTCCCTTCCCTGGCAACAGTCCCCCCTATTCCTCTGTGGGACTCCCTGAGTTGAGTGACAGTCCATGACAGAGTTCTCAGCTGTCATGACCCATGGAGTTCCTGTCAGACAAGAAACTGCTGCGGAAGCAGGCTTCGGAGAAGTCGCTTTCTCACAAGCCTTTTCATGGAAGCCTTTGCCATCCTATTCTGGTGATGTTGTTTTATCCTTGAGTCAGTACAGTTTCCACAACCCTTTCCTCTCAGAGTGATTCATGCTCAACTTAAGCACCTGAGTCTTGACCTCATTGCTCGTAGGTGAAAATCCACATTCCTCGTTGGAGGTAGAAGGCACTACAGTGTAAATATTAGAAACCCAAAGATTTAGGGCTGCGGGGATGGCTCTGTAGGTAAGAGCACCGCTGCAAAGGCATGAAGACTTGAGTTTGGATTCCCAGGACCCAGATTAAAAAGCCTGGTGTAGCCATCTCTGACACGGGTGTAGCACTGGGAGATGAGAGCATCCCTGGGGCTTGCTGACTGCTGACCTAGCTCCAGGTTCAGGAAGAGATTTTTATCTCACAAGCATAGGACAGAGAAAGGTGCTATCAGATGCCCTCTTCCAGTCTCTGCACCTAGGCATGTGCGCCCGCACACACGTACATGCACACACACAGGCACACACATACATGCACGCACACACGCACGCACACACACACACACACACACACACACACACACACCACACTAAAAACTATATACATAAGAGTAATTGAAAGCATGTTTGTGAAGGGGACCCAGCAGATATCTCCTTGCTCTATTAAGAAATGCTGAGCTTGGCTGCTGGCACACACACTCCTAACCCCAGAGTTCAGAAGGCTGAGGCTGGAGCACTGCTGTGAGTCCCAGGCCAACCCTGCGTTCTTAAGTGTGTACAAGGACAGCAGGGGGCTACATGGCAAAACCCTGCCTCCAAAAAGGAGTATTAATATTGGTGCCAACCACTGTTTGAGAATTGCTGTGCTTCAGTACCCTCCAGGCTCTTCACAGATACCCTGTGAGGAAGGCACCAGCTAACTGCTGTTAACAATTCACAGATGAGCCAATTCAGACACTGAACAGGCAGCAGAAACAAAGCAAACTGTCGGAGACCTTTAGTGCCTTCCTTGGCACTGGTCAGGACACCCAGGCTTAGTACATGATTTTGTGACTGTATTCTCTATTTGTTTTAAGCTCCATCAGTTGCATGCAGCACCCTGGAGCTCACGGGGTCCACCAAGGGAGCTGAATGAAGAGATAGAAAGGGAAGGATATGATTAGCTATGATGGAAGAGAAAGCTTGTTATAGATATGAGGGAGAGCAGAGCCAGAGGCAGACGCGTGTGGGAGAGTCCAGATACACATGGCCAGCCGAGTTGGGCCATGTGGGAGAAGGGGAGAGGGGGAGAAAGGGAACCAGGTGCAGCAGCCAGGAGGCAACGGTACAAAAGTGTGAGTAACCAAAATGTCTGGATTATATAGGGAAGAGTAGCCCAGGCCCCCAGGACTGGAGAGTTCAGGGTAGGAGGCAGGGTAGGCAAGCCAGGAGGACCCAGTAACAGGTAAGGAGTGAGGGCAACTGGAGAACCTGGTCGCCAGCGTCCCCTTTGAATTGTTAAGGGTACTTCCTTTAACAAAACCGCTAGTCGCGGCTTTGACATATAACTGTAGCCTACATCAGAGCCAGTAGGTGCAGCGGGCTACGCGTGACCCGTGGATGCCTGACATGGCAGAGCTGAAGGAACAGGGACGCATCAGCTTTCTGAATTATGCAACTGTGGTTTGCTGCACTCGCGCTTCCCGCTTCGCTTCTGGACCTGTAGCCTGGTGAGACCAAGCACTCCCGGCCCAGAGACGAGCATTTGTTGCTGGGATGATTTGTCACTTCATTTCTGGAGCGCTAAGATCCTCTTCTCTTCGTTTCCCTCTTTTCACAGCGGAATCCAACCACCCTCATGTACCAAGGTCTCTAACTTTCCGGAAATCTGAGAGGTCCCAGGCTTGCTCCTCCCTCCGGCCACGAGAAAGCGGCATTCCTACTCCAGGAAGCTGGAGGGCGAGCTCAGAATAGGACACAAAAGGAGGGGAAAAGGGATGACAGACTGGGGGCGGGGTCAGAATGGACCTAAAAAGCAGGTGCTGGCTCTTCAGGGCGGTTGAGGAGACCGAGTGACGTAGAAGACCTGCGGGCCCGCTATAAATAATGGACTTAGAGCGGGATGGGGATATTCTGAAGATAAGCGCTCGCGGGCCGTATCCACACTCCTAAAGGACCTGTTGAGGGTGACCTCTGGGTGAAGATTCAGGGTTACCAATGAACTCAGAGTGGAGGGAAGGGCCAAGAAGGCTGGCACCAGGGCGAGGTAAATGGACCTTGAGGTGTGGCTTCGGGAACACCAGTGAACTTGGAGAATGAACTTGGGGAGGGGCTAATGACCTGGAGGGGTGGATCCAGGGGCGCCAATGAACGTGGAGAATGAAATTAGAAAGGAAGGGCGGGTGGAACCAGGGAGGCTTGGAGGGAGGACCCAGTCCGGTCCTGGAGAGCAGAATTGCAGGGACAGAAGTGTCCACTTAGTGGAATGGAAATATAGGGGGTGTATCAGGTCCAGGAGGCGGGTTCATATCAGGCTCCTGGGCTAGTTCCAGGGGCTAAAGAGCCCGGAGGGCGGGACGGGCACTAGGGCGGGACTAATGGACCTAGAGGGTGGATACAGGGCTAAAGAAACTCGGCGATAGGACTGGTGCCAGAGGGAACCTGGAGGACCGAGCGAAAAGGAGGCGGGGCTTGGGGGTTACAGGGAGTGCGCGGGAGTTCAAGGCAGGCTCAGCACCTGCCCTCCGCGCCAGTGGCAGAAGGAAAGAGCTAGCCAAGCAAGAACCCGGGCCGAGTCCAGAGCCCTCGGGCAGTGGGCGTGACCTCTGTCGCCCTGTTTAGTCCCTTCACCCCTTTCCTGTTGGCTTGGACGGATGGAGTGCATCGTTGGAGACCGGGGAAACTGAGGTGGTGGCTACGGCACTTGGTCCACCAGAGACCTCTCAATCGCCCCTATGGCGCTGCCTGGAGCCGAGGGCACAGTAGACACTCCACTGTCCCCAGCCCGTGGAGACTCGGGGTGCTCCTCAGCCGGAATGTGGACCGCACTTTACGACTACGATGCGCGCGGCGAGGACGAGCTGAGCCTGAGACGCGGCCAGCTGGTGGAGGTGCTGTCCCAGGACGCCGCGGTGTCAGGCGACGAGGGCTGGTGGGCCGGCCAAGTGCAGAGGCGCCTGGGCATCTTTCCCGCCAGCTACGTGGCGCCTTGTGGCCAGGTGCCGCCGTCTGCGCCGCCCAAGCCGCGTCCCTGCTCACCGTTGCACGTGGACTTCGAGCGCCTAGAGCTCAAGGAGCTGATCGGTGCCGGCGGCTTCGGCCAGGTGTACCGCGCCACTTGGCAGGGCCAGGAGGTGGCAGTAAAGGAGGCACGCCGGGACCCTGAGCAGGACGCGGCGGCAGCGGCAGAAAGTGTACGGAGAGAGGCGCGGCTCTTTGCCATGCTGCAGCACCCCAACATCATCCAGCTCCGGGGCGTGTGCCTACGGCAGCCGCACCTCTGCCTGGTTCTGGAGTTCGCGCGCGGCGGGGCACTCAACCGCGCGCTGGCAGCCTCCGCACCGGATCTCCGAGCGCCAGGCCCGCGCCGTGCACGCCGCATCCCCCCGCACGTGCTGGTCAATTGGGCGGTGCAAATCGCCCGCGGCATGCTCTACCTGCACGAAGAGGCTGTGGTGCCTATTCTGCACCGCGACCTCAAGTCCAGCAACAGTAAGTGAGACTAGCCCTAAGGGAAGGGGGTGCCAGGAACAGAGGTGTGGGGGAGGAGGTCTGCCCAGGACTCTGAGAGCGGGAAGACAGACACTGATTAACTTGCTTTAGGTCGGATCGTGCTTGTCCTGGCGTTATTACCTTTGGGCGCCTTTTTAAAAGACAGGGACAGGCTTGCTTGTAGATAAATTCTTGTTACGCTTTGGACCTGTGGGAAACCCCAGGGAATGTGTATTTGTCTATGTAGGTCTCCCAATTCATTTGTGCAGAACTCTGCTAGCCTTGACCTTAAGCCTCCTGGCCGTCATCAACCCTCCTCCTCGTTTCCTTCCACTTTACAAGTTTCCAATTCCCTTTTTACTGGTACATGCTGCAAACTTCATACATTCCAAGCAGGCACTCCGTTGGGGTGCTGTGCCCCCAAATCATCTCACTGTGAATATGGCTTCTTGTCATTGGGCTTTCCCAAAAGCTTAACATTCAGATGTCTCTGTATGACCTTATTGTTGTTGTCGTTTGGAGGAGAAATCTTTTTTTTTTTTTTTTTTTTTTTTTTTGCAAATCAGAAGTGCCCATTTGGGTTGAGAACAAGTTCACCGATCTCGTACGGTATGGCACTGGAAACCTGAAATGTCTGATGTCTGGTTGGTGTCAGTTACCTTATCTATAAGTCAGATTTTCCAGATGTTAGTAGAGAGCTGACATGTGATCTAAACACAAACCCTATTAAGATCTGCTGTGTAAGTGAGCTAGAGAGGGTTGTTGGTTGAAGTTGCCTTTTCCTAAGGAAGAGCCACTTCTCCCCCCTCCCCCAATGAAATGAAATACTAAAGGGTTCAGCCAGAGCTGGTGCTGACCAGCCAGTGTAGCATGCCCATCATGAAACCTGCTAGGACAGGAGCTAGCTGGAAGGACACCAGTGTCTTCTGCAGAGAGACAGTAGCCAGGGGAATGAATGGTACTTTTCCTATAAGCTAGCATGGATTTCCTTTCGCTATGAATCCGTCAGTACAGAAATGTACTTGAAAGTTATAAACATATTCTCTCTGTTATGTAAATTATGAATAAATTGAATGTTGTAGATATGCATGAGTACTGAATGGCCCTCAGCCGCTCCGCCCCCAGCCTATCTAATTTAGGTCTCAGCTGCCCCAGGGTGAGGGGCCAGTGTAAGGAAGCAGGTTGGGAAGAAGTGGTGGTGGTCCCTGTGTATCTCAGCTGACTGCGTGAAGGTCCCTGGGTGGCTTGCTTTAAAAACTGTGTTACTAACATGTAACATGATTTTCTGTTGTGTGATGTATTTATGTATGTCCAGGTACACATGTGTGAGGTCGTGCATGTGTGTACTCCTGCATGGGAAGGCCTAAAGTAAAGCTCCAGTGTCCTTCCTTGGGTGCCTTACACCTTTTTATTGAGATAGAGTCCCATATCCGGAATTCACCATATTTGGCTAAGCTGGTTGACCCATTGAGCCCCATGGGTTCTTTTGTCTGGGCCTCCCCACTGCTGAGATCATAAGAGTGCGCTTCCAGGCTGGGCTTTTTCTGTGTGTTCTGAAGATGGAAATCAGGGCCTGTCCTCGACGTTACACAGCAAGCACTTCACTGATTAAGCCCTTCCTTCCCCTGCACCACAGCACCATCTTTAGGAGCTTACTTATGTGTGTACTTCATGCTTGGTAGTTTCTACTATTAACCCGCTCTGAGAACAGTGTATTATGTAGCCTGCTGCCACATACCAAGGTCAGACTCCACCTGTCCAAACGCCTGGCCCTGGAGCGCCTCTGCAGGTCAATGACAGTACATCATACCATCCCCTCCTTTGCAGGAGCTTCATGATAACACAGAATGTTCTGCAAGTTAATACTGCCCAAGTTAATGCTCAAGATGCATTAATCCTTACACCAAAGGTTTGAGGCTGTAGCTACTGCATTTTGCACTGTGCTCAGTCTGGTTTGGTGGATGCAGTTGCAAGCACACACATGTGGAGACCAGAGAACAACCTCAGGACTTTTGCATTCCTCCAGTACCCTTTTCCTTTTGACTGAGACAAGATCTCTGATCTAGAAACTTGCTTATATTAGGCTAGGTTGACTGGCTTGTGAGCCTGAGATTCTACCTGTTTCATTTCCTGTGCTGGGATTACAAGCAGGCACCAGCATTCCCGGCTCTTACCTATGGGTTCTAGGACTCCCAGGCACACATGATTGCAAGCAAGTGCTTTACTGTCTGAGACATCTCACTAGTACTGGCTCAGTGCATCTTGAGGGCCACATCACATGTTCACCAGCAGTGCACGTTTGGTAGGTGTGTAAAGCACAAGAGGACATGGGAATCCTTGCTTACACACTTTTACATAAAAAGTGAACTTGTAAAGCACTTCTAACACTTGCAAATCTTTTTTAAAATAGGAAGTTACATGATTTCTGTTTATACCAGTCAACATTAGACTGCTGCATGTCGGGAGACACTTTGTACTTTGGAGGTAGTTCCACCCTAACTTAGCTTTGGAAAATCTTTTGCATTCAGAACAAATAGTCAAGCATCTGAGGGTATTTTTAATTTCTTTAAAGGCAGACAAGACTTTCTTTATTTTAAAATTGTAAGCAGCAGATTTATCTCAATTCCTAGAGTGCTTTCTTAACATGGGGCTCCATCTCCAGCACCCCAGAAACTGGTCATGGTGGGAAATCCTTGTAATCCCTGAACTCTGAAGGTAGAGGCTGGAGGATCAGAAATTCAGGGTTATCCTAAGATACATACTGAGTTTGAAGCCAACTTGGGCCATATGAGACCTTGTCTCAAAACACTAAAAAACTTTTAAAAATGCACTCCAAATGGATTAGTTGGCTAGACACTAACTTGGCCAAGGATGTGTTGTGATGTCACCATAATTATAATTACTTAATTAGAATGAAAAGAGATATTTGGAGGTGGCCGACAGTATTCAAATCACAATGAGGCCCACAGGGCTCTGTCCTTGATGTCTGCTTTATCTGTTTGGTGAACAAATGAGGCATCTTGGAATTCCCTGCTGTGTGGGAGGCTTCACCTTCTCACTCTCACTGTGGAGTGTAGCAACATGGCTTCAGCAGGTTGTGTTTGAGTGCATTATCTGCTGATTGTGGCAGTGCGTTCCTGACTTTCAGCAGGGCTTTGAGTCAATAGTAGGCTTTTATTTCAGTCTGCAGTCAGCCCACATGACTGAATGGGAGGGGAGGGCGTGCACCCCAGCCTGGCGGGGAAGGGGATTGCTGCTTGAACAAATGCCTGAGTTTCTTATTTACACTTATTTCTTTTCCCTCCCTTCCTTCCTTCCTTCCTTCCTTCCTTCCTTCCTTCCTTCCTTCCTTCCTTCCTTCCTTTCTTTTTTTGACAGGGTTTCCTCTGTGGAATTAGCAGTCTTGGAATTCACTCTGTAGACCAGGCTGGCCTTAAACTCACAGAGCTCCCCCTGCCTCTGCCTCCTGAGTGCTGGGATTAAAGGCATGGGCCACCATGCCGGGTGATTATGTACCTTTGGACAGATGTTCTTTTCTAGTGTGCTTTAAGTCTTACTGCTTCTTGGGGACTTGTCTGTGATGAAGCACCAGTGACAACTTTTGCCCTTTCTGATTGATGACTATAAACTGAAAGTTTAGCCAGGTTGCAGGTGTGTGTGTGTGTGTGTGTGTGTGTGTGTGTGTGTGTGTGTGTGTGTGTGTAGGCCAGAGGTCAGACTTAGGCACCATTCTTTAGGATGCTGCTGCCTTGTTTTTTGAGACAAGGTCTTGCCAATTTGGCCGGGCTTGCTGACCTGACCATCTGGTTCCAGGGGTCTGGCTGTGTCCACTTCTCTAGCACTGGATTATAAGCAAGTGCCACCATGCCTGGCTTTTTCATTTGGGTTCTAGGATATCGAACTCTGGTCCTTATGTTTGCACAGCGAGTACATCCCCCACTGAACCATGACCCCAGCAAACCTGAAGTTGCAGGGTTTGAGTTTCATGGTGGTAAAGAAATGCTGGGTCCCAGGACTCCTACAGAGCACAGCACAACACAACACAATACAACACAACACAACACAACACAGCACAGCACAGCACAGAGTAAGCATTGCTGGCTCAGCTGTCTATCTGTTTGACCTTGTGCCTTGCTGGAGAATGAAACAAAACAGTTTTAAGGACCCATAGAAACTGCCCCTTGCCCCATAGGGATGGATCTCATGGTCTTCCCAGAAATTCCTCAGTCACTCCCTGAGCTGCATCCTCAGACCTCCTCCTGTTTTTATTATGAGACATGGTCTGGCCTTATAGTGATAGCTGGCCTTGAAATAATTTTGTAACCCAGGCAAACCTTGAACTTTCTAATCCCAGCCTCCTGAGCAGCTGGAATCATAGATCTGAGCCAGCAGACAAAGCAGGTTTTATGTATACATTCATAGAGGAGAAAAAGAGCAAACAAAACACCTTGTGTTCCAGGACACATCTAAACCTCCTTGATCCTTTCTGGGTCACAGGAACACTGTGGCAAGGTAAGGGGCAGTGACAGTGTCTCTGCCATCAGAGTCTGATGAGAAGGACTGGCAGTCATGCAGGATAGTGATAGAGAGAGTGGTGGTGGTGGAGGAGGAGAGGGAACCACTTCAGAGCAGAGACCACAGGGAGCTGTGAAGTATCCTGGGATGAGAGCTTGGGGCCAAGGGCACATGCTCAGACCTGTGGGCTCATGGAACTCTGATGCCTCTGCCTGGGAGCCTGGGAGCCTGGGAGCCTGGGAGCCTGGGAGCCTGGGAGCCTGGGAGCCTGGGAGCATTTTGTGCCCAGAACTGGTGTGATCCGACTTGTGTGTTTATTTGTTTATTTACTGTATATGTGTATTTTCATTGCTGGGTGGAACACAGGGCTAGGCAAATGTGTGCTGTGTAAGTGCTCTACCACTAGGCTACATCCCAGCCCTGACTCATGCTTTTATTGATTAGACAATGAGCAGAAGGGATCAAGGTAGGTGTGAGGTGAGTGAAGGCTGTCATTGCTGTCCCATGAAAAGGGCTTCCAGGAATCTAGGGGTGATGCCCGAGACAGGCAGTGTAGTCCTTGCTTGCTCACATTAGCATGCGAATGTTTAGCATTACGAGAATCTTCAAGGATCAGGCCATTAACTTAAGACCATTTAGATCTGAATTCGGGTTTTTCTGTTTTGATTTGTTTTTGAGACAGAGTCTGATTGTAACATGATGGCCTCACCTCTGTAAGTAGACGGCATGACCATGAACTTCTATCCTTTTGCTGGTACTTCCTGAGTGCTGGGATTATAAGCATGTGCCCGCCACCACACCCCTTTATGCAGGGCAGGCGTGGGGTGGAATCTGGAGCTTCCTGCATGCTAGCCAAGCCGAGCACTCCACCAACTGAGCCACATTTCCAATCCTGGATTTGAATGTATCTGTATCATCTCCTGGTGGCTGTGTGACCAGGGTCAAGTTACAGAACACCTGATTTGTGACGCTGTGTACAGAAATCTTTTCTTGGAAACCGACTCTAGTCCTGTGGGGAAAATCTGTTCCCTGGTTCTTAACACTTCAAAGGCAGTTGGGTAAACATTACCATGGAGGCAAATAGCCTTGTAAGGAACAGTAACAGTTACAGGTGTGGCTGGATGGAAAGGCCAGGATGGAGTTGGTGGGAGGAAATGTGTCCAGCGTGGCCATGCACTGAACCTCAGTGTCACGCAATGGTGTGTGTCCATAGAAGCTGTGGAACAAGATGCCATTGTCTACACTGTGGTGGTGCAGTCAGAGATTGCCAGGATAGCAGTAGCAAAAATAAAGTGACCCTCAGACATCAACTTCACACACATTGTGCATAATTTATGAACACACCACTGTCTGCTTTGATTTTTTGATTCCCTGGAGACTTGAAATATATATATATATATATATATATATATATATATATATACATATGTATATATATATATTCATTTGGTTCACTGACTAGCTGAAGTTTTTCTTTCTTTTTTAAAAATCTTCTTTATTTCTTTTTGATTTTGTATGTATGGGTATTTTGCCTGCGTGCATATCTGTTCACCAGCTGCATGCCTGGTGCCCACTAAGGCACGAGAGGATGTCAGACCCATGAAATGGGAGTTACAGCTGGGCTTGAGTCACCTGTAGATGCTAGAATCAAACCTGAGTCCTTTGGAAGAGCAGCCAGTACTCCTAACTGAGCCATCTCTCCAGTCCCTACTGTGTGTGTGTGTGTGTGTGTGTGTGTGTGTGTGTGTGTGTGTGTGGTCTGAGCATCTGTCCACCTTAGTTTTTTTTTCCTTGAGAGAGGGTTTCTCTTTGGAGCCTGTCCTGGAACTCGCTCTGTAGACCAGGCTGGCCTCTAACTCACAGAGATCTGTCTGCTTCTGCACCCCCAGTGCTGGGATTAAAGGTGTGAGCTGACACCACCCTGCTTGGTTTCAGTTTTTTTGAGGATCTCTCAAAAAAAGTACTTTACTGATGGAGCTGTCTCCCCAGCCCACAGCCTGCTCTCTATAATAGATGTCTCCACTGTTAACTCACTGGGCTGGTAGAAATGCCCATATAGAGTTTTCATGCCATAAGCTGTGAACAGTTTTCCATGACAGTGGAATACTGTTGCAAAGGCTTATCTCATGCATTCAGTTTGTGAGTGATGTGGGGGGGCATCTATTTTAGTTAACTGTATATGGGGTTTCTTTACAGAAGTCTCTTCTTGTACCTAGTACACACGTTCATTTGTTCATCCATCCATCCATCCATCCATCCATCCATCCATCCATCCATCCATTCATACATACACAGGGCTATTTATTGGCTGTATATTAGGTGTCAGAATTCCTTCCAGGTTCTTGGCTCTCTGTAGTGGAGAAAGTCTAAACAAGTTCCTTGCCCTAGTGCATGACACAGGCATTAAATCAGTTGGCTGGTGAATGATGCTTAGCCTAAGTGCTTAGGCTGGAAGGGAGATAATAGTCAGATGTGGTGTGTTCATACTTGGAATATTAGGATTTGGGAGTATGAGGCAGGAGGATTTTTGGGAGTTTGAAACCACCCTAAGCTACATGGTGAATTTCATGTCAGCCTGGGCATACAGTGTAAGACCCTCTGTCAAAGCAAACACAAACAACAGCAAGAAAGCTGGGGGGGCATGCTAGCCCAAGCATGCTATAAAGAGAGACTCTGTCTCAAAGAAAGCCAAGAGATTGCGCATTTGTTAGGGTAAGCAGCACTGTTCTAGATTGTCCTCCCAACAAGTGGGCCTTTAGGAAAGTCCTGAGTCTTGAGGAAGTGTCTGGGAAGAATCACATTCTTGTGGAAGGTTCTTAGCAGGAAGTTGGCATGGGGGGGGGTGAAAATGAGAAGAGAACACCTGTTTAAACCCTCGGGGTCTACAAAGCTTTGACTTGTCATGGGAGGGTTTGAACAAAGCTGTGTGTGGTCTCATGTTGTCTTGTGTATGCTTTTATTTATTTGAGTGTCACAGGCAACGAACAGAGAGCAGATGCAGAGCCCTGATGGGAGTGAAAAATCCCTGAGTCAGAATGAGGGAGGGAAGGAGGGGAGTCAGAAAAGACAGGGGTCTGGAGATCTTTTGGGAAGAGGGGATGCAAGCAGGAATAGCTTGGAGGTGAATCAAGGCAGGGAAGGGGTTCTCTAAGGCCAGCAGAGGTGGGGCTAGGGCTAGGCTTCAGGGAGCAGTGTGCTCTGAGGACACCTGCTTGGCTGTAAATATTTTTACAGCCTCTTCCTTTGTGAGGGCAGAGGTGAGTGGTTTTACACTTAGCATGTGATACAAGGTGAGAACTTAAGGTAATTTATCCTCCCAACCAGACCTGCTGTACAGTCTTGGTTATTTGGTTACGCTTTTAGCCAACAAAGACACAACCAAACACATGAAAATGCCAGGTCCAGTTGTCATGCTCCCAACATCCACAAGGTGGCTCCAGTTCCAGGGGAATCTGACTTCCTGTTTGGGCCTCTGAAGGCACTAGAGAGGTAAATGGTGCACATATATATGTACATGTGGACAAAAAAACTTGCACATATAGTAAAAATAAATCTTTAGAAGAAAAGAGGGAACCTACCAGTCAAGTTAGGGGGGAGGCTCTTTATAGATTCTTCAATACTGAATCAGATCCAGTTGGAGTGAAAAATCCATGGAGGAGTTCAGAGAGCCAGGAAGGGTTCCTGATACATAATAAATGCATGGAGGAGTTCAGAGAGCCTGGCTTATTATTGTAAGGCTTTTACACAGTGAGCAGGTGCTGGGAGGTGGGGACACAGAGACGATGCTCTGGTTTTCATTTTGTTTTAAAATTTGCACTGACCCTGGATACCATAATTTTTAGAACATGGGGTTCATGTGGGGAATATAAGAAAGAGCTCGAAAGATCTTGTTAAAATTTGGCAAATGAAAGCCAAACCAGAGTCAAGCCCTTCTTCCATGGTTCAGGGGACAAGATGAGAGGTGGGAAGTGTATTGAGATCAGAAGAAATTGGTATAGTAAATGCAGACAGCTTCCTTCCATCCCATACCCAGTACTCCCTACTGTGTGCAAAATGGATATCCATCAGCTGACCTTGTGACCCTGGACCAAGATCAATGGTGCTTGTAAATGTGTTCTACTTTGTTCCTTTTCTCCACTTGCTGATTTTTTTTTTTTTTTTTAATAATACGTTCCTAGTTAAAGATTAATTGAGGCCCATCTGTCTCAGAATGGAGTCTGGATTCAGTGACCCCATAAATGTTGAAGAAAACAGAATGGGTATGCTGTAATTGCTTTAAAAACATGCTTCATGCCAACAAATTCACAAAGGCCAAGAGAAGACTTCAGAGAGGCTGGAGGACTCTCTGCTTCATGGTTGGGTGGGTGGCCCAGGGCAAGGCCCAGTGCTGAAGAATTGTAGCTCACAGACAGGGAAGCGAGCTCTTGTTGCGGTCTCAGTTGAGGTTCTCAAAGGCCCCCTTAGAAACTCAGCTGCTAAGGAGAATGATCATTTCTGAGGCCAGGAAGCCGACCTGCTGGATGCGACTCTATCCAGACATCCAGCCCTATCCTACTTTGAGGGACCGGAAATGGAAGTAGGCACAACCTGTGTGCACCTGAAACCTGGCGAGACCTGGAGGGATGCCCAGGTCTAATTTACCTGTTGAGGTGGCAAGTTGTGGTTTCGGTCACATTGCCCAAAAGATAAGGAATTTCAGGAATTCTGCCATGCCAGTCGGAAACAGAGCCCCACACAATGGGCCTTTTATGGAGCCCTAGCCTACAGTTGGTACTGTGGTGTTATTTTAACTTGTTTTGTGTTGATCTGGAGTGTGCAGTGCCAGTTGCTAGGGGAACTTTGGACTGGGGAAAAGAGAGGCTGGCTTCTAAACTGTGGCAGGATAACTGCTAGCACAGGCCGCCCTCCGGCCGGGAAGGAAGCTGGCTTATTGCTGGCCAGAGCCTAGTTTTTCCTCCTAGCTGCTCTCCTGTGATGTGGAGTTCACACTCTGCCCTTCACATGTGGTGTGGATCTGAGTGCAAGGACTATTTTGGGGTCCGTTTTCATTGCTGCCGTGTCTTCTGCATTAGTGACCTCTCATGGTTGTGATCCAATTCCAGATAAGACCTTTAAGGGATGAAGGGTTTATTTTCTCATAGTCCAGGAGACAGATGAACTCTGCCACGATGGAGAAGGTGCAGCAGCAGGAGTGTGAGGCAGCCGGGCTCTTTCTGTCCATGGTCAGAAAGCAGAGTGTAACCAGAAGTGGGGCCAAACCCCAAAGCCTCAAGGCCTGCCGCGGCCCCCCCCCCATAACTTCCTTCCTTTCCTCCAACTAGGCTCCACCTCCTGCAAGTTCTACGACCTTCCAAAACAGTGCTGCCAGCTCAGGACCAAGTGTTGAAGCATATGGTTTGGGGTCATTTCTCATTCAGACCACACCTTCCTGTCCACTTGTTACAGGAATGAGACAGATAATGAGCGGAAAAGAGTACACCCGTGAAATCAGTTTACAGAACGGCAAGCTGTTCCCATCCCTGGGCCTTTGTAGAGGAAAGATCATTATTCCTTGCAAATGAAGTTAGTGATAGTGTAGGTGGAAACGGAAGCTGGCGAAGGAGCTAATCATTGGTGTTGGCTTCCGGTTAAGAGTACCCACTGAAAGATACAGGGGCTACAGCTCCCTTTTTGTTTGTTTGTTTTTTCGAGACAGGATTTCTCTGTATTGTTTTGGAGCCTGTCCTGGAACTCACACTGTAGCCCAGGCTGGCCTTGAACTCACAAAGATCTGCCTGCCTCTGCCTCCCAAGTGCTGGGATTAAAGGCATGAGCCACCAACACCCAGTGACATCTTCTCCTCCTCCTCCTCCTCCTCCTCCTCCTTCTTTTTTTTTTTTTTAAATAGGGTTTATTTTTCTTAAAATTCACAAGGACAAAATAGGCTTTTAGCTTATAGAGAGGTACTGTTCAAGCACCCATCTGGTCAGCAGGTGTCTTTGGTTGCCTTGCCTGCTTGGGACAACATGGCATGGCTAGAGGAACTCAGAGATCCTCCATACAGACACTCTGGGATCTTGGGTGGCATTTTTAGGCTATAAACTGGAAGTACTGGAAGTTTTAATTCTTCCCTGACTGACTGGCATCTTAAGAACTGAAATGTGTGGAAACTGCTCTGCTCAGCGGGAGATGGCTGACTATAGTTTTACTCTTAGAATGGGTGATACATCGTTGATGGAAGCTAGCCCAGCATATGTGGGGGCATGGAGTTCAGTGTTGCTGTGGGGACTTGGGGGGTGCTAAGACAGTTTCTGGAGTTAGTTTTATATGTAGTTGTGCAAAAGATGAACAGGTATCAGCAAGCTTGGCCTGAACTCGGCCCTCTACCTCTGATGGGTTTGCCTTCTGAATTTCCAATTTCATGAAGTCATGGTATCTCACAAATTTTCTCCATGGGTTCATATGTCTGTGAGAGTTTTGCAGAAGATTTTTGATAATGAGCTATGTTAATGTGTAATCTATTGGTGGCAATCTCTCGTGCATCCAGCAGGAAAGACACTCTGCTTTGATTAGGACGGAATTTCTTGGAGTGAAACTATTTTTTTTTTTTTTGTCTGTCATGTTGTCTTTGATAACTGATCCTAGCTGAGATATCTTGGTAAAAGGATCTTGCCCCTAAGAATCATTTACTTTCTGCCGAAGCTGCATCATGCTGGAAGATTTTCTTAAAACTTTACCTACTCATGGCTGTAAGTTAAACACAGTGGCAGAATGCAAATTCATTCTCCCTGACTCTGGCAGCTACCATGAGATTGTATTTTGCTTTATTTGTTTATTTTTTCCTAAGAGAGTTGGCAATATTATGTTCACACTACAATGAAAAATACATTTTTAAATTCTACTTTTCCCCTTCAAAATCATTCTTTTTGCTAGGAAGTTGGGGCGGGGTTTCCTTGTTAGGCTCCACACTGTGACTGCCTGGTGAAATAGAACAAAAAATACAGAACTGACAAGGACCCCCTTCTGCTTTCACCTGTCTGGCTGAGCCATGCCAGGCCAAGTGGGCACCATTACAGAGTGAGTGGGAGTTCCCAACATTGGCTTCTGGGTATCATGGACATGTGACTTATCCCATGAGTGGCCTCATTTCAGAAGCAGATCCCATGGATATCATTCCAGGAGGAAGGCCACTCCCATGGGATGCTGGATTATACTGGGTGTGCAATGTTCAGGAGATTGATGGGGGAAGCATGACATGTGCAGGAAGAGGAGCCGAAAATAGAACTGGAAATAGCTTTCTTTGTTGGCATGCCTCTGAGAGCCATGGGGAGAACATGTACTGTAGTCACAATGTAGGCCTGGGCTACCTAATCCAAGATTGTGTTTGGAAAGGGCTGGGGCTGTAGCTTAGTGGTAGAGTACATCCTTGTGTGCATAAAGCTTCAGGTTTCTGGTATAGTGAACCAAAGATAGAGGGTAGTGGAAGGCAGGTGTGAATACAATGGTGGTGTGTTGTGTACAAGTATCTATGGTTAAAAATAAATTTTAAATGGAGAGAGTTTTGCTATTAAAAATATAAAGCAAAACAGAACAGATGACTTAGAGGAATTGGGATGGGAGTGGAACCATGTGCTGAGGTCCTTTCCACCCTTATCTCTGTAGTTTTGCTGCTGGAAAAGATAGAACATGATGACATTTGCAACAAGACACTGAAGATCACGGACTTTGGGCTGGCAAGGGAGTGGCACAGAACAACCAGGATGAGTGCAGCAGGGACATATGCCTGGATGGCTCCTGAGGTCATCAGGTCCTCCCTGTTCTCCAAGGGCAGCGACATCTGGAGGTGAGATCACACACCTTTGCTTTGTCTATCTGCACTGTTGGTTGTTGTTGTATTCGATCATGGAAGCTACAAGGCTTCATGATTCTGCCATGAATAGCAAAGTGCTTTGTGAGTTGTTGATCCAGATGTGTGTTGCAGAATATTTGTTTAACTATGTAAAGATGTGTTTCATTTGCTTATGTTGTAGAATATTTGTTTAACTATGTAAAGATGTATTGCATTTGTTTAGTTGTGTAAAGATGTGTTACTGTTTTACCTTGCTTAATTGGTCTAATAAACAGCTAAAGAGCTGATAGTGAGGGAGGTGGGAGTTTCAGGCAGGGAGTGTAAGGAGGAGGAGGAATTTAGGCTCAGAAAAGAAATAAAAATAGATGCCAGGGACCAGCCAGTCAGACATAGAGGAAGCAGGAGAGTAAGACATGCAAAATGCAAGAAAGATAAAAATCCCTGAGGCAAAATGTAGATGAATAGAAACAGGTTAAATTAAGCCTAAGCTAAAATCAAGCATTCATGATTAATAATAAATCTCTGTGTCTTTAATTGGGAGCTGGTTGGAGACCCAAAGAAAATCCCAACTACAAATATCATGACAAGAGACTTACTTGGCTTTCTGTTGTGTGATATGATCTCTGGGATAATTAGGTTAAATGAGTAAAGCTTGTTTGGGTTCAGGGTTTCGGAGGTCTCTGTTCATGGATGCTTGGATGCATCACTTTAGTCTGTGAAGAGGCAGACCATCATGGCTGGAAGCTTGTGGTGGACTTAAGCTGCTTCCTTCATGTCACCCAGGAATCAGAAAGAGGAGAATGGGGCTGAGGTCCCAGGGTACTCTTCCAGGGTACACCCCCAGTGATGCACCTCCCTTGTATGAGGTCCCACTTTCAAAAGGTTCTGCTACCTCAGCTGGGGCCAAAGCTTCAACATATTAGCTTTAGAGGGACATTTATGACCCACCTGGTCTGTAAAGATTTACGCTCATCTCATGATGCAAATGGATTTATCCAATCTCAAGGATTGTATAGTTCTAAGTTTAAAGTCTTTTCTGAGACTCAAGGCAAAGGCCTCTTTCTGAGTGTTGTTGTGTTTGCATGTGTTTTAGTGTGTGTGCATATGTGTTATTAAGTGTGTATATCTACTATTAAGTGTGTGCATGTGTGGTAAGTGTGTGTTATTAAGTATCTTAGCTAGAGTCACTATTGCTATGAAGAGACACCATGTCCATGGCAACTCTTACAAAGAAAACATTTAATTAAGGTGGAGGCTTACAGTTCAGAGGTTCAGTACATTATCATCAAGATGGGGGGCTTGGCAGCTTACAGATAGATGTGATGCTGGCTACATCTTGACCAGAGGGCAGCAGGAAATTGACAGTCACACTGATGGAAGCCTGAGTAAAAGAGACCTCAAAGTCCACCCCCACGGTGATACACTTACTCCAACAAGGCCACACCTAACAGTGCCACTCCCTTTGGGGGCCATTTTCTTTCAAATCACCACATTAAGTATGTGTTTATGTGTGTATATGTGTATGATTGTGTATGCATGTATGATTGTGATGTGTGAATGCATGTATGTTATTAAATTTGTTACTGTGTGTTCATGTGTGTGTTAAGTGTATGTACATGTGTGTGCTATTAAGTATGTGCATGCATGTGTGTATATATTGCTAAGAGTGTGTGTGTGTGTGTGTGTGTGTGTGTGTGTGTGTGTGTGTGTGTGTTGCGTGCACATGTGGGGGTGAGAGGTTGGTATTGAGTGTCTTCCACTATCTTTAACTTATCTTTTGAGATAAGGCTTGAGCCTGGACTCACTGATTGGCTAGACTGGCTGGTGAGCAGGTCTCTCGGATCCACCTGTCTGCTGGAATTACAGATGTGTGAAACCATGCCTGACTCTTCTATCTGGGTGCTGGAGATCTGAACACAGGTCCTCATGCTTGAGAAATAGACAATTTACCAATCCAGCCCTCAAACAAAACAAAACAAAACAACAACACGACAAAACTCTTAGCTGTGATCTCCTTGAAAAAAAGAAAATTATACACTTCTGAGACAAAATGACACACCAGCATTCTCCTCTGGAAAGGAAGGAGAAGAAAATAGCAGGGAGTGATCAGACCAAAGCAAAAGTGAGCCCCAGTGGCCACCCACAATTAGGTCTGTCTGCCACATGGATATGTGACCTTTTCCACTAAACTGCAAGTGTTTACAGTGTTTCCACTGCCTTTGACTCCTGATCCAAGTGGCTAAAAGCAGCCGGTGATAACCATGCCACAACCCCAGTGTTAGGCTGTGTTGCAATTTTCTCTGTCAGATTATTGAGTCTCCTGCCTTCAAATTTTAGCCTCATTCAAGGTCTCAGGATGTGGACAAAACGTACACATTGCTAGAATGTAGCTCAAGTGGTTTGTAGGGTGATTTCTGCAGGATCCTCATGAGCACAGCCATTACTGGCACGTTTCCTTCAGCATCCTCACCTTGAGTCCCAATAGAAGAACCAACTCCCAGAACTCCAGGCTTTCTCTACTCCCTTTTACAAACTTTACCAAAGGCTTTTGAACCCCACTGTTAGGCTTCATCTTAGTAGTCAGTGACTCATGTTTTCTGTATTAGTCAGTATTCTGTGGCTGTGACAGAATTCCTAAGATAACCAACCCTTAAGAAGGGATTTATTTTTTGTCTTTTTAATTTCAGAAAGCTCACAGTTTGAGAGTGTTCTTCCCATGAGCCTTTGGCTCTGTTGTCTCTTGGGCTTGTGGTGAAGCAGAGCATCATGGGTAACAAAGGTGCTCACGCTCTGGCAACCAGGAAGGAGGGGGTGGGATGACACTTCCTTGTATCAAGCTGGGCTTGGTGGTGCACACCATGGTGTGAATAGAGGTTGCTTCCCTATGTCTCCCCACCATGGTTGACAGGACACTCTGAAACTGTGAGTGAAGGGAAAGCCTTGCTCCGTCTGGTACGGGGTTTCTTCCGCTTTTTGTCATAGTGGCAAGGAAGCTAACATGCAGGATATTTAAGAGAATCTTTCTTTGAACTAGGTTGTGTCAAACTCCCAAAGTCACAATCAACACTTTAATCTTTGTGTACACTTAAATGTCACTCCCTCGATTCCACACATGAAGTCCTTGGGGGAGATATTTGCCAAATCAACCAGAGAGCGGTCATTTACCCCCATAACAGTCATGCCACTGTTGTATGAGTAGGCACATTTGCTTGGCAGGTTGGTCTTGGCAGCTAAATTATATTGAGCGAGATAACCCAGGCAAGAAAAATTAATGCTGTACATTCTCCCTGCTAGTTGAATGTAGCTTCTAATCTAATTGTAGTAGTGTGGAAGTCAGGATATTAGAAGGGAGCTGTTGGGAGAGAGTGACTTCACAGAAGGGGATAGCAGAACTTAGGTAATATTTGAGTAGAGATGGGACTGGGGGTGGGGATGTTTAAAGCAGGTAGGAGAAGGGAAGACACAAGGGAGTTGGGAAAAGGATTACCCAAAAGTGAAGGACATGAAAAAGCCATATAGAAACCTACTCTCCTATAATCAAAATAATATATAATGTATGAAAAAAAAAAGACTTTGGAAGGAGATACTCTACTAGTAACTGCTACCAGTTGAGGTGAAGATTCCATAGTGTCCTGGGGACAGTGGGAAATCTTAAGAGCTTCCCCGTCGTGACTTAGTGAGTCAGACCCTCTGAGGGCAGGGCTGAGCATGTGTATTCTATAAAGCAATGAGGATCTTGTCATGGAGTTAATTACAGTCACTTTCTACCCACATGAAAACAAGTTGTGAAACCGAACTCGGCTGTCTTTTAAAAGATTAACTGTCAGGGATCTAGAAACTACTAACTCCCCCATAAATCAGTTTTGCATTCAAAACGATGTCTTAAGACTAGATCCTTTTCTATGTGTCTGCCTTCTGTTGTGAGTCCTGTAGTTACAAGTTAGAACCACCAGTGCTCATGCGGTCTGACATGAGATTCCTGAAGTGGCAGGAGTACAAGCTTCAGGGCCTCAGATGCAGCCAGAGCAGATATGCCTCTGAAATCCACCTGTACTTTGGTTTCACGTATGCACAGATGATCCAAGTTTTCATTAAAAGTTGCCAATTAGGAGAGAAGAAGGAAAGGCTGGGCAGTGATAGTAATAGATGCCTGGGACTAGTGTATGGCTCAGTGGGTCAAGGCCTTTGCTGCCAAGCCTGACACCCTGAGTTCCATCCCTGAGACTCGGAAGACGAGAACCGACTCCTGCAAGTTGTCCTCTGACTTCCACTACAAGCTGCGGTGCTCACATGGACACATGCTAAATTACAAATAGATAAAAAATGAAAACCCACAAGAATGCCAGCTGTGCAGGCACAATGCTGTGTACTCATAGCCAGCCGCTCAGCAGGCTCTAGAGGGAGATCCCTTTGGCCCAGGGTTTGAGGATAGCCTGGGCAACACAAAAACTCACCCCACAATGTATCCCTTTTACGACTCTGTCTGTTCAGTGTAAAGCCTAATGAATCATCCAGAGCATCAGTTATCAACCCATGGGTCCCCAACCCCTTTGCCACCACATATCAGACACCCTGCATACAAGATGTTTACATATGATCCATAATAGTAGCAAAATTACAGTTATGAAGTAGCAATGAAATAATTCATGGTTGGGAGTCACCACAACATGAGGAGCTTTATTAAAGGTCATAGCATTGGGAAGGTTGAGAGCCACTGATCTAGAGTGATAGAACTTTGGGGGATTAAAAAAAATTATGTGTGTGGGTCTTTTACCTGAGGGTATGTCTGGGCATCACATGCACACAGTGCCTAGGACCAGAATTTGAGACAGCTGTGAGCTATTGTGTGGGGGATGGAAACTGAACTCAGGACCTCTGGAAGATAGCCAATGCTCTTTTAACTGCTAAGCCATCTCTCCAGACCCCTTTTGAGAAGTATTTTGAGGCTTGGAGCTCATAATCCTCCAGCCTCAGTCCCCTGAGTGCTGGGATTGTGCATCATGCTCCAGCTGTTCTGGGGCAGAGTCACCTCCCACCCTGGGAGAGCAGTGGCCTTGGTCAGCAGGGGATGCTGACCCCAGTGGGAGTTGAGCCGGGGGTGGGGAGCGGGGGTTGTGGGGGGGGCAGACTCTGGAGCCCAGGTCATTAATGGGAACTTTGCTTTCCAGCTATGGGGTGCTGCTCTGGGAGCTGCTCACAGGCGAGGTCCCTTACCGTGGCATCGATGGATTGGCTGTGGCATATGGGGTGGCCGTCAACAAGCTCACACTGCCCATTCCATCCACCTGCCCTGAGCCATTTGCAAAGCTCATGAAAGGTATTGTTCAGCCCGGATCTCAAGGGTCTAGGGCCAAGGAAAGTTGTGTGTAGGAATAGTAACATTTTCTATGTATGTGCTAGTGAGATGGCTCAGCACATAAAGATGTTTGCCACCAAGGCTGACAGTCTGGGTTCGACTCCCACCCAGTAGAAGAGCTCGGACTCCCATTGGTGGTCCTCTGATTTCTACCTATATACAATGGCACACCTGAGCCCACATACATAAATAAATAGATAAATGTATAAGGTTTTAAAAGCAGAGGACATATTAATCTGGGTGCGGTAGCTCATGTCATTGATGCCAGTATTCAAGAATTTGAGGCAGGAGAATTGCTTTGAGTTTCCAGACCAGCCCAGGCTAATATGAGACCCTGTCTCAAAAACAAAACAAAAAAAAAAGCCAATTGCTTTTAAGGGTGCTATTCTAAGAAACTTCAACTATGCTAGAGAGGTGCATTTTCCATTTTCAGTTGTGCAGCTTAAGGCCACCCAGCCTTACCAGTGGTGCCTCGTCTTCTGGGCCACGTCTGCCAGCAGACAGCACAGCTCTGAGCTGGTTCCAAGCCTCCATCTGAAGTTCCAGATAGTGAGCACCTCCCAGGGCTCAGCAGTGTGGTTGTCCTTGGACCTTCTGATTCCACTCTTGTCCTTAAGCTGCTGCCTTTCCCTGTGAGCTGTGGATTTACTTCATCAGTTCTGATTTTTGATTTTTGTTTTGATAGGGTTTTTCTATGTGAACCAAGTTGGACTTGAACTCACTCTGTATTCCTTGCTGGATGAAAATTTGTGATGTATTTCAGGATGTACTCAAACTCACTGGGTAGCCTAGGCTGGCTGAAAATTCACCATGTAATCCAGATCCTGCCTCACCCTCTCTAGTGTTGGAATTGATGGCATGTGGCATAGTGTCCAGTATTGTTATTCCTTAGTCCTTCTGTTGTAATTATATCAAATTCCACACATTGGCTTGGGGGCTTGTGTTTTATAGCTAGGTAATGTTGCTGCTGCAGCCAGGCCTCAGCATGAAAACATGAGTCTTTGAACACAGGCAAAAGCATGCTCATCTCACTGTGTGTCTGCTCACTTCTGACACTGTGCTGGGGACTGGGGACACAGAGCTCTCAGGCACTCACTGATATGCCCTTAAGAATTCAAGGAGTCTACACTGCAGACAGGGACTTCTGGTTTAGAGTGACAAGCGTGAACCCTGCCATTTTGGAGATCATCCTAGCTGTACTAAGAGGGAAAAGTAATGTGATTCTCATTTGTCGCAGAATGCTGGGAACAAGACCCTCACATCCGCCCTTCGTTTGCCTTAATTCTTCAACAGCTGACTGCAATTGAAGGGGTGGTGGCCACTGAGATGCCTCAAGAGTCCTTCCATTCTATGCAGGAAGACTGGAAACTGGAGATTCAGCAAATGTTCAATGAGCTTCGAACCAAGGAGAAGGTGAGAGAGCCGACCCACAGCACAATACACCTATAAGCCATGGGGATGCCAGCCCGGGACCACTGTTAGAATTCTGCCAATTTCCAGATGACAGTGTTTATTGATGCTTCAGGTTAAAATAAAGAGTACTGAAAGCATACAATTGGAAAGGAAAACTCCTCTTATTAGGAAATTTCCAAATGGAAAAGAGATTTTAAAAAAATAGCATAATAAACCTGTATATTAATGAGCCATGTCAAATGCCCAATTTGATCGTTTTACACCCTTATCCCCATTTTTTTTTCCCTGAAACTAGAGTAAATCAAACCTTGTACTCTTGCTTAAAGATTTTGGCTTGTGAGTGTGTGTGAGTGTGTGTGTGTGTGTGTGTGTGTGTGTGTGTGTGTGTGTGTGTGTGTAGGCTTTCATGGTTTATGGCACAGATACAAAGTTTAGAAAATTACTTTTGGAAAACCCTCCTCTCCTTCCACCTTGTTGAGGCAGGGTACCCCAGGCTGGCCCTTGAGCTTCTGCATGATTCTCCGTTCTCCACTTCCCATCTTGCTGGGGGACTATTTAGACCAGGATTAGGAGCCCATGTGTCTGGATCTGAGGGTTGAACTCAGGTCATGCCCAGTAAGTAGTTTATACACAAAGCAATTTCTCCAGACCTCCATGTTTCTTTAACTGGTGAAGATTGGAGGTGGTGGCAGAAAGTGTTAAATGTCACTACAGAAAGCAGATTTCAGGCATGGCTTTGTGACATGGTAAGATGCTACTTACTCTTTTAGAAGCATTTTTGTGGTATTTCATCATTTTCATGACCCCAGGTTTATTGTTGTTTGATGAATGCAAGCATTTAATAGTTTAAATTCTTTCATTGTATATGCAGTGATACACATTTGAGTGTGTGCATCCATAACACAGCAAGCACACATTTCAAGTTACTTGTCACCTTGAAGTTATAACCAGGGAGGAACTCCCCCCCTCCCTCCCCCACCCCACAGGCCTCTGGGACAGATAAGAAGGAAGCACCCTGCCTTTTGTCTAAAGGGTTCCCAAGTAGGATTAATGGAGCATCCCGAGGACTGGTCCCCAGTCTGAGTTCAGGGACATTTTGCTTCTCTGAGGGCTTTGCTGGTTGATGTTCAGCCTTCCTCTCTGGAACTTAATGACCAGGATTGCCTGTCTGTACTAAGCTGAGTGCTTGGAGCTCTGGATCAGACAGGCTGGCTGCCTCTGGGCTCAGCTGGCTGCTGCCATGTCCCTGTGTCACTCCCCACGGAGTGACAGGGAGTGTGAACTGTGAGGATGGTGCCCAGCTCCTGCCTCCTGCTTAACAAGTACCAGGCAAGCAAGCAGGATCAAGACATTGGGGCTTCGTGACCTAGGGCCCTGTAGCCTCCCACTGTGCCTGACCAGGCCTAGGGGAACCAGCTGGAGGAGGAAGGCATGGAGGCTGCTTCCATAAGGTGCTTTTAGCAAGGTCTTCTGTAGAGTTCTGGAAACATTTACACATTTGGCTGACTTAAAATGATTGGAAAATTTTGATTTTTTTGGGTACAACTGTCCAATTCATTTTCAAGAATTCTGAAATGGGGTATTTAAACCCACAACTAAACTTGATTTGAAGGAATAACAGGTGATTTTGAGGGGAAACAGCCTCAAATCACACAATTAATGTTTGTGAGTGACATTATTCAGCATAACAGTTCTTACAGCCCTTTTGTCTAATTAATAACTGGTTTTGAACCTGCAGGATGGGAGCACAGAAACCGAGTAATTCTCATGGTATAGAGGAAAATAATAAAACGATACTTCCAGAACAGACACAGCCTTCTCTGTCTTCAGGCTGACACCATCACATAGAGTTTTCGTCTCTCTTTCTGTCTTTGGGGCAGTGTCTTGCTTAGTATCCTAGGCTACTCTGACACTCACTGTGCAGTTAGGCCGGTCATGAACTCACACTCACTGTGTAGTTAGGCTGGTCGTGAACTCACACTCACTGTGTAGTTAGGCTGGTCGTGAACTTACATTCACTGTGTAGTTTAGGCTGTCGTGAGCGCACTGCAATCCTCCCGCTAAGCTTCCCAAGTGCTGGGATTACAGGCATGCCGCCCACGGGCTGCCATTTTCTTATTATTCTCTTGGACTTTTTCCATTGATGTCTGGTTTGTCTTTTTATT
Organism: Cricetiscus sungorus; assembly: GCA_030556225.1. NCBI lineage: Eukaryota > Metazoa > Chordata > Mammalia > Rodentia > Cricetidae > Cricetiscus > Cricetiscus sungorus. The sequence goes on along the minus strand of JANBXA010000728.1, from coordinate 3,041,094 downwards.
TGATTCTTACTCATTGCTCCTCCAAGCAGCCTCTATGGCCTTGTGATCTGTGATTAGAGAATATTCGATAGTGTGTCTCTTTGTGCTGTGAGGGGTGGAAAGCCTTTGTACGTGCCCTATCTCCCTTTCCCGCTCACTGACTGAGGGAGGAGGGCTCGCACTCAGCCCTTGGCTCTCGTCCACAGTTCTCTGTAGATGGTGAATCCTCCTCACGCTCAGGCTTCTTATCGCTGTCTGTCTGTGGGTCCCCTGTGTGCACCTGGCACAACAGGCCCTCAAAGAGGGCCTTTCCATTAACCATTAACCTTTCTTGCAGGGAAATGGTTTTGCCATTACCAGAAAGTCCCTGCTGAGCCTTCAGGCAAAGGCTCCTGCTAGTAGCCGCACAGACAGAAGAAAGGCATTTATACCTTGTGATTTCAGGATGTTCACATGTGTTCCAATACTCCAGAGGTCTTCCTCCAGCTTTATTGTTATTGTTGTGTGTGTGTGTGTGTGTGTGTGTGTATGTATGTGTGCACACGCATGCCCGTGCGCACAGGCGTGTGTAGGTCAGAGATCAACCTCAGTTATTTCCTTAGTCCTTTTCTACCTTGCTTTCCTGAGGCAGGTCTCTCTCTGAAACCTAGAACTCCTCAGTTCAGCCAGATTGGCCTGCTAGCAGCCTCCGGACCTTCCTGTTTGTAATTAAGTGTGTGCTCCCAGGCCTGGCTTCTGTATGTGGGTTCTGGGAATTGAACTCAGGTCCTTGTGCTTGTGTGGCAGGCATTTGACCAGCTGAGCCCAGCTTTCCAGTTTGACTACTTTCCTACCAATTATGTCCCCCCCCTCCCCTAACCCCTTACAAACTCTTTTTGTTGTTCAAGTTGTTGTTGTGGGTGATGAACACTTTGGATAGGGACTTAGAAATGAAAGTGTTCACTTACTCAGTTTGTAATGCAAAGATGCATGGGGGGTTGCGACTCTAGTTAGCAGTAGCCAGTGGGGCAAACCTCAGTGCCATTGAAAACCAGGGACTCCGGAGAAGGGCAGATGCTTGCCATGAGTTCGAAACCACCCTCTCTCCTCAGGTACTCTGCAGTCAATCTCCAGTGTGGGCTCACCCACAGTTCTTTCACAGCTGGGTGGGTCACCCTCATCTGTGACCCCTGCACTCAGGAAGCAGAGGCAGGAGAATCAGAAGTTTGGGATCAGACAGGGTTACACAAGACCCTATCTTAAAAAAAAAAAATAAATCACAGATTTTTCAAAATTCCACTGCATTTCTTTTTCTCCTTCAGTGGTAAACAGCAGTCTATACCTGGCACATGCCAGTGAGGAAATATTGACCCATCAGTACATCAGAGCCAGCAGGTACATGGTAGGGTGAGCAGCTGAGAGGTCTGTGAGTCGGGGTGAGTCTTCTCTGTAGCTGAGTATCTGTGAATTATTTAGATAAACAAACCAAGATCAGAGTACTCAGAACTGCGTTCCAGTCCCATTGGTGGAGATGCCACAGCCTGAGGACTCTTGCTTAGAATGATACATTTCTCTGTCGTGGGGACTCTCAGTCTTGGTCTCACCTTCATTTTGCCCTGTTGGCAGGACAGTGGTTTACTGTGTTCCTCTTTTCTTTTCGATATTTATAGATGACTCTGGGGTCCATCTTGAAAAAGTCCAAAGCTTGTAGATGTGAACTGTGCCATCTCTGGCTGTCTGTGGCTCCTCACAGTATGTCTTGGTTGAATGAGCCCTTTTGAAGGGTTGGCTGTTTAAACTCTTGTCTATCACACAAAGCCAGGAGGAGTGTCTACCACTATCTCAAGGCTCTAGAATGTCACAGCCCCACCCAAGCACCCTCTGTAGTTCCTACTGGAGCTTGGTGCAATGCTCTGCTGATATCTGACATGTGCTGATATCTGCTGGGTGTTGCAGCAACAAGAGCTGCATAGACAAAACCACCCAAGATGTTTCTCTCCATAGAGAAGAGAACAAGTTAGAGAAATGGGGAGATGGTTTGAAACTTTGCAGGAGTCTCAGTTTTCCCATAGTGGGTTATGAGCTCTAGTCATCTATAGACTATATAAGGCTAATCCTCATAGTTAACTCAGGGGTTCTCAATCTGTGGGTCACGACCCCTTGGGGTGGAAAAACCCTTTCACAGGGGTCTACTAAGGTCATCAGGAAACAGATATTTATATTACAATTCATAACAGTAGTAAAATGATAGTTATGAAGTAGCAATGAATTAGTTTTGTGGCTGGAGTCACTGTACCATGAGGATGTGTATTAAAGGGTGGCAGTGTTAGGAAGGCTGGGATCCACTGCTTTAAGTCGTTGAGTTGTTACTGTAGGTTGCATTTTGAAAAGGGTCATGTATGGGCCCAGGGATGTAGCTCAGTTGGTAGAAGGCTTCCCTGACATTTGTGAAGCCCGGGGTAACCTGGTAGCTTGTGCTTGAATTCACAGCATTCAGGATTAGAAGTTCCAGGTCAGCTGTGGCAACTTGGTGAGCTTGAGGCCAGCCTGCCATGCGCTACATAGACTGGGTCTCAAAATAAATAAATAAATAAATAAATAAATAAATAAATAAATAAATAAATAAATAGTCATTCACAGCTGTTCTTTGCTGATGGGTGTTGATGTATGGTTTGTTAAATCAGTAGTTCTCAACCTCCCTAACGCCAACCATAAAATTATCTTGTTGTTACTTCATAGCTGTAATTTAGTTATGAATCATAATGTAAATGCCTCATATACAGTATAGCTGATGTGCAAACCCTGTGGGGGCCAAAACCCATAGGTTGAGAAAAGCTATAGGCGCTCATAAAGGCTAGAGGTGAAGATAGAGCGATGGCAGCCTCAGGTGTGAAAGTGAGCAATGCCTTTCCCTATCAGGAACTAACCATCTTTGGGGATCGGTTTCCCCTAGGTTAATAATAGCCTGGGTAACCAGCAGCTCAGGTCATTTGGGGTGCAGTGAGCGTGCCCAGGGGGCACGACCGGAAGCCCATGTTCATTCACCTCCTTTGGGACCTGACTTTGCAGGAGCTGCGGTCCCGGGAGGAGGAGCTGAGTCGAGCTGCCCTGCAACAGAAATCTCAGGAACTGCTGCTCAGACGCCGGGAGCAGCAGCTGGCAGAGCGCGAGATCGACGTGCTGGAGCGGGAGCTGAATGTCCTCATCTTCCAGCTGAGCCAGGAGGCGCCACACGTGAAGAGGAGAAAGGGAAGGTTCAGGAGAGGCCGGCTGAGGCTCAAAGACGGCCACCGCATCAGCCTGCCTTCAGGTTTGTGCCGTCAGACCTGGCGAAGGTTTGGGAGGTTAACATTTGAAAATGTGAATGAATGATTTTATTAATCAATGAGTGAATGTGCGGATGCTTGACAACCATGGTCCTGACACACGGAAGGAGGGAGTTTTGTGGCTGACATCTGAAATAGAAGTTGGGTGCTATCATTGCCCCTGTATTGGCTGTCATTATAGAGTGCTAGCGATGGGCAGGTGGGGTGGTGGTTAGTATCAACAGCCAATGTGACAGCATCTAGACTCACCCAAGAGACAAGCCACTGGGCAGGTCTGTGTAGAAATTTTTATACTAACTGGGAAGACATGCACTAATTGTGAATGACTCTGGTGTCGCTGGGGTTCCAGACTGAATAAAGAGGAGAAGGCAACTGAAAATCAGAATCCATAGGCCCTCTTTTGTCAGTTTGTCTTTTGTCACAAATGCTGTGTCCTGGGTATACTGGTGTAGTCATTACTCATGATTTCCTAAACCTAGGGGCAGGGAAAAGGCTGACAGCACTAGGGTGGCAATGGTCTAACATTAGGAGAAGGTATGAAGTCTTCCCAGATGACCCCACTCTTTAATGACAGAGAGGTTGAACAACACCCCTCATTCCTATGGGCAGTCATTGTTCAGCTATGTTAACTTGAGTTTATTCAAGGCAGAATTAATATAATTGACTTTTTTTTTTTTTACCAGATTCTCAAAAATTCCTGAATTGTAGTATTTGGAATTTTCCTTTCTGAAAATAAAGAGGACATTACAGCTACATATTTATTTTCTTTCTGGCACCTGACACAAGATTTCCATTAAAAATCCAAGCATCTGTGGCTGTAAAGACTTCAAATCACAAAGGAAGGATTTAGCATGCAATAGCTCCTTCTGACCACAAGATGGCGCCAAATGTTGTAATTCTGGCACAGGACGGCCATGGCCTGGCATTTGGTGGCTTCACTCTTACTGAATGTGTGTGTATACACAGAACCCTATGCATATACACATTCTCACTTGTGCAGTACCCAGAACAGGACATCTATAGTGATGAAGCAATAACAATAACTTCTGTCCTGTTTCCCCAAGAGAGGTTTTTGCTCCTGGCGTTTTCAACTGGCAGAAGGTTCTTCAAATTATTGAATCCAGTGCTGCTAAAATGGCCTGAGATTTAGAAAGACTCACTGAGGGGTGTATCTCGCTCTTCTGGGGGTTAACATACCAAATTTCTTCTACGTTTGTACTATCTGTCTATTCCCACCCTGTACTTGGTGAAAATACTTAATATGGTTAGTATTTTCTTCAGGATTTGTGGGAGAAATCTTGGTAGGAGCAGAGGCTTTGACTCAGTGATGGGTTGAAATCCCTCTGCCTTGTGTTCCTTTTAAGTTGTATTTTGAACATATATAAAGTCAAAGAGGTTCCAGGCTTCGGGGGTTGGTACATCTTTGAGACAGGAAATTTTAAATTGCACCTAAGCCAGAGGGAAGCAGAGCTCAGTGAAGACCAGTTGTGTGTGTGTGTGTGTGGGGGGGGGAGAATGGATACATGGGAGGAGGGAAGCTGTGTGTGTGTGTGTGTGTGTGTGTGTGTGTGTGTGTGTGTGTGTGTAAGAGTGGGAGAGTGGGCACACAGGAGGACAGCAGTTTTTCTCTCTCTCTCTGTCTCTCTGTCTCTCTGTCTCTCTCTCTCTCTCTCTCTCTCTCTCTCTCTCTTGTGTGTGTGTGTGTGTGTGTGTGTGTGTGTGTATGTATATATGTAAGAGTAGGAGTGACACACATGAAGCCAGCTGTTCATGTGTGTGTAAGAGTAAGAGAGTGAACACACAGGAGAGCAGACATGAGTTTTTACTTTCAAAGCCCACCGCCAGTGACATACTTCCTCTGGCAAGGCCATACTCCCCAAACCTATCTGAATGGCCCTACAACTGAGGGCCAGGTCTTCAAATGCCTAGGGCTCTGTGGACATTTATCATTCAAACCACCACACAGAACCTGCTCTGTCATGGTGTAATCGTGTGTCTTATGGAAGAGACACTCACACCTGGGTTCTAGATTGAGCTACCTTGGCTTAGATACTTATCCTGCCATTTTCTAGCCCTGTTCCTTGGGCCTGCAGCATCAACAGAAACAAATCCACAGCACATGAAGTTTCTGTAGTTAGATGTCCTGACAGAGGTGGCATTAAGACTCACATTAGCTGGTGGCCATCCATCATTGCAGGGAACTCAAGGCCAGAATTGGAACCTGCGGGCCATATCCATAGTCAAGAACAGATAGAAATGAACACACGCCTCCTTGTGCCTAGCAGAATAAAGCGTTGACTTGAATCTTTGAGTAGTGGCACAGGACCACGCTGAGAAATGGGCTCAGAAGTTTCAATGTGCCTGAAAGAGTCCCTATCTGATGACGTTGTTGTTAATGATTGCGCAGAAGACAGGAAAATAATGCAGATCTCTGAAAAGTCGGTTCTTTCTTTTCCAGATTTCCAGCACAAGATCACAGTGCAGGCCTCCCCAACCCTGGACAAGCGCCGGAGCTCGGACAGCCGGCTCTGCAGCCCTCCCAGCAGCCCCTTGATGCTCCCCCGCCTGCGAGCTATTCAGTGTGAGTGTTTTCCAGCAGAGCAGTGGCCTCCCTCTTCTTTATGTTATTCCTGCCGTGTGGTCACAGTGAGTGGGCACGCTCTTACAGTGGACGTGAGTGAGTGGGAGATGGCGAACAGACAACAGGGGAGATTTGGAAATACATGTTGACCTTGGGGCCTAGTATAGGGGTGCACTCCTAGTGTGGGGGTGCATTCCTATAATCCCAGTGCTTGGCGGGGAGAGGTGGAAGGAGAAAAATCAAAGAAGCCTCAGGTATCTAATGAGTTCAAGGCCAGCCTGAGGTACAGGAGACCCTGTCTGAAGGAAAGGAGAAATGAAACAAAGTAAAAGGCACAAAGAAGTTGCTCTTAACTCCTCGGCCAGTTTTTTATTGACTATAAATGTAACATTGTGTCAATGCAGTGGGGACCTAGAGCCAGGAGTTCAGGTCATCTCAAAGACACTGCTGCATCAGACACAATCCTTGTCCTCTGCTGAAGGGCTGGGGATGTTGCTCAGTGATGGAATACTTGCTTAGAGATGCGGGGACCCAAAAAAGCAACAAATTAAGGAACTTGAGCATGCCTCAACCACTTCAGACAATGTAAAGAAGATCGTTTTCCTGTTGATAAAAGTCCTGTTTCTAGAAGGCAAATGTGTGTCTCCATGGACTTTCCCTCCATGTACACACGTGGCTAAAAACTTTTATTTTACATTTATTGTAGACCAGGCTAGCCTTGAACTCACAGGGATCCATCTGCCTCTGCCTCCTGTGTGCTGGGATTAGAGGCATGCACCACCATGCCCAATGCTAGTCACACAGTTTTAAATAGGAATGTATGATTAAAAAATCCTCTGTGTATGTATACAATATGTGTCCACAAGTGTATTTGAGGGTCTGCACACATGTGTCACGGACAGTATGTGGAGGCTGGGGGTCAGCCATGGGTGTGGGTGCTCACTTGTTGCCACCTTTGAGACAGGCTCCTAAACTAGATGGGCTGGTGACCTTTTGGGGATTCCCCCATCTCTAAACTTTCGGATCATTTCCTTTTCTAGTCTTCTTGCCACTTAAAAAAAATATATGAATAGAAAAAGCAGTTTTCCAAGGTGGGTCAATGAGTTGTTCTCACTGTTCTGCCTGGCACCTGACTGGATTCTGGGACTTCTTAGCAAAATCAATTATGTAACAGTGTTTCTTCATTAGTAACTTCAGAGGAGAGCAATAAAACCTGGGGACGGAACGTGGTCTTCCGGCAAGAAGACTTCGAAGATGTGAAAAGGAATTTCAAGAAGAAAGGCTGTACATGGGGACCAAGCTCCATTCAAGTGAAAGAAAGGCCAGAGGGCCGAGAGCGGTACGTGTGTGCAAAAGGAGGGGCGCATGGCTCGCACTGGGGTAGTAGTGCTGTTGTGTTGGCAATGCTACTATACCCACCTCTTGAGAAGCCATTAGACTGATGCAGAGGCATCTGGATAACTTACTGCCCTGCGGTGTAATGAACTGACTTACGCAATGATTATTAGTTCAGTAAATAATCTCACATCTTTATGCATCATTTCCTGATTTGTATGTGGGGGTTGGCAGGGGCAGGATGAGAGAGATTTCTCAAAGAAGACCTGAGTTTGATTCCCAGCACCAACTTGATGGCTCACAACCACCCCTAACTCTAGTTCTGGGGGATCCATTACCCTCTTCTGATCGCTATGAGAACAAGAGATGTTTGCCTGCATATGTTTGAACAAAATATTCAGACATTTAAGCAAATAAATGAATCTAAAATATATTTTGAAGATTATATTTGTACTTGGTAGGTCTTCAGAATTCAAAAGCACAAAGGTACTCTTTTTGCATATCTAAAAATATTTCTGCTGGGCTGAGATGTTCCGTGGGCAAGGTGCTATCTGGCAAGATGAAGGACCCGAGTTCATCTCCAGCACAAAAAAAGCTGGCAGGCACGGCAGCTGCCTATAGTTCTTAGACCCAAGAAGAAGAAACTACAGATCTCTGGGGCAAACAGGCTTGCTATGCTAGCCAGAATGGGTGAGAGATCCTGCCTCAAAATAATAAAAAACAGAGAGCAATTGAGGAAGGCATACATGAACTTCTGACCTTCATATGTAGGTGCACACAGGTGCAGCAGTATACACATAAACACCCATACATGCACCATACACAAGCAACCACACACACACACACACACACACACACACACACACACACACACACACGGTATTGGTAAACGATATTGTATTTGAGTGCCCTGCAGTTCCATTATGTGAACACAGATGTCTTTCTCTCATAGGGTCAGGCCTCTCTCAGATGGCAACAGCCCTTGGTCATCTCTTTTGATAAAAAGTCAGAAAACCATGCCGTTGACTTCATTGTTTGTGGACCAGCCAGGTAACCATGTCTCAGGAAGCTGGGAGTGTTCTTAGCTCTGGGGGACATTTAAGGTCATTGAAGGGGTGGCAGCAGGTCCTTTAGAGCTTTACTTAGGTCCAGAGGTTATTTTGCATCTAGACTTCATGGCACTAAGGAAATGGGCTCCACATGTTTGGGGGGGGTGGAGCTCATAGCTCTGTATCTTACCAGGAAAACCAATATCTCACTTAACCATATAGACCAGGTGAGTGAGTTTAGCATGGGCGTTGGCTTGATTAAGGATGAGCTGGGGCTATATTCAGTGTAGATTGAGTCCAAGAGGTAAAACCATTGAAAACCTTCAAGGATGGTAGTAGAGAGAGCTAGTCTTTTATACCCATGTGTTTATGACAACATTTTCATATTGTGAGAAAATCAAACTGTTTCAGAAAAACTGGAGGTGTGTGCCTTGAGTGTATGCTGAGTGCTATACTCACCATCATGTCCCCACCTCTTGAGGGGCCCTGTTAATAAGCAAGGGATTTGGTGAATGGTGCTGGAAGGAGAAGTCAGCAGAGGAAAAGGGGTTGCATGGGCAGAGGTGCTTGTGGGAAATGCAGGCTTGTGCAGAGAGAAGCCAGTGTCCTGCTGGCTGTCTTGAAGAGACTGTCTTAATTAGAGTGGGCTTGGGTGTCAGAGAACACCTGGAAACAAGGCAGCTCTGTTGTGCCTTACCTTGGAGCCCATCATCACATGATGCCTCCTGCATACATGAGCACGTCACCCTTCTCATTAGCCAGTGCTCTTGGTGACCTCTATGGCATTCCAACCTCTTTGGAGTTTCACTCCTTCGAACCTCCACTGCACTAGCCCCAGCTTTGGAAAAGTCTGTCACCATCCAGCCTTCTGGCTTTCAATTTTGTGCCATGTCGAGAAAGAACTTGGGTATCTACTGTCCGCTAGTTGCCACTGGTTTGGGTGCTATGCTTGGGGACCCTTAAAGTGCTGTGTAGCAGTCTGATGTGCAAAGTGAGCACTTTGGTGAAGCAATGAAATATGCACATGTTGTGCAACTGTGGTGTGTGTGTGTGTGTGTGTGTGTGTGTGTGTGTGTGTGTGTGTGTGTGTGTGTGTTTATATCTTGGTGCTTCTGTCTCCACACTCATTTCTGTCATCAATACTGTTGGGAAACACTTTCCTGAAGGACAGAAAGCATCAGTGACTTCCATACAGCCTGTGGGTGCCTGCATCCCAGGATTCTGGATTCTTCTCACTAGAGTTTCTCCCACTGAAAGTCCTCTGCACGCTTTGGTTTACTTAGATGGTGGTGATGGTATGCATTTATATCTTAATGCTTCTGTTTATATTTTGAGGTTTCATGGATTTTAGAATGTTTGTACACAGTTTAAATGGCAGTGTTTGCTATGCAATAGTTCTACAATGTTGACATTTGTGCCTTTGTTTTAGGATCTTGTGAAGAGCTGAAACTTGTCCCTGATGGATTAGATCATAGAAAGTCAAAGCAAATGAAGTTCCCTGGCCAGGCCTATGTTGGTCTACCTCTTTGCAAAGACAGCCAGAGAGAGCACCCAGGAGAGGCTGAGAGCCATGAGGAGGGACCCTCTAAAGGCTCCCCAGTGAACAATGTGGGTGTACCCATGCTGAGGAAGAAAACAGAGTCTGCGCTGTGTGAGTGTGGGGTGCTGCTGGCATCGCTGGCTTTGGGACTGGATGTCAAGAAACTACATGGAGCCCAGGCCCCCAAAAATCCATCACCCAAAGAGGAAAAAAAGAAAGAGGACACTCTTCAGTGGGTCTCCAGGTGCCAAGCAAGTACCAGTCCACTTCTGAGACAGCCATCTGCAGACAGGGCACCTAGTGATGACCCCTCTCCCCTGCTGCCAAGTGCCACAAGCATTTTCTCAAAGTCTTCTCTCTCCATGATGTGCTTGCTGCCTGCTGCTGAGGAGGAGCCATCTTTGGGGAGGATGCAGAACTCTTGTGGTCCCATGATGCTCACTCCAGACCCCTCTTCTGCCACCCCAGAAAGCAGCCGTGAACTCATCCCTGGACCAATACTTAAGAATGACTATGATGTGTTGAGAAGCATGTCACCTGCCCTCCTGGAACAGACAGGGGAAAACCTGTCAGCTTGTGCCCCTGTAGGAGGCAAAGAATGCCATCATGCATGGATGGGATCCAAAGAAACTCCTTTCCAGCCTCAAAGTAGGTGGTAGCAGTCAGGTAACAGTTCAGATGGCATTACTTGGAGTAGAGGAGTATAGATTGGACAGGGTTTCCTGTTTCTAATGATTTCAATTAATAACTTAATATTGTTAAAGTGGTTCTTGAGTGTTATAATTTTGTTATCTTCATTGTTATAATTTTGATATCACTAGGATTTAGATTCTGAGAAGTGGCTTGATTGGGATCTAGCAACTTCAGATTATAAGACCATGTAAGTACAAATCATGTGATGAATGACACATCAAACTCTGGGGACAGAGATGGGTCATGAGTCCAAATTCCAGGAAGTAGACAGTAGAAGAGCTGACCATGGTCCCGAGCCACAACCATCTAACCCTAGTACTAAACCAGTCACCCTAGCACTAAACACTTAACTCTAACCCTAAATATTTAACCCTAACCCTAAACACTTGACCATAAACTTTAAACATTTAACCCTAACCCCAAACACTTGACTATAACCTTCAACACTCATTCTAAACACCAACCTCTAACTTTAAACTCTAATCCTAATTCTAATCCCAGCCAATAAACCCTGTCTCTAAACCTGAACTCCAAAACCTGATCCTAACCCTCAAATCCTAGTGCTAAACAAAAGCTACCCTGCAGGCCTACTTGAGACAGTCCTTGGTCATATGCTGTGGTTGTGTTGGGACTGAGGTCCTTGTCACCTCTGCATGATTGGTAGTTGGTATATAGCAAAGCTGCAGCCAGTGTGGCTTAACCATTAGACTCTACTTCCCCACTGTGCTGAAGGTGGAAGTTCAAGGCAAAGGCGTGGGCAGGACCGGGTCTTCCTGAGGCCTCTCAACTGGGCTTGTTCACACCCTCTCCCAGTGTCCTGATGTGGTGGGCTTGTCTGGATCTTCGAAGGCCCACAGTCAGACTACACTGGGGCCTGCCCAAGTGAATTTATTTTAATGTAACCACCTGTGAGGACCCCCATCTCTGGGGCTGGGGAGATGGTTCAGTGAGTGAAATGCTTGCTGTACACATAACAGGCCCCGAATTCAAAACCCCCAACCCACATCAAAAGGCTGGGTGCGATGGTACAGACCTACAATCCTAGCATTGATGGGGGAGGAAGGCAGATGCTTGGGGCTTGCTGGCCAACAAGTCCAGCCAAGTCAGTGAATCCCAGGTCACTGAGAGACCCTGTCTCAGTTAACTGTGTACATGTTTGTGCTCAGGTTTGCTGTCCGTGGCCTTGGGTATATTACTATAACATAGTTGTCTACTAATAACTTTACATCACCTCCCCTGTGGTTAGGAGTGTGGTAGAAATGAAGTGCACAGGTACTTCTGTGATTAGGTACATTAATGTCATACAAGTATGCTCTGAAGCTATGGCTATGGAACACTATTTGAGCCAGGCATGGTGACTCATGTCTGACATCCTAGCTACAGGGGAGGCTGGTGAAATGGCTGGAAGAATCTCATAGGGTGAAATACTCTTGCTGTTCTAATGACGTATTTTCACTTAGGAAAACATACCCCAGTAGCTGTGAAAAGTCTGTGAAATTATAGTGTTGGAACTCTAGGCAACCCCATCATCTTTCCCTTCACTCATCACTTCAGAGTCTGTCTTCTCATTGCACACTGTCTGTCTGTCTGTTTGTCTGTCTTCACCCACAGGTGCCCCCAGAGGCTCTGGGCTACCACACTCTGCCTCACCTGGTCCTCCCAATGGGCTGACAAGCCAGGACACTCCTGTGCAATCCCAGAGTGTTCTTGCCAGGCATCAGGCATTCCCTGACCCACCACAAAGCCCACACCCTGCTTCACGGAGGTCAACATCCCCAGCTGCCTGGGCCCGTGACGTGGGGCGTGCAACTCCAGCTTGGAGTTGGTGCCCAGGAGGGAAGCAGGTTCCGGGCACCTTCTTTGTTGGATGCCAATGTGGAAAGTCAGAGCAAGGACTGTGCCATGCCCTTGTGTAGAGTGAAGAGCGTGGCGTGCCAGCCATCCATCTACGCCCTGGGGAAAGACTTTCTGTCCTGAGTGTCTTTGCTGTCCCAGCATTAACATTTGAGGTGGACACAGGGAGGCACTGTGTGTGCGCTGTGCGTGTTTCAGACTGTGGCCTGTGATGTTAGTGCTTGATGCTGACTCTGAGGTGTACAGTGACTGCTGCTGGCTGTCCATATCACGTCCACTGGATGCTAGTTACCCAGTGACTCAAAATACACACAAGTTCAGCCCCTGAGGCAGGGTCAATTCTCATGTGTGTCCTGACCATGAACACTTGGCAAAACTGCAACGACCAACTCTCTTTGCTTCCTTCCTTCCTTCTTCCTTTTTTGTGCCCTTTTGGCTTTTTGTTTGTTTGTTTGTTTGTTATACAACAACAAAGAAAGCCAAGAAATAGCTATTCATGTTTTGGTGATAATAATGTGATGTTAGGAAGTAAAGATATTTATTTGTAGAGGGGGGAGGGGAAGGTCATATTGATTGGAGTTAATTCAGAGTCTTGTTTAAAATACCCAGAGAAGGCAATACACCTGTAATGTGCGAGTACGTCCAATTGACTCCTGAATCACACAGGATATCTTCTTCCAGGAGCTTTTACTGAATGTAACTTATGAAAGTTTTATTGAGGCCTGGAGAGATGGTTCAGCAGTTTAAGCATGCATACAGCTCTTTTGGAGGACACAAGCTTAGTTCCCAGCATCCATGCCAGATGGCTCACAAATGCCTGTGACTTTGGTTCCTAGACATCCAATGCCCCCTCCTGACTTCCGCAGGCACCACACTCACATGCACAAGCCTCCACACAGACAAGATACACTCATGCACGTAATTAAAAGTCAAAATATTTTTTAAAGTTTTATCGAATATGACTATATTGCTATTTTTGTGTCATGAGACCAAAATACCCAAGAACGACTTAAAGGGAGGAATAATTTGTTTTCCTCATGGTTTCAGAGGGTTTCCTCCAGCCTTGAGAAGGACCTGGTCAGACGGCTCACATCATGGTGGACAGGAAGCAGAGTAAGGGAATAGTGGTGGATGGCTCACATCATGGTGGATAGGATGAGACCAGGGAAAAATACAGCCAAGGACACACTCTCATTGAATTCCATTCTCCTGTTTCTATAACCTCCCAAAATAGCACCACTACCTGGGGACCAAATGTGAGTCCAAGGAGGATATTTCAGAGTCAGACCTTAGCAGTAATGGTCAAGTGTCATCTGAGATCAGGCACTAATATCTGGCCATCATCACATTTTGTGCTCTCCACAGGGGTTGTTCTGTATATTTCCCTGCCTCTTCCTTCATTAGTAGAGGTGGGAAATTTCTTCATGCTATAGTAGAGTCTTTAAAAATTATCTTACCCATGACTAGCTGTGTTTGAAGAGCCTATGTGCTGTGGACATACATGTGTGATTTTATTTTTTTCTGAGCCTGCAGTTTCTCCAACACTAACAACACTGCTAGCACAGGAGATGGCAGGTCTGGAGTGGGGGGGGGTCTGCTCTGAGCCATTTTATATTTCATTTAACTCTGAATAAACTCAGGCCTCTATGGAGGTGAGCGGGCATGGCAGGAAGACACAGACAACTTCTGGAAGCGCTTATAAAATGTGCCTCTGGATAGCATGTGGGGTTGGAATAACTATGGCTCACTTTCATAATTTCACAAATAGAGCGCTGCATTGTTGAGGTGGGGTGGGTCTTCAGAAGCTTGGTGAATTTACCTGGGACTTGTGACTGCTGTGATCCCCTTCTGTCACCAGAGCCTACTTATTTGTGAGGCAGGGTGTAGACATATTTAAAGTGTGACACCCAGTAGGAAACTAAATTATCAAGAACCCTTGGTGCTTTATTTAAAGTTGTATGTTGGCTTATCAAATAATGGCAGAAATTTAAAGGGTATTAAATCAGGTGTGTGGCATCTGAGACACATACAGTGTTGTCAGCAGGTGACCTGCAGGGAGGATCTCATTGCCAGCTCTGGGCAGGTTTCAGCAGTTTGGAGCAAAATCTCAGGCTTTCACAAGAAAGCACTGTGGTGCTTTCTGATGCCTGATTTTGCTCCTCTTCTGTTGTTATTAAATGCTGTGACGGGGGTGTGATTATGTATCATTTGTCACATTGGACAGGCCAGTTGGCTGCTTCCTTTCAACCAATCATTTGAAGGGAAGCTAAAAGTAAAAGAAATGCCCCAATGCCCAGTGCATGGGGGGAAAACATAGAAATAGTAGGTGTACCTTTGCCCCTGTCACAGCAGCATGGAGTGTTATATGACGGAGTTGGTAGAACTGGGCATGCTAGATGTGATTGTCTATGCACTGTGTCCTCTCTCACTCTGTGTCCCAGCCTCCTTTCTCTTCATTTTGCTCAACTCTGATGAATTTAGAAATGAAGCTGTGTTAAAAACGGTAAGATAATTTCAACATAAGGAGTCGGTCTGACTCGTTCTTGCTGAGGGCTGACTTTGCTGAGATCCCGGCACACCTGTGGTTTTCTGTGCTTACTTTGCACCTGGCAGAACCTGGCTGTTCATTTTCTATAGACCTCAGCGCACTGAAAGATCATTTAATCTGGTTCCTGTTAATCCATATTGAGCTTTACCCTACCACTGCAGAGACTAACAGCCGGGGCCTGATACACTGTATTCAGAAGACTGTGGCTGACAAAAATGTTTACATATGTTGTCTATTTTTTAATAAACCTTTTATAGCTTGTCTGTTTGCTTCATGGCTTTGATCTGCTCCTAAGTGGCTACAGTGATTTGCTTTGTATTCAGTGAAGAAAACATGAAGGAGATGAGTGCTTACTGTGTAAATGTGGAGACTTCAGTTCAAAACCCAGCACCCTTGCAAAACAGCAAGTCAGGTGGTGTGCATGTGTGGTTCACTAGGAGGTGGAGAGAGGCCAATCCTGGAGACTAGCTGGCCAGTTAGCCTAGCAAGCTCCAGGCCAATGAGAGTCCCTGTGTCAAAAAGCAGGGGTAGGGGGTGTTAATCCTGAGGATTAACACACAAGGTTTACACACACACACACACACACACACACACACACACACACACACACACACACACACCTGATACACACTCTCAAATTTAAAAAGAAAGTAACAACCACACATGGGGTGCCCCCTCATGTATGGCCATCTTGATTCTAATACTCCATAGCCAACAACTTGAACTTGTAATCATTCTTGGTTGGTTAGTATTTTGTTAACAGGACACAAACTGGAGTCATCTGGGAGGAGGAACCTCAGTTCAGAGGAAGAAGAGGCCTCCATCATATTTGCTGTAGGCAAGCTGTGGGGCATTTCCTTCATTAACATTTGTGTTGGAGGCCCTAGCCCACTGTGGTCAGGTGGTCCTGGTGTTATAAGAGAACAGGCTGAGCAAGCCCCAGAGATGCAGTACGCAGAACTTCTCCATGGCCTCTGCTTCCGTTCCTGCCTCCAGGTTCCTGCTTGAATCCCTGCCCCGACTTCCCTCTGTGACAGACTCTGACTGGGATGTGATTCAAACAAACCCTTCCCTCTCCCGAGTTGCCTTTAGTCATGGTGTTTTATCACAGCAACACACAGTAACTAATCCACTCTGAGTGGGACACACTCACTTTTATTTTCACCCAGTCCCAAATTGCTTAGATAAAACGCCAGTTTTAGAACCTCCCCTACAGCCCTCCACCCATCTTCACAGTT
The DNA here is from genome assembly GCA_030556225.1 of Cricetiscus sungorus. Lineage (NCBI taxonomy): Eukaryota > Metazoa > Chordata > Mammalia > Rodentia > Cricetidae > Cricetiscus > Cricetiscus sungorus. The sequence goes on along the minus strand of JANBXA010000728.1, from coordinate 3,024,972 downwards.
AAAAACCACCTGGAGTGCGAGCCAGAGGCCTCCAGTACTGGAAACATGACATCATAGAGACATCATTGCTCCAGAACTACCTGTAGAGTCAGTGAGTGGACACTTCCCACCTTACTGATAAAGAAGCCAGCCCAGCCTTAGGGAGAGCAGGTAGATTGCTGCACTGCAATCCAGCCGGATTCTCAACCTCCAGCCAGTACTTCCAAACCATGGGGGAGGCGTAGCCTTCTGATTATTAGTTGGTTTTCATTAAATGTTACTGTTAATAAGCTCATTCAAGGACAGTTCAAAGAAAGCCTCTGAATGCCGCCCTGAGCACCTGGCAGTGGGTTTGGCTTTAATTTGAAGTATGCATTTTTAGAGAGGATCGTGCATAGAGAGGAGGCCAATAGGATAGACATCTAAATAGAGGCATTTCTAGGAAATTGGCTTATGATATAGCCGAGGCTGCCAAGTCTGAGTTCTGCAGGACAGGCTGCAGACCCAGGGAAGAATGGAGGTTACAGCTCATGTTGGAAGATCATTTGAGGTCCAAGGTCAAGGCAGGGGTAGTTTGCATCATCAGAGTCTTCTCTTATTGGCTGGCAGATAGTTCTCTTCCCCTTACCCCTGTGTGTATATATATATATGTGTGTGTGTGTGTTGTGTGTGTGTATACGTGTGTAGGTTCACATACACATGTACACATATGTGGAGGCCAGAGCTCAATGTTAACCCTTTCTAGTCTCTCTCTACTTTCTATTTATTTATTTATTTATTTATTTATTTATTTATTTATTTATTTTTGAGCCAGAGTCTCTATCACTGAACCTGGAACTCTCTGATTCAGCTAACTTGGCTGGCCAGCGAGCCCCAGAGATCTTCTCTCTCTACTTCTCCAGCACTGACCAGGCAAGCACTGCTGTGCCCATCTTTGTGTGATGTGGAGGCTGAAGGTTGAACTGAGGCCCCTGTGCCGACAGAGCAAGCACTTGTTGACTGAGCTGTCTCCCTAGATGGGTTTTCTTCATTCTGTGTCCTAACATGATTGTTTTTCTGTGTGTGTCCATGTCCTAATCACATCTTACTAAAACTGAGTTAGACCCACCTCAGGGGTCTCCATTTGCCTCCTGAACACACACATCCATCAGTGGACACTTGCTGAGGTGCTGGGGGCTGAGCTCAGCACATGAGTGAGTGAGGCCACAACCCAGCCCATGTCAGTGTCCTGCTGGCAACACGAGAGTTGTGTGCAAGGCCGATCAGAAGGGAAGCTGAGACAATGTCACCAGCTCTTGCAGCAAGGGGAGGAGAATGAGACAGAACGGGAACGGATCCCTGCAGGTGGAGCAAGGGGAAAGGATGGCCCTGGCTGCCTGGCCACACTCCACCACCCTTCCTCAATACACCTATCATAGAGACAATTAATGAATGAAAAGCAGGGAAGGGGACTTAGTCACTGCGGCCACATTGAGGAGAGGAGTAATAAAGAAGAAGTGAAATGAGCCTCAAGCCCATCTTCAGGGCACTGACAAGAGGTTCAGTTTTTAAAGTAAGAGATGTGCATAGCTAAGGAGTCCTGGCCAATATGTGGTCTTACTTATTATTGGCCCACCAGTGTCTGGGCTCCCGGATCTTCTGCAAGGCGGTCTGACAAGTTACTAGAACTGCGTGAAAGCTCCCCACCCTGGCTGGTGCCTCCCTGGCTTGAGACTCCTGGGTAAAAACGTAAGTTTCTAGGGGTCTATAGTTTCAATAGTCAGACAGTTGGGGGGACAGTGTATCACTTAAGAGTATATCCTCTTCCTCCAGGGCAGTTCCAGAAAGAAGGCAGAAAAGACCCAGACAGCAAGAAAGGGTCACATTGAGCTTCTTAGATGCTTTACCTGGGCCAAGATGAAAAGCCACTGTCTGAGAATCCCATCAGTCCTTGGAGCTATCTGCACGTGCACACCACACACACACAGACACACACACAGACACACACACACAGACACAGACACACACACACACACAGACACACACACACAGACACAGACACACACACACAGACACAGACACACACACACAGACACACACACACACACACAGACACAGACACACACACACAGACACACACACACAGACACACACACACACAGACACACACACACAGAGACACACACACAGACACACACACACAGACACACACACAGACACACACACAGACACACACACACAGACACAGACACACACACACACACAGACACAGACACACAGACACACACACACACAGACACACACACAGACACACACACACAGACACACACACACAGAGACACACACACAGACACACACACACACACACACACACACACACACACACACACACACACACACACACATGTCCTTCCAAACCAAACCTGAAGTGGGAAGCGAAGCAGCTGCCCCTGTTTCCTTTAAAGCAGCCCCAATTGAGTTCCACCTGGCCCCCAAATGCCAAGGGCTGATGCCAACCCCAGAACGTGGAACTGTGACCCGGCTCCCCTTCCTCCTCCTGAAATGTAGACCCTACACATGGCACCCTGTCTAGGTTTCCTTGACTCTAAAACCAGAGGGTGTGGTCATTCAATGCTTTGTCACTGTGATCAACTGCAGTATCCCAAGGGAGAGGTCCCCGTTTTTCCCACTGGCGGATGTGGTACTTTGGGGGTAAAGGAAAGTGTAGTGCCACTGTGGCTCAACTTGTGACAGAGTGAATTTGGAGACGCTGGGCATCAGGGTAGTAGAAAGAAACAGAGTCAAGATGGAAAGCCTCGAAACCCACCCCCTCTACATCTGCCGGCTGTGCCCATGACTGGATGGCTCCACGATCTTCCAAAACAGCCTCAGTAGCCGGGACCCACGTGTTCAAACACATGAGCCTGTGGGTGAACAGAAAGGAACCGGTGCTGGTCTCCATATCATCTGGGCTCCTGATGATCCGAGGCCTCTGATACCATGTTGGTCTCACTCAGCACAATTTCTCAGTAGCAGGAGGTCGTGTGCAGAGATGACAGAGACTCACGCTGTTGGGAAGCACCTGAGTGTGCTTCATCGACACCGAGCTCAGCATCCTGGTCTCCCTCTGGAATTAGCAGCTCTGTGTGGGATGCAAGGGTGATTGGAGCCCATGGACATGGTAATGTTGGTTTCTCTTCACCCAGAGTCAACGTAGCCAATGTGGAAGCCACTTTTGTGTTGGGCTTTATGCATCCTGTCCACAAGGTGGCGCTATATACACATGACAAAGGAACAAAAAGGCTTGTGTGGAAAACATGCCACAGTCACTCTTAGAAGCAAAAGGCTGAAGGACTACAGGACTTGGGAAGGAGCAGGGGACACAGGGGACGATGAGTCCTCCATAGTATGTGTGCAGGGAGTTCAGATCTCACGTGCAGAGCTCAGCTGTGCGCCTCATCTGCAGCAAACAGATACAAGCAGAGGCTTGCAACTGCTGGTGTGGTCAGGTCTCCAGCGTTTGTGAAGTTTAGGAAGACGGGCCCCAAAGTGTCCCTCCTCAGACACTAGCTCAAAATGTTCCCCTCCACATCAGGGTTCTCCAGAGGAGCAGAAACAATGGGATGAGTGGGGGATGCATAGAGGAAAAGGGGGTGAGGGAAAGAAAGTTTACATGTGTGTGGGTATGTATGTACATATGTGTGGAAGTCCAAGGACAACCTCATGATTTGTTCTTCTGGAGACATCCACCTTAGTTGTTTGAAACAGGGCTCTCATTGGCCTGGAACGTACAAAGCAGGGCTAGCCTGGCTGGCCAGCAAACTCAAGAGCTACACTTGTCTCCAACTGTCTGGGCTGACAAGCATGCTTCACCAGGCCTGGATTTTTGAAGTGTAGATTCTGGGGAATGAACTCAGGTCCTTGTGTGTCCAAGGCAAGCATTTTACCAACTGAGCTATGCACTGAGATACACAGTTTTTAAAGTTACACTTAAACCCCTTTGTTGTGTGACTTAAATATACTCAGGACCAGAGGCTTATTAGACATGTCCCAAGCACCTGGTCAATAAGGACCCCCCCCACAAGGCCTAGAACTTTCTGTCTCCTTCCCTGTCAGGAGCAACTGTGGGTCTGCAGCCCAGTTTTTAATCCTTTCTTATCTTTGAAGATGTATTTTTCTCTCTCTTGTTTCTCTTCTGTCTTGACAATTTATGTATATAGTATAAAAATTGGAACAAATTAGGAAAAGAAGAGAACTGTCTCTACCCACAGATGAGCAATTACAAACCCTGCAGCTGGTGTCAGGTCAGTTAGCATCAGAGACTGGATCTGGGAGCCCGTGTCACTAACCAGAGAGAAGACTGTGCACCCTCACTTCTGCTCAAGTCTAGCGGAGCCAGCTGCTGTAGGATGACAAATAAAGGAGATACATTCCCACTTGCTAAGAGGGAAGACACCAACTGCCCTTTTAATAAAGCAACAGCAGTGGGGACAGAGTACATTCAGAGAAAAGCACTCTCTGGGCTTGGCCTTCAGGAAGGGAGTTACAGGTCATCTGAGTCACCTGTGGCTAGATGTAGTCTAGGTTTGACTGTGAGAAGCACAAAGTGACAGCCATGTTATGTGTATTTATTTCAACTGTGTTTACATGGATGTGTCTATGTGCCCAAATCCATGAGGCTTCACATTTAAATGGGGTGTTTCACTGAATGCAGACTGCATGCCACTCAGCGCCTGGCAGCCAGGGCCACACCACCAGTAGCTGATCGAGCTGGTTCTATTGTTCATTGTAGTGCCACCAACAAAACCTCCAGTGCCAGCAATTGGTTACATCTTGAGGAGTCGTTGGCCAAAAAGGTCCCACGGACACTCTCCCAAACATCACAGTCTATTACTGAGGCTGTGGTTGGTGGCTCCAAGGAAACAGAGTCTTCCAGACACAGCAAGGTTGATGTGCATAGGAACTCATAGAGACTGTGGCAGCATGCATAGGGCCTATACAGGTTCAAGTCAGATGGGGGAAGTGGACACAGGTTCATACCTCAGGTAAGATTCTATTTGCAGCTGATACCTGCTGGCATGCTACTCATGTCTTCACTTTCATTTATAGACTGCCTCTCTTTGTTGTAATTTCTGACTTTAGAAGCAGAGGTCATCTTAGATTCTTAAGTATCCTTTCCCCTTGCCACTCAGAGGCCACCATTTCTCCATAGTGATATCCAGCTGAAGCTCGATCCACTCTTCAACAACAACAACAACAAAAAACCATTCTGACTATTTCATTTAATCATCTAATCACACAATTTACTGGAAATGGTTCCAGTGGAAAAGAGAGATGTTACAATTAACACCCCAAAGCTGCTTTGCATGGGTTTGCCCTGGTGGCTGATTTGTGCAGGGGTCTGGAAGCTGAGTATTTAATAGCAGGCTTATCGAAAATAGATTCAATAAAAACCCTTCTCTCTTTTTGTGCTCAGATGCAACTGCAGGCAGATTTCAACAATCATGCTACATAGAGGCCACGATGGCTCCTATAACCCAAAGGGCAGAAGAGAGGATCTTCATCCAAGAAGAAGGTGTTCTCGAAGTTCCAGAGAAGCAAAGTTTATTGTGTGGAGACAAAAACAACACATGGGATGAAAGAATAGGGAAGAGTCAGAGGGAGAACCAAGCCTTCAGTCTGTCATCTCCATAGCCATTGAATGAAGGAGTTGGGGGCCTGGGCTTGACAAGGGGTGTCAATATATATACCTACTGTATTCATCTTATAGACAACTGTAGTCTCCCTATAGGAAGTGCTGGGTATTGTAACCCACTTGTATTAGTTGGAGTTCTATGGAGGAATGTAATTGAGAGAAGAATGTATATTACAAAGGAGATTTATTAGAATGGCTTACATGATATGGGCTGGGTAGTCTACACACTGGAGAAGTCTGCTCAGACCAGAAGCCTGGGTGCCTCTTTAGTAGTTCCAATCTGTCCTGGAAGCTTAAAGGATGCTGGAGAACTGTCTTTAGTCCATGTTGGAAGATCACGCTGGGTTCTGCTGGCAGGAAAGAGTGGCAGCAACAGCAACAGGGTGGATGCACTTGGTAACAAGACATAAAGACAGCAGGCAGCACTGATTTCCCCCGTAGACTTCTTTGTCTCTAGGCTACTGCTGGAAGGTGCTGCCCACTCTGGGTCTTCTCTCCTCAGTCAATTCTTCCTGGAAATACCCTCATAGACACACCCAGAGGCTCATCTCTTAGTTGATTCTATATGCCATCAAGTTAGGTTCCACCCAAGGCTAGTCCTCACATCACCACAGGCTCCTGGGAAGGAGAGACTGATGAACAGCCCACACTTACCGCATCACCCAAAGCCAAAGCTACGTAGATTTGCAGGTCCCTGGGGGCCTTGACTCTGTTGTACCCCTCCATGGAGCCCCAAGATAAAGGAAGAAGGAAAGGGGGCCAGACCTGTGCTTTTTAATCAAGAAACTTGTCCCTGTGGGATACCAGACACTTTGTAAAATAAATAAATAAATAAATAAATAAATGAATGAATGAATGAATGAATGAATGAATAAATAAATAAATAAATAAATAAAAGTAAACAAAAGAGAAATAAAGTAAAAGCAAAAGGCCAGTGACTATTCACATCTGACTTTGAAGGTTGTCCTTAAGACTGCTGACATCACCATGTGCAAAACATCCCCTGTTGTTTGAAGGGCTCACAACAATCATCTCTCGTGTAGCCCTTTCAACTGGAATATTCACATAGTTTAGAATTCCCCCAAGCAGACAGATTAAAAAAAAAAACCCACTCAACCAAGATGGTAATTAATTTAGAGAGTCACACTGGTCAAGGTGTGGAAAATAAGAGTGTTTGGCCCTGACTGAGGATGTCTGTGTCACATTCCTACTACCAGGCGCTCTAGGATCATTGTGGAAGAGGGGGTGGGGAGACTATGAGAGTTGGGGGAGGGGGAGTCTTCTGGGCCTGACAGGGCAGCTGTACATCTGAGCTCACAGCCAGGACTGCATGCACAAGACTTACACAACATCAAGCCAGTCAAAATCCCAGCGTGGAGTGGGGAGGAGCTCACAGAATCCTACCCCTAGAGAGAACTGCTGGCAACGGATGGCTCCTGGCGGGGAGGGGGTCAGTTTCCTTTGGAGATTCTACCTCTCACAGGTCACCCTCGCCCCAGTGAATGACTCTCCGTTGTGCACACATTAACAGCACACAGTGGACGCGGTGGTTGGTGGTTTTCAGAGTGTAGTGAAGCTGAGGGACAAGTGCTGCTGGGGGTGTGGAAAGTGCTGGGGAGGGAGTGTGGGTGTGTAACATGAAAAAGCTGAGCAACAACAACAACAAATGATTGATTTGAGAGCCGGTTATGGAGGACTCAGAAGGATCATTGGTTGAAATTCATCCCTGTCTGGAGACCCGGTATGAGGTGTTTTGGGGGAACTGTGGGGAACTAGCTGGACAGGTGGATCATGGTTTCTATCTGGGCTGGGCTGGTCACAGTGGGGTATCTCACCAGTGGGCTTGCTTTTGGAGCTTGAACTGGGATGACAGGGGCATGAGCTGAGCTTTGCTTTGGTGGTTGTGTGGTGACAGCAGGTCATTTCTTTCTTTCCACCAAGTATTGTTCACACATTCCCCGCCCCCCAAGATTTTGGGGAATCATCCTCAGGTTGTCATGCTTTCTGGATAAGCGCTTTACCAGTCAAACCATCTCCCCAGCCCTGAGGTTCCTTCTTATTCATGCCATTTTTGGGGGTTCAACGAAAACAAAACACAACTCCCTCTTGGATTGGTTGCCATATTGAATCAATGGCCAATTTCTGGCTCTCAATGTGTATTCGCCAAAATTCTTCCACAACGGCATGCATAAGCACTGTGATGGAATTTGTGTGTGATGGCAGGAAAGTGTGAATCCCCTGCCCAAGATGTGTGCACCCCAACATATAAGAGCCCCTTTGTCACCTGTCCTCACCAGGCCACACGTGCTTATGGGAAAGCTAAAGCATGTCAAATTTTCACCTGCCCAGTGACTCTTATGTAACTAGTCCCAGATTTTAGAATTCAGGGTGACATGTTGGGAAATCTACAGTTTCTGTGTGGCAAGCAAGGCTTTCTCTTTCCCTACCTGGTGTCTTTGAATACATTGCAAAATTCATTGCCACTGTCCCCAGAAAATGACCTCAGGATGCTATCAACATCTAGACATGGGGTCTTGGCATGGCTGAAGAGAGAGGCCCTCTTTTACTCCTGCTTGCCTTTGCCTCTTGCTGTGAGCATCGTTGTCTTTCTCCACTGTCATAGGCATCCAGCCTCTTCAGCTTTCTGACGTTGGCTGTAGGCCAGCAGCTCTTCAGGAATCCCCCAGGTCTTTGTACAGATTTGGGCTGGTGAGCCAGCTAGACTCCCCGTTCTCAGCCATGGCTAGATTGTCCAGCCCATAATCTATTTCTTAGCCAACCTAAGACATTTAGCAGATATTCAATCAAGTGTTTCAGTTCTTCTGGAGACCCCCAACTAATGAACAATGTGTATTTTGTTATCAGAGATTCAGGACTGATGCCCTGGAATGTCCTAGGACATCATGGTTGGACTCTGGACACCTGGTCCAGGTTGTCTTTAATGATGTCATAATAAGAACTCAAATACAGCCTACTTTTTCTAATTCTTACAGAAGCTTAGATTAAGTGGAAAAAGAAATAAGAAAATGGGCATAATTTCCAGGGTCAGAAGCAGAGTTTCTGAAACTTTATTGATTCACTGCCTGGGACTTAAAGGAGAGGATCCATCCTGTTGTTTTCAAAGGTGCCAAGGTCTATTTTGTATCCTGCTGAAGTCCACGGGGTGGGCAGTCAGATTAACTGAGCGGCCACTGCAACTCTAATGACTCGCTGTTAAGCTCTCACTCTGTGGTCTGACTTACAAAAAAAAATCCCATTATTTGTTAGGCCCCGGAAGGAGGAGAAGTCCAGCCGCACTGGCTCTTTAATGAGCGTCTAATACAATTTTCCTGACAGCCACCGCCGACTTCATTAGGGAAAAATGTAAATGGTGACTGCTCTGAGAGGCATTTTCTACTCAAGCCTGCTTAGCACCCTTCTGTGCCTCCCCAGAGTTATGACAGAGGGTCCACACACCAAAGGAAGAATTTACTTCAGTCACCTCTGGTTGACCTGTGAGGACCACAACAACAATCTTGCTGGGTGAACAAGAAGCACAACTTTGTCATGCAGAGTGAAAGAAAGGGGAGTGTAAAATGAAAAGCAATGGTTTGTGTCCTCATTCCTCTTTTTATGACTTGATTTTTTTTTTTTTTTTGAGATTACAAAAACATCCCTTCTGGGCTGTTGGAAAGCTCATTTTGGACATTAGTGCAGTGTTTCAAGTGTAACACCAGACTGACCTTTGTAGAGGCTCAGAAAAACCAGGCTTGGGTGATGGGGAGAGCTACAAGATCACAGTTCCAAGAATGCTCCCCATCTCTTGGGATAGATCCCTTATGAAACTGCATGGACCTGGCCAGAGAGCTCCTGAATTCTCCGTGTAAGCACAGTGTGGGCTGGTTTAGAGGTGGGACCACTCCTTCCATCCCTTTGCTAATGTAACAAAATATCTGTAGTCTTTTAATTTTTAGATGTATTTTTATTGTTATTCTGTATATGTAATAGTGTATAAACACGCACACACACACACACACACACACACACACACACACACACGTGTGAAAGGACACACACATTTTTGTAGGTGACCACAGAGGCCAGGAGAGGGCATCAGATCCCCTAGAGCTCCAGTTATGGGTGGTTGAGAGCCACCAGTGAGGGTGATTAAAATGGAAGGCTGGAAAGTGCTCTTAATGACTGAGCCATCTTTCTGGTGTCTATGTTTTAACACACGTAAACACAATCCTTTAGTGTCGAGGACGGGGACAGTACTCAGCTGTCTCAGAAGGGCTACCTTGCATGGTTGGCTTTCTTGACTTTAGAACTCAATGGTTTTCCCATTTCTTAGTGCCATATATTTCTTTAAAAAATTCCATCTTATTTTCCATTGCACAGTATTACGCAGGCCATTTTCACGAATGTGTAATATGTAATATAATTTGAGCATGATCCTCACGCCCCACTACCTTCCCCCATCACCTCTGTCCATCATTTCTTCTCTAGCCCCTCAGCTCACATCGCTGTCATGTCACGGCACATATAAGATTTTATGAATCTGTGGTATCTAAGGCCCATGGTGAGAGAAACACTTTTATCCATTTATTTATTTTTAGACAATGTGTGGTCTCAAATTCAAGACCCTTTTGTCCGTTCCTCCCCAGTACTGGGATGACAGGCATGTGCCACCATGCTTGTATCAGGTATTTTTTTTTTTTTCAGTAGCAGTAACCATCTGGTTTGGCAGTTCTGGGCAAGAGCTGTCAACTAGAGGATACAGTATTTACTCCTAGCATGAGCTGCCATGACAGGACCAGCTGGTTCTCCCACGGGGCTTTCCAGTGAGTCATGAGCATCTGCAGACGTGGGGTGTTTCTTTCTGCTCTTCTGTCCTCTGTGCATCCTTTGCAGTGTGCCTGGCAAGGTGGTCACAGTGAGGAGGGACAAGGACAAGCCATTGGATCTGCTCCCAGCAAGCAAGGGCTTTTCCTGTGAGGACCAGGTGGCCGTCTCTATATAACCATTTGGTGCCAGGTTCTTACACCTGAGGTGGGCAGCTCACTCTTCCCTGGAACACATGAGCAGCAGATGGCCATGAACTTCCCAAGGACAGATTCCCTACAGCTTTCCCCCAGCCAGTTCCCAGCATGAATCTGGATGGAAAAAGTGTTTCAGATAGCTTGGCAGAGATGCGGGTATCCCTGCCCAGGCATCAAACCTTCCTGACAGAGACCCTGAGCTTACCTTGGCACAATGGGGCTTCAGGAAGAACACAGCAGCCTTCTGTAGCACATCTGCAAGGCTGGAGTGCTAGTACGCTGGGGAGGGGAAAGCGGATGAGGCTCGTTTACCCAGTTGGAAGTTTCTGGCTCTTTTCACAGAAAACAGACTGGGAGAACTTAAAAATGGAACAGCTCTTTAGTATAGTAAAATACAAGAAAATACAATCATGAAGATGGGCTGGGGAGAATAAAACTCTTGGCAGAGAGGATAAGCCATCTTTGGGGAGAAAATGTGTGGTGGATTGGATGGGAAACGCCCCTCCACAACACAACGCCCTGCTGATGGCATTGCATTGCTGTGACAGACTGTGGAATCATTGGGCTGTGGAGCTTACTGGAGGAAGTGGATCACTGGAGGCGGGCTTTGAGTTCAGTTCTACTTCGTGCTCATTTTTCTGATTCCTGAATGATAAAACCACGTGACCGGCTGCTTCAGGCTCTGTCCACTGTGACTTCTCTCTGATGGACTGCATCCCCCTTTAACTGCACACCAAGGTAAATGCCTCTCTCCCTTAAATTCATGCTTGCCATGTGTTTGGTGATAGCAACAAGGAAAGTAGCTAATACAGAATGGTAAGTGGCTCGTGCTGGGGAAGGGCATGAGGCCACATGCAGTGGCTTCTGAGTGTAGGATGTGCCTTCTGTGCTCTTCCAGTGAGTGAGCAAGGCTGCTGAGCAAACCCAGGATCCACCCGAATCCACCTCCTGGTGCTGGAATCACATGCATTGCCACAGTTGGATTTTTTCTTTAAAACAATTATTTTTGTATTTATTTTATGTGTATGAATGCTTGTCTATTGGTATACATGTGGAGCACATGCGTGGCTGATGCCTATGGAGGCCAGAAAGTTCATTGGAGTTATGCAAGGCTTGAGTAACCATGTAAGTGATGGGAACTGAGTCCAGTCCTTGAAAAGCCCCACTCTTACCCCTGAGCCCCAACTCTTTTCTATTTTAAACTAAGATTCTGGGGTTTGACCTCAGGTCTTACACTTGCAAGGCATACACACTTTACCTACTGAGTCATAGCTCCCACCCCTGGTTTTACTACAGGTGTTTTGAGCTATAAATTTCCCTCAAAGCACTACTTTGTCTGCAAATGCTAACTTAACCTGAGTCAGTGAGCTCCACATTCAGTGAGAGGTGCTAATAAAAATAAGAGAAAGATGTTTGATGTTCCTCCGGTTCCATTCCTGTTCTGTGTAAAATATCCTGTGTTAAATAAGCTAGGGGAGAAGGGGCCTGTTTCAGTTACAATTCCCAGTTACAACCCAGTACTGCAAAGATGTTAAGGCAGGAACTCAGTTACTCACGTCACATCCTCAGTCAAGAGCAGAGAGAAACAGATGCACGCATGCTGCCTGCTTAGTCACTCAGCTTTCTTCACTCTAGTGCAGCTCAGAGGCTAGCCTAGGGAACTGTACCTTCATAGTGTCACTTAGCCACCGAGACAATCCCCCCAACACATGCCCACAGACCAAACTTATCTAGATGATTCTCAACTTGAGATTTTCTTCCTGGGTGATTCTAGGTTGTGGGAAGTTAGCATTTAGAACTAAGCATCACAGATACTAACTTATGACCTACACACACACACACACACACACACACACACACACAGTGCTGATGGTTTACTAGTGCTAGATTTTACTGTAGAAGCTCATTTGCTGGACTTTCTGCAGTGGTGAACATCTCTCCCCTTTATCGGACCACGGACAGCTTTTGATGTCACAGAATAATGAAGTTTCCAAAGGCCCACAGTACCTGCTGGTTATCTAAAGAGCAAGTGCCACAATCAATTGTCCACTTGGCTCCCACATGTTCCCTATGGCACAGAAGGATGTCACCATCAGCATGTTCTACTGTGTTGAACATGGAGGAAGCTGTAAACGAAGACACGTCCCCCAGTTCTGTTCTAATTAAAGCATCATAAAATGCTCTTGAATTCCCTGGTCCAAAATATTTGTCTCATTAAGAGTTTTCTCACACTGGCTAACGATGCAATTAGCTAAGCTCCTTAAATTAAATCCTTTATCAGCGTTGCAGGTTGGCAGAAGTCCAAAATTATAATCCCCACATTGTGCAAAAGTTTATTGTGCAGCATGGGGAAACTGATGGTCCATGCATGATGAAGGCTGGGTTTCCACGTGAGCACTGAGGAAGGAGGCTGCCCACCATCAATCACTAGGTGCTCCTTGGTGCTTCCTGCCGCCTGCCTAAATGCCCGTCACCAAACCGGATGCGCTAGTGTTTCTATGTGTGGCCCCTTTATTTATTTAAATATTCACTTTCTTTAGGCTGTGTTGGTATAAAGTGAGCAATAAAATGTCTCTTATCATCCAAACAAAAAAGAGTCCAGGTGAGAACAGGGTGCATACTGGTAGTGTGTATCTTTTTTCGATTAAAAGTGGCCTTTAATTAAATGTGTATGGTTGTGTAAGTCACTTTATCTTTTATTTTGTTATTATCAATAGTAAGTAATGTGTGGCGAGATAGACAGTCATATGTCATGGATTACCACATGTAAAGATCAGAGGACAACTTGGTGGAGTTGGTTTTTTCCTTCTGTCTTACAGGCTATGGGGAATTAAACTCAGGTTTCCAGGCAACTTGGTGGATAAATGATTTATTTTAGCTCTAAGGCCATAATCTATCATGGTGGCCAAGGGATGGCATTGGTGCCAGCTCCTGTGTGTGGCTTAATCATATCTCATCAAGCCAGGAAACTTGGTCTATAAAATGGAGAGACAACATGATCCAGTTACAATTGTGGTGAGGATAACAAGGCATAATGTATCTCAAAGGGGATTACATTGAGCAACTAGAGGTGTTACTGTTGTACCAGTTCCCCTGATACTTTGGGTCATTTCCTCAGTAAATAACTGTTAAGATTCACTTCAGATTCTCAGGCAATCTATCACACTGGATGATGAACTTCATAAATAAATTTTCATGAACGTATTAAGTCCTGGGTCACAAAGCATCTTTCCCATTTCAGATGACATTTCCCTGACTACCCAAATGACAAATCACATTGTACTTTATATTCAATGCCTCCGATATCATAACTTGCAACTGGTTCATCAACACAAAATTGAATTTACAATTTTCTCCAAGTCACTTTCAAGCGCTTATTGCAATTCTTTTATTATAGCAAAAAAATTATACCGTTAGCATCTAGCGTCTCGCTTCTTAGAGTCAGTTGCTGGGGGAATGTTTAGCGAATGTCTCTGCTGTCCCCGAGTGGAAATCAGAAAAGCAAGATGCCTTAAAGACCTGTTAAAATTTCAGCTGACGTTCAATTCATTTATTCTCTAAATTAGTCCTATTTACATTAGCAAAACAAATGCTGAAAACAATTTGTAAATGTGATGGTGTTGTGGTTTCTCAGCTGTCCCCGCAGCTTTGAGAAGAAGCTCGGAGGCCAGAAAAATAAATCATGCAATTCCGGAGGCATAGATAAGAGAGGGGGGTTTGTTTCCACCAGAATTCTGAGCTACATTATCCAACGAGAGGAAACCTGACAGTGAGGTCCTGCAGGGGTGGGCTTATTTTTCTTCAGTAGTGCCAATTTAGATGTCGCAGCCTAGGACTAGTGCAACCTCTGGGGTGATCAGCAAAGACCTAAGTTCCCAGGGTCAACCTGCTCCTCTGTCACTAACCTTTGGCTTCTGATTCTGTTTATTGAAAGGCTGTGACACTTCCAGGGGTTCGGTTTGTATTCAGTAAGAGAAAGCAGGGAAGGAAAATAAAAAAAAAGAGTAAGGGGTATGCTGACTGATGCCGTTGTTCCATTTTATCAGAAAATAATTGCTGTGAAAGATAAATCCTCTCCGTAGGGACCAGTTTACAATTCATTGGCCATAACTGGATCATAATGAAAGGCGGTCCCTGCTGTGCAAGAAGCTGTCACACCGAGGGCAAGTGGGGATACTTTTTTTGGGAACAGTAACGAGAAGGAAGGATTCTCTGGGTGTTGAGAGCTTTCCACCAGGGGCAGGAGTGATTGGAAGGACAAAGGAAGACATCCCAGAAGTCTAGAAACCAGTGTCTCAGCTTTTCGACTTTCCTTAATTGTCTATCATGAAAGCTCCTGTCTAGAAGCCCCTAGCGTGAAGACAGTTACCAGCTCCCTTCTTTCCAGATTCTTCTGTCTTCAGTTGACAGAAGAATCCCACGCATGCAGGGCTGACTTCAACGCAGATAGAAAAGCTGTGCGGGGTCTGCAGAGAGGGCTCTGTGGTTACAGTGCTTGCTGTTCTTCCAAAAGGTTTCAGATTGGGGCTCTAGGGGGACACTGAGGTGGATTGTTATGGGTATGGAGTTTATTAGAAGTGTTATCAATGCCATGGACAGACAAACAGATGGAGACTCTGACCCAGACCGCAGAAGTGGGGTTTCGTCTCCTTACAGTTTTCTGTGGATGGGAGGCTTCAGGGCACAAGCCTGCAGACAGTCTATCTGATTCCCAGACAGGAAACAGAGAAGGGGTGAAGAGCAAGACACGTGGCCACCAATATTCCCTTTGACATAAATTCACTTCCTCAGGTTTGAGACCTGGAAACCCGATGTCCATTTGATTCATAGATTGTGTCCCAGTAGACCTGTCAGTGTCTATGAGAGGCGAAGGCCTCTGCAGATACTGAGGCCCACGTCGCAGTCTGCTCAGAATTCTATCGCTGCCTTCTTCCAGGGAGAGCAGCCCTATTTTCTATTAAGGAACTCTATTTCCACCGCTACTCATGTGCCCCTGGCCTAACTCTTTGTTCCAGAGCACAAGAACCTGGGAATCTCAGCAGGTGCCCTCTGGACTCTGAGCTCTGCCTGTCACATGAGCAGTGCAGAGATGGGTTCCGCCCAGTAGAGGAGGTCTGGCTTGGGTTTCAGTAGGCTCTGCAAAGATGAGGTCTGCCTGAGAACCTTCACACAACACCTACTCGACAGTTACATGGCTTCATAGATAATAAAGGGTCATTCATGAAGATGAGCATGCAGAAGGGAGGCTTGACCACCATAAAGAGATCATGCTGTCTCTTAGAGGAGAACCAGGAGCCCCTGTGCTGAGCTGCGTGGTGGCAAAGAACATAGGAGGACATGGTATGCCTTTATCAGAGTCAGACAGACATGTTCTCCACTTAGAAAAAGTGGAACACTGGCTGTTTTGTGCCGTCTTTTGTATTAAAAGCATATATTTTTAAAAAAAAATGAAAAGAAGCAGCTATGACAGCAATTAGCTGGCATTCACAGTTGACCTGGTACTCACCCGCAGATCACAATGTCCTGCTGGCTTTGAGTGATTTCACAAGTTACTCTGTGATCATGAAACCAGTGACACAAAGAGATTCATTCACAGACATGAACCCAGTCCTGGCAACAGAACGCACACAAGTTTCTGTGTCACCTCCCCCCGACCCCCAACAAGAACAGCTGCCACCTCTGTATATCAGCTACAGTGTGAGCCCTATCCCCCTACCTTACAGATAGAAGAATCCATATACATAACAGTATCTAATTCAGGATGATTGACAGCAGCCTTCCAATCTCTCCCCAGCCCCTCAAAGAGACAAGTTCATTCTACACT
This sequence comes from Cricetiscus sungorus, assembly GCA_030556225.1. Lineage (NCBI taxonomy): Eukaryota > Metazoa > Chordata > Mammalia > Rodentia > Cricetidae > Cricetiscus > Cricetiscus sungorus. Next base: position 3,008,477 of record JANBXA010000728.1, on the reverse strand, counting down.
TGTTTTGGTTTGGATCTGAAATGTCCCCTCTGGCTTGTGGTCTGAGAGCTTAGTCCCCAGCTGTTTTGATGGCTGTGGAGCAGCAACCTGGAGCTCCCACTGCCACCAGACAAGATGCATCAGCCACCATGGCTCTACCATGTCATATAGAATCCCCTGGATGGTCTCTCCAAAGAAACAGAAGGCAAGAAGAACTGAGTGGATAGCTGAGAATTGACAAACACAGTAACTAGGAAAAAAAGCTTAGTGAAAGGACTCCATTCAGAACAACTCAACAGAATTGTCTAGAAATAACTACGGACTTCATGGACATGAGCAGGCAACAACAACAAAAATCCCTGATTTAAATCTACCTTCTGCAGTAACGGACTCAAAATTTATCATGAGTTTGATTTGTGGACGTAAAGTGCAAAACCATATCATATTTTGAAAAATAAGTCAAATCCTGCCCAAGATGTGAGCAAATATTTCAGCTGACAGAATACACAGAAAATGCTATGCTAGTGATGATAATTCCACCCCTCTAGCTGTTAAAGCCCAGTGGGGATGTCACCACACAGCCATCACAATGGATGCATTGGTGGGGATGTCACTGCCTGCCATCAGAGTGGATGTGTGGGCAGTGATGTCATCGTCAGCCATCAGAAAGGGTGCATTGGCTGCTGAAAGCCTGAAAAACAAAGCAGCAATGTGCAACGTGCAGACAGAGATGGGGAGAAGCTAGATGGCTCATGTCTTCCCAATGCACAGCCTCTCTGGCAAGCAATTTCAGTTTCTAATTGCAAGCCTATAGCTGCCATATGTTCTAGCAATTACACTCCTAGGTACTCATTCCAGAGGATTTAAATCATGTTCATATGAGAAAATGCCTATATTATTTTCATTTTCAAGAGCTTAAAACGTAAGGCAGAGGTCTTCAGTGCATGGGTGTATAAACAGAACATGGCATATCCATATCACAGAGTATTATACAGTAATAAAAAGGCAAAATAATTATACAGGAAACGACACTGTTGAAAAGGACTCTCAGAAAATTATATACTACATAGTTGATGTTTTATTGCATTTTAAAAATTATAAAGTTAGAGAATTATGAATCAGAGTGGTTTCAAGAGGTGAGGGAGGGGGTTTAGTGGAAGGGTTAGTGGAAGGGTTAGGTGTGGCTGTAAACTGACCATTTGAAGGATTCTGAGTCGTGGAAATATTCTCCCATTTGCCTTCATGGTAACTTCTGGGCTCTGATGTCAGTCTACATAGTTTAGGATTTGGGAGAACATGTTAAAAGGTCCTCGAGATCCTTCTGTATTAGTTCTTACAACTGTGTGGGGACTCGTACTTATTTCAAGACAAAGGGCTAATTTACAAAATAAGCCTGTCAAACCTCTTTTACTTTAGGCTGAGCAGAAACAGCAGTGTTTTTATTTGAGCCCCATTGGCTGTCTTGACTAGTTGAGCTCTATGTCAATGCAGGACCAGAGGGAGACCTAACTGAAGGTAATTGTAAGGAGTCCTTGGTTCTATATGAATGCCTGTACAATGGAATTTACCCCAGCAAGCACTGTGATAACCTGTGTGTGGAAATCTTAGCAGAGACTGAAACCATTCTGCTTAATTTATACACATAAGGAGTTTGAGTTTGCAGTTCTTCTGTTCGCATCTTAATAAAAAAAAATCATGTTTGTACGTATTTTTGCATGTATGTATACATGTGTGTGTTTGCATGCATGTAGAGGCCAGAGGACATCCTTACTCTCAGGTGTCATCCTCATGAACACTGTCCACCTCCTTTGAGACACTGCCACTTACTGGCCTAGTGCTCACTAATTAGACTGGACTTGCTGGCCAGAGAGCCCAGGTCCTCTTAGCTCCACTTCCCCAGCTGGAGATTACAAGCATGTGCCACCATATCTGGCTTTACACATTGGCTCTGGAAGTCAAGTTCAGGAACGCATACTTGCAAGGCTAGAGCTTTGTTGATGTCTATAGCCACAGACCTGGCAGCTTTTAGAACGGGAAAGTTCTCGAATGATAATTTCTGGCCAGCTGAGAGAAAAGGACAGTTAAAAGACAGTCCTGAGGAAAGCAGTTCTAGGCTAGAGGGATGGCTCAATGGGTAAAAACCCTTTACACTCAAGCCAGTGGTCAGTGGTTCATCTCCAGAAGCCGTGGGAGTAAGGCGCGCGCACGCGCGCGCGCACACACACACACACACACACACACACACACACACACACACACGTCACACACACATACACAGTAATAATTAGTAACTTTTCATTGAATAACACTCCCAGCTACTTTCCTCACATAGCTAGATTTATAAATAACACAATCTGAAGCAGAGCACCAACAGGAAGTGGGGTTGGGCTTTGAAGTCCCAAGATCCACCTCTAGCTACCCACTTCCTCCAGCAAGGCCCCACCCCCTGAAGGTCCCACAGCCTTCCCAAGCAGTACCACCAGCTATTGACAACACATTAATAGAAGACACCTTGGGGACACTTCCCATTCAAAGTACAGCACCCATCATACAAATTTTACTCAGAAATAAAAATTACCATAGTCCTCACGGACCTTTCTGATTACCCCTTCCACACCACCATTATACCTTCCGTCTTTCCCATTATCCTGGAAGACATGAGCTATACCTTGGCCCTTCTTACTGCCTCCAGGAGTACATGATCTTTGAACATGGACCAGTTCTACACATTTTGGAGTGGAGTATATTAAAGACAGGAAGCTCAACACACCCTCTGGAGTGTGCCACCCTTTTGAGATTTAAAAAAGAAAAAACCTTCACCAAAGCAGTGATTAGCAAAGATAACTATTAATTGCTTACAAGGGAAAACTTGGGAAACAAAGGTTCTAATATACAGAATAAAGCAAGAAGCAAACAATAAAAAGATGAAATATAATGCACTTTCTGATCCCCAGGTCTAGTTGAAAAAATAGAACATGCTGGAGAAAGTACATTGTGTCCTGTTCAAAGTGCTTAATATTAGGTTACTTCAGAAGATCTGCTTCTACACGGCAGCCACCCAAACGACTCCCACCTCGGGGGAAGGCAATGACGGTTTTTTCAATTCCAGCTACCCACTTTCCACATCCATACAGAAATATACACAGTGTGGAATGTCACCTCCCACACTTGCGTTCCTCTTGCCTAGCAACTCGAGAGCCAGCAAAACAAAACCCTTTAAAATGGTCGTGGGCGCGCACGCGCGCGCGCAGTGTAGATGGTGGGTTTCCCCACTGCCTGGCCCCATGCTTCTCTTCTGGTCTCTTCTGGTGATTGTGCTTCCGCTGGAAGGAATGCCGAGTTCCCTGCCTGCTAGAAAGTGAATCCAGCGCCATGTAGCATGCTTCTGCCTTCCTACCCCTTCTCTTCTTCTGTCCTGGCTCATGACTAATTCTGCGAATGAGCTGGTGAATAATCTCTGCATTGGAACAAAGGGATGCTAATGTGTTCAGAATGGACGGGACTTTACAAGGCAGGCATGTCTGCCATGGGCTCTGATTATTCTGAAGACCTCTGAGATCAACAGCTATTTTTAGAGGGGAAAACATCTGTCAATAGTGTCACTGGAGTTTCTAGGGTCAGAGCCTGGGCCCTGGCAACCCTACCACCTAGGCTTGACTACCTAACTTCAGAGGTCAAGCAAAGAGACAGATGTTTGAACTCCCCATACAAGAAGCAGATGGGAGGTATGAGATCATAGGCATAGGCAGTCATGATGAGACCCTGAAGTGAGAAGTGTATACGAGATAGCTGCCATGTACGGCATGATAAGTGTCCTGAAGGGATACAGATTCTAAAGTTCCAGGAGTAGGAGAGCTAGTGCATCATACCATAGGTAACCTAGCAGAGCAATAGTGAGGCAGAGGAAGTCTTGGGATCGGGGGTGGGGATGACTTCAGTCCTATAGCACAAAGGGAGTTTCTGGTGCTTACAGGTTTACAGAGGGGTGTGGTAAGAAGTTCCACGTGACATGAGACACTGTAAAGAGTAGCTGTGGTCCAAGGTAGTGAAACAGGCCTGCAGCGAGCTATGAAGAGGAGGGAGACTGCAAGGACAGCGTGCTTTATCAACTCCATCTAGGGAGAGAGACTGGTGCGGGCATAGCCTAACTTCCATGTGTGACTGTGGTAGTGGTTCAGTGAGCTAACAAAATGTAATAATGAAAAACAGAGAAAGGGGATTTACGGATGTGGATGTGGCCACAACAGAAAGAAAGACAGATAAAAGAGATACAGTGATCCCCTAGTCCGACATCAGGATCCTAACAGGGGGTTTGTTTAGGTTATAGAGGGCAACAGGATGTGTAGCAAAGCAGTGCTGGTCAAGGTGTGGTCCCGCCCATCGTGACCCACCATTGTGTCAGGTCCAGTTTCTCCTGGAAGCTGGCTGATCTGACAAGTCCTGGCTGGCACCAGCAGTCAGTCATTTTCTTCTCCTAGCTTTAGATTCCTGGGTTAGTTTTAATTTCCTGGGGTCCACTGTTTGAATAGTCTGATAGCCAGAGGGAGGGGTACCGGTGTCTATAAAGTCATCTCTCCTGCCATGATGGTCACAGAGTCTTGTTCCTTTGCTCAACCCTGACTCAGATAAGTCAAGTTCATGCACAGCCTGAGGTCAAAATGAGAAAAATCCACCCAGACAGGCAGGTTTCATAGCATCGATGGTGAGTACTGACAGTGTTGCTGAATATTATATGGAGGCTGACTCAGGGTTTACTGTAAATGGTCTCTAATTCCAGTTCCCTGACAAATGTTTCGTGGAGCCCATACATGTTAGGAAGTATACAAGAAGACATGGGGGAGATAATCATTTCTCTAGCAAAGGTTTTTCTCTTAACTCAAAATGAATCCCCCTTAACATACAAGTGAGGGGCAGAATGGAGAGGTCAGTAAGTTGTTGTCACACAAGCTTGAGGACCTGAGTTAAAATCCCTGGATCCCTAAATGCTCCGACCCATGGGGCAGTCAACGATGAACTGGGAGACACCTAGGGGAATCGAAGGGTAAGGGACAAGAAGAACGACAGCAAATCCATATTCTGATCAAGCTGCCAAACTTTATTTTCTCAGGGGAGGCTTATATAGGACCATGGGCAGGATGAAAGGGTGGGTAGAAGGCCCTGAACTAATCTTTAACTGGCTGTAAAGCTGCAACAAGAAGAATACCCTGAGCTATTCTTTAACTGGTTGTAAAACCACAAGCCTGTATCTAGGAATGCTCTGCTGAACATTCTGCTTACTTCTTAAGAGGCAGTAATTTTCTATCTCAGAGGCCTGAGGTAGTAAGGATGGTGATGATCCCCAACACCTAAAGAATCTGGGTACAGTGGCATACGCGTGTTATCTCAACACTGAGATGGCAGAGATGAGAAGATCCTTGGGGCTCTGTGGGCAGCTAGCCTAGCTGAATGGCTGAGTTCCAGGCCCAGTTGAGAGTCCCTATTTAAAAGTATTAAGTGGCTGCCTCTTAAAGAAAAAATACCTGTGGTTGACTTCTGGTACACATACACACATACCCCTGTGCCAGACACACACACACACACACACACACACACACACACACACACACACACACACACACACACACTCACTCACTCATGTATGCATGCACACAGTTGAATTGGGAATATTCTCTATCTGTTTTTTTGCAGATGAACCTTCTTTGGCATCAGGATGCTGTGAAATGGTCCTTTGAGGTCACCTCCTGTTGTCAGATGCAGTGACTTAATCGTGGTTGATGGCATTAGCAAGTGGCACCATTAGAAAGTGATTGGGTGGCCGGGCGTTAAAAAATTTTAACAACTTTAATCCCAGCACTTAGGAGGCAGAGGCAGAGGCAGGAGGATGTCTGTGAGTTTGAGGCCAGCCTGGTTTACAGAGCTAGTCCTAGGACAGGCTCCAAAACCACACAAAGAAACTCTCTCAGAAAGCCAAAAATGAGAGTGAAGCCATAGTCAGCTGGGCTAGTGGCTGAGAGCTCTGTCCACGTCTTCAAGCACACAGCGAGAAGGTGCCTGCTGTCTGGGAAGAGGAAGTGGGCTCTTGCTTGACACTAAGTCCCCCATATCTTGACCACAAAGTTAAGGAATTCCCATCTCTGGAACTGAGAGAAATAAACATTTCTTCTTGATAAATCATCCAGCCCATGGCATTCTGCTTGCTACAGCCTTCCAAATGAACAACCTAGACACAGTTTTCAGCGGTGCATTCAAAACATACCAGAAATGCACAGAGAGATTTGTATACTGTTAAGATGTTGCTTAAAGTATTAAAAAAAAAACCTAGGGGATGTGGTTTATGGTTTTTTTATATCACACAATACTGTGTAGCTATTAAATGTAATTTTCATAAAATATTAAATGATAGGACATTCATAATGCAATGTGGGATGAGGAGAAAAGGAGCAGTTGCAGTTATTAACCATCATCATGGTTAGATAGTGGAAGTAATTTTGGCTTTTCTTTCCTTTCTCATTCTTCTCTTTAATAAGTGCATTTTTACCATTGGGTAACAGAATCTACATTTTCAGAAAGAGCTGTTTATGTAGGCAGGGGCTGGCACACAAACGGATCAATCAAACCAACACCCACGGTCAAGTCCAGCTGTGTCCCTGCCAAATTTGGTACAGGAAGGCCTTGGAGGTTTTGTTATAGTGGTGACCCCTCCACAGCACTTCCCTGACCTCCCTAGACTGAGCCCACCTCTTTCTCTTTCATACAGAGTACTGCTGTGTGGTGCTATTCGCGTTCCCCTGAATGATCCGGTGTCAATATAAATGTTATAGCTGAGAAGAGCTTTGAAGGTCACCTGGCTCAGCCCCACAGTGCTGCTGCTGCGTCCAGTGAGCCCAGAGAGAGCCATTAAGTCAGCATTTGTTCCTGTGAGTGGCTTTTTTTAGCAGGCAAAGGAGCAACGAGGTACTTAGGTCACCCCAGCTGGGAGTCCATAGATCACCTCAAATGGAATTCATAGGTCATCTAAGGTGAGAACTTTCCATAGGTCACCTCAGATAGAAGTTCATAGGTCAGCTCAGATGGGACTAGCTCATTTTTATCAATTTGACATAGGCTAGAGTCTTCTGAGAGGAGGGGGAGCTCAACCGCACAAATGTCTCCATAAGATGGTGTGTAACGGGCATTTTCCTGGTTAGTGATTGATGTAAGAGGGCCCAGTCATTGTAGGAGGTATAAAAACAAATAAAACCGAGTGAGCCAAAAGCAGTAGATCAGTAAGTACCGTTTCTCCATGGCTTCTGCCTTAATTCCTACCTAACAGGAATTAAGTACCTGCCTTGGTTTTCTTCCATGGACCCAGGATATGAAAGCCAGGTAAATCCTTTCCTACCCCAGTTGCTTTTGGTCATGGTCTATATCACAGTACTAGAAACCCTAAGAGATAATCCATAGGTCACCTCAGGTGGGAGTTTTAAGTAGGAGTTCGAGGTCATTTCAGGAAGACATCCCCAGGTCACCTCAGGTCTTTGTGCTATCTCAGGGGGAAGCCCCTAGTTAACCTCACATAGGAGTCCCTAACAAGTTCCATCTCATGAGAGGATTGATGTTCACTCTAATAAAAGTCTAGGGGTCACCTCAGAAGTCTTTGGGTTACTTCAGGTCAGATTCCACAGGCCACCTCACAGAGTCCATGGGTCACCTCAGGTAGCAGTTCCCAAATCACCTCAGGTAGATCTATTGATCACCTCAGGAGTTCATGGGTTGTTTTGATGGAAGCCTTTGGATTGTCCCAAGTAAGGATCCACAAGCTACCTCAGGTAAGAGTCCCTAGGTGGGAGACCATGGGCCATCTCACATGAGATGGCTGAAGAGTGAGAAAGTAAGGGCATTACTGGGTTTCAGGCACACCAGATACACTTGGTATTTTAGGAAATATTTTAGTGACTTGCTATCTTGAAGTCTCTTCAGTCATAGAATATGTACTCTTTACTTTCTCTGTGTCTCTGTCTCTGTCTCTGTCTCTGTCTCTCTCTCTCTCTCTCTCTCTCTCTCTCTCTCTCTCTCTCTCTCTCTCTCTCTCTCTCTCTCTCTCTGTGTATGTGTGCATGCACTCTTGAATCAAATCTCCAGGAGCTGGAGTTAAAGCTATGAGCCACCATGTAGGTGCTGGGAACTGAACCTGTGTTCTCTGCAAGAGCAGTTGGTGCCCTAATCACTGAGCCATCTCCCAGCTCCTGCTTCATGTTCTATCACCACTGTGACCGCCACTCTACTCATTCTGATGATACCCTGCACTCTCTAGCCTCTTTGCCCACTGCTTTTTAGTCTGGTTTCCATGACTTCTTGGCTGCTATTACGTTTTTATGTGTCCTTTAGCATCCGTCTATACATGAACAGTCATACTTTCTATAAATCGAGTTCAGACTGCAAATATCTGGATGGTTTGGGAATGAACACGCTGCATGTCGTCCCTATGTTCTGGGCTGGAGGCCTGCCAGTCTGCAGGG
>JANBXA010000727.1:3977500-4031792 GCA_030556225.1 Cricetiscus sungorus | reverse complement strand
GAACTGTAGGGTGTATGGTATCTAGGATGAGAAGTGTAGGGTGTAGGGTATCTAGGATGAGAACTGTAGGGTGTAGGGTATCTTCAAGCAAACTCTTGGCAGGGAGGCTAACTCACTCTGAGTTCTCAAGGTCGGAGCCAATCAGTGGCTAGATTTAGTGCCATGGAAAGGGGTGCATTTTATGTTACACACTGTGTATATTGGAGATAGACTGCTTTGTAAAGATGCAATGGACAACAGCAAGAGATGAAGCAGGAACTGCAGTAATGGCTCATGAGGAAGATATGAAAGAGGTCCAATTTAGGATTGGGGTGTGTGTGATGAGGAGAGTAATGATTAATGATAAGGAGACCCAGATGAAATTTAAATATATAAATTATGTATATATACATATTCCTAATATGTGTAAACAATAATATATATTTAATACATATGATTTATATTAAATAAATACATACACATATATTTGTCTATGAAGTCTTTAGCTTTTTATTTTTTGAGGGTTGTCATTGATTGTCAGTTAAGAGACTTGATTCATAGAAGTAGTGTGTGGTAATTCCTGAAGGTATCCTGTCTAGTCACCGATCCCGTATTTCAATGCCAGTCTAGCAATTGCAGTAAAGAAGAGGCTGCCACTCCTGTGACAACTGGTTGGTCACATAGTTAATAACTATTTGCACTACAGAATGAGAGGTGCTGTATTGAACCTCCTAAGGTTACACTGTGACATTGTGTTTGGTGGAAATACATGAAAGTTATGATATCCATACTGCATGTTCCATTAAGTCTTCACATCAGTTTTAAAAGAGGGATATTAACAACATCTACATCCTAATGTTGAGAAAGCCAATGCAGGGCAGATGTCTTGGCAACTGGCAGAGAACAGGAATTTGTCCTTCTCTGTTTGCATCCATAGCCATGCAGTTAACTAAATGTATCAAATAACAAACCTGTAGTATTACGTTTCATCGGGCTTATGGGTCATATGAAACTCAGACACTATGATTTTTGGTATAAGATTATTTAAGGAGTACTGAATAAATAGCGATTGAGCACTGTCACAGACCAGAAACTAGCTTAGCTCCTAGGTATTTCACAATTTAGAAACCCTTTAGAGATCCATTTTTCACTTACATTTTACTTGGGGGAGAAATAGTTAATAAGCAAAGACAATGGCATGCTGTATTATATTATAAAGTATTAGTTTTAAAAGGTGAACGTATTAGAAACAGAGAGGCAGAAGCTCTAGGGAAAGTGTCCTTTGAAAGGTCATCTTTCTCATGCAGAGTGTCTGTCCTTTGACACAAATGAATTTGAGCTTCCCACCAGTCATGTCTGCAAATAGCACGGGAAGCTGGAAGGAACACTTAAGAGCAGTACAAATCGCTGCTTGTCACCTATAGAATGTGCTAGACAGCCTCAAAGTGTAACCTGAACTGGATGTGTTTGAGACCTGCATGCACTTCTGCAGGACCAGCCCGTGCCCGCATCGTGGCAGCTAATCCCTATGCATGCTGAGTGTAGGGCCAGTGAATCAATGCTTCTGCCCAGGGACAAAATGAAATGCAGCATGCAGCCCCACTCCCTGCTGTCCCCAGGGGCGCCCTGGGGATCTCTCACAGGAACTGAGTGCATTGTTCTCAAGTGTGTTGTGAACTTCGCCAGCCCGGGAGGATCCGACAGGATGTCTAGTGTTTGTAGCTAACTGCCTTTGTCTCTCTTGGCGCTGGACCATACGCTGTGGATTTTGTGAGAAACCTTCAAGGCTTTGAGGAATTCTGGACTTTTCTTGTTTTTGCTTGCTTGCTTGTTTGTTCGTTTTGCATAGATGTTATTGCTGGCTAGATAATTTTCGTCTGGATCTCTATTTTCACTCCCAAGCTGTTGTTGAAGGAATGTTCGAGCATTTGGATGGCAAGTCCTGAAGTCCGCAAGGATGAGGCTTCTGACTGACTTAGATCTCATTGGAGACCAGAAGCTTTGACCATGGCCCGTTCCGTGTAGGGTTGTAATATGTAACCTGTCTGTCACAAGTGGAATAAACATGACTCTTCTAAATGACATTTTCAGAAATAATGGATACACAAAAATGATACTTTGTAGTGCATGTAAGTAAATGATTCAAAATAACTCCTAGAAATAATTAGTAAAATCCTAACATACTATACTTCTTTATTTGGGGATAAAATACAAACAAGCAACTGAGTAGCAAGAAATTAAAATTTATACAGAGTAGTTTTATCCATAGCTTTCATGTCCTCAGGAAAGTTTATTTATAAATTTCATGAAAGTGTCAGTGGAAATAACATTAGGGAGGAATTAATTACCACCTGCTGGCAGCTAAGCAATCTAGAAGAAACTGGAACCACAGCCCTAGCAGTGGGATTGTTAATAAATAATTTTGTTCGGCTTGCTCAGTAAGTCATTTGCCTCCATAGTTTGCAGAATTTTTTCCTAATGTGCAAAAGCTTACAGAAGAGATACAAAAGACTCCATCGTGTTTTGCTTTTTAAAGGGATGGAACATAAAGCTAAAGAGTATTTATTTGTCTGACTTTGTTCCTCTGAACCTCCAAATAAACCTTGTCTTTCTTCCACTGACTGAAGATCCTTCTGCCCCACACTCAGAAGCCTGAACTGAAGATCACCTAAAGGAGCTGTACCTGCATTGAACTCTATGAATGGGTCTGATCAGCTGATTTGAATGCCAGTGATTGTGAGGGAGCTGGACTGCTACAGATTCACATCCACGTTTTCCTGGGCTGTCTTAGACCCCCAGTGACATTCTGTGACTTCTAGGCAAATCCTTCAGAGTGTACAAACAGATTGGTCTATACACTGTAATTAGAGAGTATCCGAGGCCTGTGTCACAGATTTCCCACTTCACTGTGGCCTTCCTATCAGATGTGCTCACCATTGCATTTTAGAAGTAGGTGGCTTTATGATTATTTTGTTACTATAAAAACACTGTTAACACAGTGGAGCATGGAATTTAGGGTAACCAAAATCTGCGTTCCCAGGACATGGTCACTCATATTTGGCTCCAGAATAAACTATGTGTTATGCTTTGGGTTGAGAGCTGTGGTTTCTAAAACTCACAAGAAAAACTATTCCTTGCATAGGAGTCGTGCTGAAATACCCAGCCAGTGCTTCTCTGGGGGAATTTAGAGTTCTAATTAGACTCTGGCAGTAATTCACCTGAACTTCATTAAAAAGAATACAAGTTTTGGGAAGCATTTGACATTTAGGAAATGTCATGTTTCCTTTTGCCTTTGATGGACCAAATATCTTCATTATTATTGTGAACTGTCTTGCAACACTATTCTCCCTCTTTGTAGATAACCACATTACCGTCTTTACCCTGTGAACAGAATTTTCTCTCCTGCCCAGTCCCACTGCCATTTAGTCCCAAATAAACATGCAGAGGCTTATATTAATTATACACTGTTTCACTGATGGCTCAGTCTTCTTACTGCCTAGCTCTCTCTTAATTATTAGCTCATTTCTATTAATCTGTGTATCTCCATGTGGTTTTGGCTTACCAGTGATGCCAGGGCGTCTTGCTTCTGGTAGCTACATGGCATCTTATTGACTCTGCCACCTACCTTTCTCTAGCCCTGTTTGAATTTCCCACCTGGCTTAATCCTGACTTCTCATTGGCCAAAACAGCTTTATTCATCAACCAGTAAGGACATCCCTCATTACTACGCAGTCCTAAATGTCACAAGTGTTTCCAGACTCCACACATATTTCCAGACTTAGTGGGAGTGGAGCAGAACAGGATACTTTAGTTTCTTTCAAGGGGAAACAAGCTTTCAGGTGGAAAAATCTAAAAAAGACGAACAAGGAAGGGAAGCTGTTATGCCAATATTGTGTATTCCTACCTGCTTCGTTTTGCTGTTTCTTAATTAATTAGTTTTGGAGGAAGAACTTCATACATGAACACTGCATCTACATCCCACTTCCACCCCTTTCTCCTTTAAGACTTATCCATGTCCCCAGATATTATCTAGAGGAAGTTCTGAATTTTAGTGGGGCTATGGCTTGTCTAAATGTTTCGTTAACATTCTGGATGAGTATGGAGAGTTAACCTAATACATTGGATAGCATGAAACATTTATAATGCAGACACAGTAGCCTGAAAGGGACTTTTTGTCTAATGGCAAGATACGGGGCCTTAGGTAATAGCAGTCCCTTTGACCTCAGGAATTTAATTGACTGAGGAATTGATTGCATCAAGAGTGTTATCCAAGAAACCCTAATGTGAACTTAGATGGCATGACTACATGCGTTGTATCTGGTCCAAGCTAAATCTGGCAACTACACATTACAGTGGTAAAGGAAATCAAACCCATGCTTCATAGAAGTAAAATTTTCATGTTGAGTTCTGGAAAGAGAAATACCCTGGGATATGAGTGCCCTTGTCATGTAGCCAGATGGTGTCATGTTTCAGTGGGAGAAGGAACTTTCTAGAAATGAGGTGTGCCAACAATTCTGAATCTAGGTCAACATTTAAGGAGGGGCCACAGTGTTGAAGGAAGACAGTGTTGAAGGAAGGAAAGGCTACTGTAGGCAGGCTAATGCACTCTTTTCCAACTTCACGACGCACTGCTTTCTCTTTGAACATGAACGGCAGCTCCCAACCTCTAGGCAAACTAAGGAAGAGAAAAGTTGCTTTACGTCTGTACTCAACTCACATTTTGATTGAAGTGTGTGTGTGTGTGTGTGTGTGTATTCTCTAAGTTCTCTCACTATTTGTCTGCTATCTTGTAATTTGAGAGGAATAATTTGCTTGTTTACATAAATCTCAGAATTCAGTGGATAACTGTCCTGTAATAGTCCAAGTTGGTAAGAGAACAGAAGGAAATGTACGTTAACTCTCTCTGAGTTATAAGAAGCCGTTGACAGAAATTTCATGCGATTTTGCCACTGAAAATATATATGACAAAAATACTTCTAGATGTTATGTTCTGAAATGCTATGTAGCCTAAAGAGTTGACAAACACCAGACAGTACTATGAGAAGTTTTTATAATTTAACTTTTGAAAAGGTGCAGAAATAATTTATGAAATTTAATATTCCTGAGAGAGATGTATTTGCTCAAAAATATTATTGTGTCAACTCTGTGGAGGGTATCTCATCTATTTTCCATAGTTTCCTTTGTATTTCTGTCTACCTTGGCAGAAACAAAGAAGGTACTTTTGTTTTTTCAACAGAAAGCTGATGGGAGATGTTATTCTGTATATATGTTTCTCATACTGGTTAATAAAGCACTGTGGCCAATAGAAAACTAGATAGGCGGGGCTAGGAGATCAGGAGGAGGAGAGAGGAAATAGTTGGGAGAGTCAAGATGGAGACCTGAGAGAAAGAAGACGCCAGCCGCGGCTCCTGGATAAGATGAGCCATGTGGAAATACTTAGATAAGTAGAAATGGGTTAATCATTAAGACAGAGCTAGCCCATAAACAATAATGGTAACTGGCCAACAGGATTGTATCAAATACAGAGTCTCTGAGTGTTATTTGGGACTCACGTGGCAGCAGGACCATGGCGGCAGGACCGGGAGGCCGGCAGGGATAAACCTGCTGTAACAGAAAGCACATTTGTATCTTCCTGTGTTCTAGTGAATGTAAAACAGGATGCATAAATGAGAGCAACATTTAAAGTCAGTACTGACTACTTATGTTAGGCTTGGAAATGTGGCCTGGTGTAATGTTTGTAATGGGAGCTAGGCTTGTGTGGTGTGCGTTGGGTACCAAAGCATTGCTTGGGAGTAGGCCAGGGTGAAGTCTCACAGCTTGTGCTCCGCCATGTACCCCAGGATGCCGATGTCTTTGGGTGAAAGAACATCCCTTCTCTGAGTTGTCTTCCCAGGTGGCTCATTCTTCCAGAGCGGGGCAGAATGCAAGTAGCAACCTTGGCCAGAAATGGCGTCCCTTTCCTCCATTTCTCTGGGTTTGTGTTGTTGCACGTTTTTGACTGCTGATGATAAAAGAGGATTCCCTCTTGAACAGACACAGTTGAAGTATGTGCTCAGTCAAACAAGAGTATGGATACGTGCATTTGTGTGTATTATTCATAGACATGCCAACTATGTGAATAATATTTAGAAGAGAATCTTTACATTTCTTGGCAAAACCCTTTACTGTGCCTAGCTCACAGATCACAAAGCTGTGTTCTTGTTCTGGGATGCAGCCCCCTTAATGCCTAACAACACTTAGACCCTTAGGCTTGCTTTTGAAAAATAATCAAGCTTATTTGCCTCTGAGAGAGGCTTGTGAACTACTCAGACCTCTACAAACACAAGCATGGAAACAAAAATAACTGGGTGGAGGGAATCCTCATGAGGGTTCTGATACTTCCTGCTGTGGCTGGGCCATAAATAACATGAAAGAATCATGCCTTTGGTATTTGAGCATTTCCACATTCAGCTGTTAAGATGATTGGAAATACAGAGGTGTGAGAAAAATACACTTTCCACTATGATCATGACCTACTGTGGCTATCTGTCATTCATACTCAAATTTTGTTTCTACTAAGGACTTCCTGGTTAGACTTGGGTTGGTTGGTTTGTGATGCCAATATATAGACATTTAGCTTAGTTTAGTTGACAGGAGTAATGTATGAACACAGAAATGAGGTTTCTTCCAAGCTTTGTTCAATCCTTTGTATTAGTTAAAAGAAAAGAATATTATACAAGACAAAGAAAGATTCATGACATCATTCTCATACACATTTCGTTCTTGTGATTTTTTGCTACCTTAGTTGGATTTTCTGAATACTGACAATATTTATAAGAATGTTTATCATGTAATGTTGATGGGTTTATGGGATGTTGTTGGCAGTAGACTCACAAATTACCCAGCTAGAGGTGACTATATGTGTCACCAAATTCCAAAATTATTGCAGGGTTAATGTATGAGTCTTGGTAAATTTCTGGCTCTGATGACATTTAATACTTGTCCCAGGTCCTGTTCTGGACAAGATTGGCAGCTCTTGTTCTCCTCCATTGAGTATTGTGCTATAGCTGAATTCTCATTTGAGT
Organism: Cricetiscus sungorus; assembly: GCA_030556225.1. Taxonomy (NCBI): domain Eukaryota; kingdom Metazoa; phylum Chordata; class Mammalia; order Rodentia; family Cricetidae; genus Cricetiscus; species Cricetiscus sungorus. The sequence goes on along the minus strand of JANBXA010000727.1, from coordinate 4,024,749 downwards.
CTGTAATTAGAAGCTGAAGTGATCCTGTGAGCTCCCATTGATTAGAAAATAGCCATTGAATTGGTGCCAAATACACATGTCTGGAGCTTGTAGCTCTGAGCCTCAATAAAAGCTATTGATAGCTTTGAAAGGCACAACTGTTGTCACTATTAGATCCATCATTTCTCTGGGCATTCTTTTGTCTCCTAAGTTTCTATCCTACAGAGAGCCCTATCAAGGGCACCCCTTCTAATTGTGCTGGCCATATCTCCAGATAAAACATTACGCCATTACTATTAGGGTCACTTGAATCTACAAAGTCTTTGCACCAAGGGCTAATAGTAAGTGTGGTGATCTCAGACAGAGATCAGAGAGTCCGGTGGAATATAGGTCTCTTTTTCATCAGAGGGTATGGGCCATCTTGGGGGCTAGGCTTTGTCCCTGAGAGAGGTATTGATATCAAAAATTAAATATTTGCCTGCCCACCCACATGGTTTTTGTGGGTTTTTTTCCCTTCTATTGAAATGGATTTTTTTTTTGTCACTTAATATATCCTGACTACAGCTTCCCCTCCTTCTTCCTCACCCGGTTACTCCCTATTCCCCCCCCCTCCACCAGTGTGGATCCACTGCCTTTCTGTCTCTCATTAGGAAACTAACAAAATAAGGTAATGTAAAATAAAATGTAACACGCTAAAACAAAAATTCACACATTGGAATTAAACAAAGCAAACAGAAGGAAAAAAACCCAAGAAGCAGAGACCCACTCGATTGCACACTCAGCAATCCCATAAACACTAAACTGGAAGATTACTCTAACCATCTATAAAGGAAAGCCAGCTAAATGTTCTTCGAAATGCCCACTGGGACTATAGCCTTCATACCCATCACTGGTGGTATTTATGTGGGAGAACGACCCTCCCCTTCCTTTACTCTTAGCAGAAAGCTGGGAATATTCACAAGCTGGGAACAAAAATAAATGCCCTTTGGGGGAGGAAGAGCTGAAGGAAGGTATGCCAAAAATGCATACTTCTGTCACTTTGATATGCTTTGCTAAAAAACTCATTTTAGTGAAGGAAATAGTTTATTCGGTGGTAGCCTGCTTCAAGAAATCCCCATCGATTTTGGTTGTTGCTTCCCCCACACCTTAATTTCACCCAGCACCTTATTATCCCTTAAACTGTCCTGAGGTTCACCATTTATCATTATTAACCTTGCACTTCCAGAGCTGAGCTGTCTGGGACCGTGCATCGCGTATATCTGTGAATGCTTCAAACTGTAGTTGCCGAGGCCTTTCTAAATAGAGTATTAACCTATAATTACAGGAGATCAAATGTGTAGACAGAAACAGGCTCCTAAGATGTTTGAAATTATCGCTGGTGCGGTCCTTTCATGATCAGTAGTTAAAAATAAAGAACCTAAATCCCAGCCCATTCCAAATGTCAAGTAATAATTATGGCAGAATACCAGTACCTGGATTCCAGGCACAAAAGGACAATAGAGATAGATGCCAGGAGCATTAGGAATGGCCGTTCGGTGCTTCAGCTGTTGACCTTGCCGCACATAATCACAGTGCGTGCACGAGTTATGAAGAAATTGCAACCTACCTGAAAAATGCAGCTTTGCTGACAGCCGTCAAGGTGACGGAGTAATGGCGATAAAGGAACCTGGTCGTACAGACCTCATTTGCGTCTAAGAATACATTTTACCTCTGACTACATTCATATAGCGAGAGGTGTGGTTTGAAATTCCCTTCCCAAAAGTTTCCTTGGGAAGCAGAGTATGTGGAGATAACGTAAGAAGTTTTGACACGTTAAGCCCTCAATGAGCTAGCAGTTACTTGTCCATTTTCCATACTATTACATATCCTGAGTTTCTTCTGGGAATACTTCGGCAAGCAAGGGTTAGCGGGAGGCCTACTTTTAATGGTTTGCTCCTCTTATTAGTTTTGGTGACATAAATCCTTGTCATGAGGTAACGTGAGGTGTGGCTCAATGATAATTTTACAATATATCTAAATAATTGCCGTAGTTATGGCCCATCGGGTTAAAGCTCTAAGGAGGCATCATTAAATCACACACATCTCTTCCATCTCTCCCAAGGCAGGAAAACCACTGGCACACCTTTGTCCCATATGAAGATGATCTGGATTGTCTTCTGATTTTTATAACAACCATCAGAAACGAGGAACTACAGAATTGAATGGATTCATTCCATTTGGCCAAGATACTGGCAGGGGTGGGGGTGTGGGGGGGGGGAGAACTCTATTATTGTGGAGTGGATTTTTGTGGTTTGTCTGAGAGTGATCTGGAGGCCCTAGACAATTGGGAGGATCCCATTGAGGAGTTAAACACTGGATGGAGTTAGTTTATTTAGCTATAGAAAGTTTTGAGGAAATAGCAGGACCCAGAAGACAGGGAATTCTTATGTGGAGCTGGCCATCTGGCTGTGTTAACAGAAGAACTCTTTCTTGTTACTGAAGTTGACTGTAGAATGCCCTGCATTATCTAACCTAACAAAATTCATAAGCTAATCTCAGACTACACTGAACTTAACTCAGCCACAGCTTAGGAAGTGTCTTTTAAACCCACTCTTGGCGAAAACAAGAATGTAGGAACTGTGTATATCTCATTTTACAGCTAGGGGAAATAAAAGAACCTACCTGGAGACATTTTAATTTATTAAGGTGTTGACATTGTAAAATAAAGTAAATAGAAAATAGTGTTGACTCACATTAAGGGAAAAGGAAACTACCAACTACAGGTTAGCTCTTCTTAATTCATTAAAGAACATTTTTAAACGAAATTGAGTTTGCATTCATTCTGTGTGCATTTTGTTTTTGTTTTGAGATACTATTTGTTGTATATTCTCCGTGTGTGTGTGTGTGTGTGTGTGTGTGTGTGTATTTTTTATAAATTTCCTATTTCACCCCACTGCAGAGGGATGGACTCGTCTGTAGAATTATGAAAGCGAGTGAATGTGACACATGAGAACTTGCTAGTCATAGGAGCTCTTGCCTGAGGGAGAAGGACCCTGAATGATGGAGGGCTACATAAGGCCTTGGGTCTAGAACTGAGTGAACAGCCCTGTGTGAGAGGAAGGTGTATTGATGCCTAATGAGTGAACCCTGGTTCCATCAAGAGGAATGAGGCATCAGTTGGTTGATTTGAACCATTCTGCAGCTGGTGGGAGAACTGAAGATTGTTACTCGGGGCTCTGCAGGGCCCTTGTCTGTAGCAACAGAAGAACAAGGGGGGTTTTATTCAGGGTAGTGAAGCCCCTCTCCATTTCACCAGATTTCAAGCTAGCACCTAAAACTGGACATTAACTGTAGGACTTACTCCTTATTTTAACCACATTCTATTAATTGAATTTTGCAGACACCGAAAACACAAATTATGCTTTAGTGTTTATCATTGTACAAACAGACTTATGGAGCTTCAATACTTTTAGTATATTAGTAGTTAATTATATAGCATGAAGAGAATAAGAAGATGAGTAGTTTTCTTTCTTGATGCATACTCCTAAATTTCTCAGAAACAACAACAATCTTTACCCAAGGGTAGAACTTCCTACTCTCATGCATTTCTCTTGTTGATGAAAAGAATTACTTTATCACCAAAAAACTCCCCATAAAATTTAAATAACAGTTAACTCCAGGATCATACTGAAATACTAGTACCTCTATCCATCGGCTTGGGTTTGATGGAGGAAGAGTCAAGACCGGTTCTTTTCAACAGAAAAAAACATTTTAGTAAAACCTTAGTATTTTTGAGAGAAAATACACCAGATATTTTGGTTGGGGCTCAGCATTTCTCTGTTAAAGAAGTAGATGTTGGGATTTTGGGAAATGACTCAGTGGTTAAGAGCATATACTATTTTTACAGAGGAACTGAATTTAGTTCCCAGCACCCACATTAGGAGGTTCACAACTGCCTAACCCCAGCTCTTGGGAGATCCAAGGTATTCTACAGGCCTCCATGGGTATACTCATATACACCCAACACACACACACACACACACACACACACACACACACACACACACACACACACACCACACACACACACACCACACACATTAAAAGTTAAATATTTACATAGCAAATTAACTCTTACTTTTCTAGAGCTGATTAATTTTTAAACATTAATAACCATCAGTTCTCTCTTTGTCTTTGCCTGGAATCATCTATATTGCATGTCGAAAGACAAACATGAGTATATTCTAAAATCCACATTATGTACTGACATGTACCTAGAATATACTTAAGTTAGTGAACTTCAGTATAATGTAAATGAAAAATCTAGCAAAATAACTAGGACATTTGTTTAAAAATCTCACAAATCAGCCTAGTAGAAGTGAAATAAATGTTGAAAAAAAAATGTAAAAAGTCATTAGATGAGAAAATGTATTCAGCTCTTGTACCTATGGAAAAGCATTGTTTTTTATTCATTCATATATTTCAGTATGTGGTATCTGTGAGAAAAGGAAGTGAATGCATTAAAAATAGACTTAGACTACTCCCAAAGGGCCTGAACTATTTGCATGCTTATATTTCCTCAATATTGGTAATACTAATGAAATGTTTCCCATTCATTTCTTTAACGCTAACTTAACTCATCCTGATGCTTATGGATACAGGACAGTCACCGAAAAGGCAGAATTGTATTGTGTTTTAAATTAATTTGATTAAGTAATTTGATTAATTTCAAGTAAAGTGTATCTTTACATTTGGCTGGAATTTTAGTATTAAGAAATTCAGTTCTTAAGAATTAACACTCATACACACACATGCACACACACACAGAGTTTTGGTTTAGATTTACAACTCTTTCTTTAGTTAAAATTTATAATGACTGAGCTTGATAATATCAATTTCCTTTTTTAAATTTGAAAGTAATAGTATAATTACAAAAACCACAGCTTAAGAGATTAGATACTAATGGCTCATAAATACTTGTTTGGTCTTAAGTATCATTGTTCAAATTTAATGTCATACTAACATTGTTATTTATTTTTTTTAAACTACATTTGGCTATGTTGATAATAACATCTCTCAACTGAAATTTATTTCTTTGGTGGCTTATTTCAAAATCTCTTGCTATTGACCCCTGTTTGGGGCCGTGCAGAAATAGAAAATAGTGTTAGGTATGTTTTTGGGAGCTGTAAATTTTATAAAGTGTCTGGGGAGAAGAATATTAGTAGATTAATTTCAGTGTTTTAGAAATTATATTTCACCAACATAATAATATATTTTCTAAAAGTGAATTGAACTGTATGGGGGTGGGGATTTACAGTGTTGAATGTTTCAAAGAACAGTTTCAGAATGGTGCCTAACTAACTAAAACTCTCTTGGCTAGCCAGAGGTCAGAGTATAGGCTATATATACATCAATCAGTCTTCCAAACGAAGATAAAAGGAAAAAAGAGAGTAAGGGAAACTCGAAAGATCATACAGCTATTAAGTGATAGGTTTGTTAATACAGACCCAGTTTTTAAGTATATTACCTACTGGGGTTATTTCTGGTGAGAGACTGAGGCAGATGGATCCTGGGTTCAAGACCAGCCTGCCTACATAGTGTCGTCAAGCTTAGTGGTGAGAACTTGTATTAACTGACAAACAGGCAAATGCATGAAATAAGAGCCTTGGATGAATCTCAAAGGTAGAGTGCTTGCCAAGCATGTATTTTGCTGGATTCTATCTTAGTGCCACAATCTAAACACATGAGTAAAGAACCAACTGAATAATGAGCAAATTACAGAATAGAAAACAAAGTAATTCTTTATAAGGTCAACCATTTACAGACTTGATTTATGCCAAGGAGAATTCAAGATGTTATCTCACAGCCAATACTGAAAACTTAGTTTCGAAGGCCTAACTGTTGGTAAGGAACACAGACTGTGTTGGCTAGTGCTTGTCAACTTGACACAAGCTAGAGTCATTTGGGAAGAATGAACACTTCTTGTAAACATGGCCCCAGTGACTTGGCCTGAGTGCAAGCTTGTGGGGACATTTTCTTGACATTGGAGGGCCCAGTCTCCCATGGGGAGTCCCACCCTGGGCAGGTGGCACTGGAACTCCTGGGCAGGTGGCACTGGATGCTATTAAAGGCTGAGTAAACGATGGAGAGCAAGCTAGTACACAGCTCGCCTCCATGTCCTGGCTCCAGTTTCTGTGTCCAGGCTTCTGCCTTGAGCTCCTGTTCTGACTTCCCTCCATGATGGGCTGTGAGCAATAAAATGAGATAAACAGTTTCCACCTCACCCTTTTGTCATAGTGTTTTTTTTTCACAGCAGCTGAAACTCTAACACAAACACAGATATAAACATTTAGAGGAAGGTGGCAAACAGTATTTAAAGGTAAATAGGAAACTGGATATGACAACATATGCCTATAATTGGCATGATTGGAAATGGAGGTGATGAGGTCAGCTTGGGCTGCACAGCACAGATTTAAACAATCCTAGATTTCACAGTGAGATACTGTATTTTGAAAAGTCTGTAAAACTAGGGGTTGGAAAGATGGCTCAGTGGTTGCAAACATAGGTTGTTCTTCCAGAAGATCTGGGTTTGATTCCCAGAACCAATGTATTAGCTCACAGCCACCTGTAACTCTAGCTACAGGTGATCTGATCCCCATTCTGGCTTCACATATTGTGTACAGAAACGTGTGTAGGCAAAATACTCATGCACATGAAAAACGGTAATTTTAAAAAAATTATTTAAAAACCTTTAAATAAAGTAAACCATAAAACAAACAAACAAAAATGCAAAATAGGAGAAGATGCTTAAGTTCGGCACGATGAGATCGATGAGCTGAAAAGCACAAGGACTGCGAACGATGTAGCTTTGATTTATCCTATCGGGACCACTTGCCAAGGAGTGGGACCTCCCACAGGAGACTGAGCCCTCTCATATCAATCATTAGTTAAGCAAATGTCCCCACAGGCTTGCACTCAGGCCAGGCTGATGGGGCATTTTCTCAAATGGTGTTCTTTCCAAACGACACTAGCTTGTGTCAAGTTGAGGATGAGCTTCTTGCTCTGAAGGTACCAGTCAATCATGGAGCTTCACAAATCCGTGCCTGGAATCCTTTTAGTCAGTGTTGTGTTGGCAGAAAGGGAAATGTAGGATTTAATCACATCTACCACAAAAGACTCTGCTACACGCACTGAAAGGAAGCCATACTTTAGGGGGGATTTTCTAGCTGCCACGAGGCTAGAAGCTGTAGGAAAATGAGAAATGTGAAGAGCAGATTAGGTACATAATACAGGATAGGGCTTGTGATGTTTGTAGATATCGGAGAGAAACACGATGGATCGCTAGTTAAACTCTTGCCTGTGACCGATAAAGCAAAAGCAAAGAATTAAGAATGGATTCAAGACATGCTTGCAGGTTCCGGAAAGACGCTTGCTGAAATTAGCAGCAAAGGATGACACTGAACAGCAGTGAGGAGAGGAGAGGAAAAAAAAAAGATTAAGGAAGGTAAGACAAAAGGGAAACTGCAATTCTTCTAGAACATTCTCTCATCAAGCAGCCATAAATCTGGCCCTCTTAATATGTACTGCCTGGTTATCTTCAGTGAGTTTATTTTATTACAGCTTTCTTCTTGGTTATTACATCCACCTCAGCAAATGAGAGCTGAGATGGGTCCCGCATGAAATATTCATTGGGTTTAGAGCCTCAATCTTAAAAGTAAAAGCCACAGTAAAAAGCCAGAATAAAAAGAGCTTTAGTGTCTGTTTTTTTATATATATGAGAGCATGGTGAGAGGGTGAAGGGGTATTCAACACCAGGAGGGGAGTCTATCAGGAAAGAACTGTTTGGGAAGATCTTAAAAGCACAGAATCCTTTGAAAGCGGAAGCTTGGAATATGTGGAAAAAATGAAAGAGACGAAAGTATGCAAAGAATTGAAAACTGTTAGGAAGAAGCCAAGATATGACTTCAACCATCCCGTGTGGGAAATTTCCGCGCACGGAAATGGAAAAGCTCAAAGGCCTCCATGTGAATGTAGAGACAGTCCCTCCACATCATTACCCCATGTCGGTGACTAGAAGAGCCGGGCAAAGAGGGTCTTAAGAGGGACCAGGACTCGTAAGATCAATGTCACAGCACAGATGGATGATAGCTACCCTTGATCGTCCAGCCAAATGATGATTGCACTGCTCATAGGCATGTTACTTTATTTTTTGTTTTTGACACAATATCTTGTTATGCAGCTGTGGCCAGCCTGAAACTCTGAAACTCGCTGTGTAGACCAGATTGCCCTTGAACTCATAGAATTCCACTTGCTTCTGCCTCCTGAGTGCTGAGATAAAAGGCATTGGACACCATACCTGGCTCATAAATCTGTATAGCATATGGGAAACATGACTGCAACAGATGATTCCAAGTGTAAAGCAGTTATCATTTACCATTCCCATCGTGCAACATTATCTCTGATAAGAAACAAATGTCCAGAAATAGCTATCTTAAATAGGTTAAAAATACAATGAGGGGATGTAGCCTATCATCTGATGATTTGGAGAATAAAACGGGAGGGCAACGGTGATCTTTTGCTGGACACATTGAGATAGTGGCATGATGGGTCCCATGCAGCGTTGGTCCCCTGAATCCTCAATCTTGGTTTTATATTAGAAATCATGAAGGGCTTTGAATAAAGGCACGGCAAAGGTTAATAACAATAGACGTACATGTTATGTCTAATAACAAGGCACCCATCCTAGCCTTTTAACAGATAGCACTTCTCTTTGTCTCCCTGTTTTTCCTGCATAGTGGATGCTTGGGGTCACTATGGGGTAGGTGTTTGGAAAAATGATTTAATACACAAAGTAATAATGATAGTTATGCAATTTTTGTCCATTGTAATCTGGGTTCCTCTTGTACTTAAAAATTTCAGTATTTATTGTTCTTTTTCTTCTTTCTTGGACAAACAAGTCTTGTGCAGAGTTGCACATCAGAATTTTAGAATCAGTTGTGACCTTTTGTTTTTCTTTTCAGTTCCATCATTTATTACAGGTGCAGAGTCCAGATGTGGAAAGTGCCATTGGCTTCCCAGGGACGGCCATCTCTTTGGAAGCATTTTACCTCAATTAAATCTTAGGGGAAGCCAGACGCTCATGTCATGAGTGGCTGCTCATCACAGTGCCAAGGAATACGGATTTGAAATGGTGCTTTCTTGCTCTTTATGTACCTCAGTTTCCCCAGTTATCCCACACCACAAGGGGGCAATCACACCTAATTTGCAGGGGTGAAACAATGGTCAAATGATTCTGAATAAGGGAAGAATGGAAAAGAGTGCCTGGTGAATTTTAGCTGCCATGCAACATTTGCTGCCATTTCAGGGAGAATGATTTATTCTGATGGATTTTCTAGTCATTGATTTTCTAAAATCTCTTTGAAAGTCATGTCACAGCCTTGTACAATGTCTTGTACATCGGAAGAAATGTACAAGAATGTGCTAAAGAGAATTTTTAGTTGCTCACAACACAGGACTTGGTTCCATGAATTCTTTACTCTGACTATTAGACACTGAGGCCAGCTTCACTGGACAGCATGTATAACCCAGGCTTTGTGGATGAATACATTATATAATCAGTTATGAATGTACAGCAGTCTTAAGAAAGGCCATACATAGGCACCCTTCTTTGGTCCATGTTTCTTTTGCTGGCTTCCTGCCTCTACGGCACAGAGTGGTCGAGAAAACTTGCAGAAAAGAATGTGGTCGAGCACACAATGATTCTGAAGGTCCTTACATCTGATTTCCTCTTTCCAGGGCAAGAGGGTGAGAACTGGAGCAGGTGCTTTCAAAGCGAGGCATGGGCAGCAGAGAGACATGTGTAAGGTACAGAATCTGTAATCGCAGAACACACACAGGCTTATTTGACAAGGAAGATGATAAAAGTCCATCCGATAACAGGATACTAACCATTTACACGAGTGGCATTCAACTTGAAAAGCTACACTGTAAACCTCATTCTACATAGCAAGTTACTTTGGGTTGGAGTTCCAGGTTAGCTCTCTGAATGAATTACGAGTGCATTTAATGTCTTACTTTAGTTGGATTTTCAAATAGATAATAAATCAAATGGCAGAATCCAAGGATTAAAGAAGGTTTATTTTGGGTTTCCAGCTGTGATTTTTCTGGATTTCAAAATGACTGCCTTGGTATTTATTTATTCTCTTGGGAAAGAAGGGAAAAATCTCTCTGCTACATTCCCACTGTCTAGGATATTAGCTGTTATACTTCCCACTGGTTGACCTTACGAAAGAGGACACAGCTTTTGACCAGCTCAGCGTTTCTTTCCCTGGTCTCACTAAGTTACTGTATAACTCACACTGAATATTGGATTTTTTTCTCTTTGCAAGTATTGTAACATGACCCTCACAGAGAGACAAGTAAATCCGAGTTATTTCCTTTCAGGTCCAATTGGCAGATATTCCCATGCATTGTGTTACAATTCCCCTTTGTAACTGTCTGGGAGATGCCTCATCTGGGTTTGGTTTGAAAAGAGTCAGTCTGCTCTTTTACCAAAAAAGTAGAAATAATCCAACGTATCATTTTTCATGAAGTCTGTTGGCTACTTTCACAGGAACCAACCCAATATGAAAATTAACCAGCACAGTTTGTGTTGATAAATGATAAACTCATGTTTTGGAAAGCCTAGAGAATGACTGAGTTTACGGAAGAGGAACAAAGGGTCTTCCCTACTGAAGGAGTAAGGCCAAGGTTTCTATACTCTATCACTCACGCCACTAACTCACTTCATTTTTGTCTGTGGACCACATTCAGCTGAACTCTGGGTGTGGAAAAGCAGCTGAGATGCAAGGAGACACACATGTAAATAACTACTCTGGTATAGTCTCACATATCTGAGGTCCTGGCATTGGGATCGCAGAAGAGTCAGGTAGGATTGAAATCTCTTCAAATACATTGGCAAGGCAGTAATGTGGAATTGGTAAAGCTCAGAAAGAAGAAGGGGTGGGTTTGCAAAAGCAGAGAAGCCTGGATTAATAAACAACTCAGAAACATTCACTTAGTGGCTAGCATTCACAGCATGAACTATATATGATGAGTGGCAATGATGCGATTTTCTAGCAAGTAGACAGAATTCACTTCAGTGATCCAAGCCCCAAAGGAGTATCTGGCCTCTACAATTAATACAGCTTACTACAAATCACAAAGATATTTTAAGCAGAGGGAGGGGTACGCCCCTTTGATTGAATTTTTTTTTTTCACTTACACGAATGCCAAGGCTTAAAAGTTTCTCCCAGTATGTACATAAGGATGGAAGACATATATTGTAGACATAGTATAAAGTCTACAGCCTAAAAGAGGACCCCAAATTCTGAAGACTCTGCCTTTATACAAATGTCTGGGCACACAGCATCAAGAAAATGTAGCTCATTTATTCACTTATTTATTTAGGTTTAGAAATGTAGTTTAGGACGTCTGCAGTTTAGCAGAAACTTTGAAGAGAAAATATCAAAAGATTGTGGGAACACTCAAAGCACAGCTGACCTCATAGACCGTCTCTGTAGCATTCACTCTGGCTGTCACACTTTTAGGGTTTCAGTGCCTTTTCCTTGTCTGAATTCGTGGAGGATTCTGGTGATTTTTCTCTTGTTCTACCATTCATTATCTCTGCTCCAATCTTTTCTAGAAGAAATCTAAGTAAAATTTATAGTTTGTACTTTAGGCTTTGTAAGTAGGAAGATCGATTTAGGGATACCCCAGATATCAGGGTACATTTGTCAGCCATTAGGAAGCACCTGGAGATATCTCTTTTTTTGTTTTTAAACAATAGTTCATGAATAGTCAAAATCAATCCTTAGGAAAAAAAGACTACTTGTTGGATTTGCAGTCTTATCTTGAACCTTAGAAATATGCCTAATACAATCATGATATGACCACTTTCCCAGGATAATAACTCTTTCGCAAAAGGGAATTTGGAAGAGGCATTTCCCCCAGAGTCATTTGAAATACGTACATTTTATAGTAATCACTAGGTGTGCCGTATTGCCCCTGAGAGACATTGCTGATGTTGACATTTTTGTCTACAGTATGATGGGAGAATTGCTATAGGTAAAAGTTCTTTTCTATTCTTTCTTTGCCTTGAAGTGTGATGCACGCTATAGAAAAGAGACATCACTTTGGGGGCATTGGCTGACAAAACACAGCTTACTTTCCTCCTTTCTTGGAGTGCTCACTCGAGGAGCCCTAATTCACCATGCAAGATGTTTGCCTATGTTTTGTAAGAGAATATTTACCAGTTTCTCATGAGCTCATGGACTCTCCATGGGATATCTGAAAGTCCTAACTCTTCTTAGCGCTGCAGAAGATAAAGGTGTGTCACCAACGCGCTGTACACCAGCTTTTCAGTGTCACAAGCCCAAGTTAATGAACAAGAAACCAGCATTTCCATTATGTTCTATTATTCATAGATGGAGTCAAAGATGATGGCACATTTTGAGAACAAATATACCCCACCTCTCAATGGAGGCAGCAGGAAATACACCATTTTATAAGGTGTGTGTGTGTGTGTGTGTGTGTGTGTGTGTGTGTGTTCAAATGCAGTTGTTTGGACAAACAGAATCAACTTTACCTAGGAATGTGATTGAATACAGCTCTTCAGGTGGCAAGACATATATACTGGATCAAAATCACGGGGTTGGGGTTCAGAAGTCTCTTCTATCGAGTCTCTTCTACAACATGAACATTTGAGAACTGCCGATTTCATTCAACAGTAAAAGTAACCAGTTTCCTAGGAACGTCAATGGTGTAAAGGATTGTACAGTACTTTCTTGAGGCCTTTCACGACAGAGGTGAGTGATGTTAGGAGATCACAGTGATCAAGGTAGGACGGAGCTAAGCCCTGAGTTCAAGGAGACAAACGAATTAAGAAATGGAATAAAGGGAGTGGTGACTGGGGACAACCTCCCATGGAGCTGGGTGTGGTGGCGCACGCCTTTAATCCCTGAACATGGAAGGTAGAGACTGTCAGATCTCTGAGTCTGAGGCCAGCCTGACCTACAGAGCAAGTTTCAGGACAGACAAGCTTAGACAGTAAAGGACAGAAAGAAAGCCGGTGAAGATGTCATTGGAAAGGGGGTCCATGTCCCAGCCCGGGCAAGCAGCAGGTCTTGGCAGCTTTAGCCTTGTTGTTCTGGCTTTAGAGTTAAGGGTAGAAGAACTGGGTTATGGAACTTCCCTCTATGCCTAAGGAAAGCCTCTGAGGCCAGGCATCAGGCATGTGTCAGGAGTGTCCTTGAATAGCGGCCTAGAGAGGCCATTGTGTGAAGCCACGAAGGTGAAGCCTGGACTGCCGTGGAGACCCCAACATGTTAGAGATGCCAGCGTCATGCGATACCTGCTGAGAGAGCTACTGGCAGCGAGTGGAATCAGCCCAATAGAAAGAAGTGTGCTGCGGTCACCAAAGCTGAACAGAGTTGAAGATCTGAATACTGTTTTGGCATTAGACATGAAGATACATCTAGAGTTTGGCGTTTGCCCAGCTGGTTTTTGGTTTTGCTTTGGTATTTACTCACTATGCTCCTTTCCTTATATTTTGTAATGGTAATGTATATCCTGTGCCATTATATGTTGGAAGTATGTAATCTCTTTTTTTTATTATTAATAGGGGATTACAATTAAGAAAGCTTATGGGTGCCATGGAGTAGAATGTGGTAATTTGAATGTAATTAACTCTCATATGCAAGGGGCTCTCTCCATGGCTTGGTTTTGGACTTCTGATTCCCAGTGTCAAGACAGAATAAATTTCTGCTTTTTAAAGCCACTGTGTTTTGGTGACTTGATATATGAACCCTAGGCAATGAGCACGCTTGGGGAATATACATAAGAACACAAACCACACAAGGAACACATCCTTGCCCTGTGACCTACAGAAGGACACTTGTCAGCCTCCTGGGTTCATTTCCCTTTAGAGTAGTGATTGAACAACCAAGAGGCAAACAACTTAATTTGAAAATAGACAAGATCTCCTGAGCAAATTGGGAGCATGGAGGGAGGGGAGAGGGAGTTAGAAAGAGAAGGGGAGAAGAGGAAGGGAGAGGTGGACATGAGAGAACAGGAAGACTGAGACAGGGAAAGAATAGAGAACAAGAAAAGAGATACCATAATAGAGGGAGCTATTTCATGCAGGTTTTTCCCTGCCGGTCCGGGCCCATCACCACCCCAGCTCCAAATAATAATAATACACAGAAATGCTGTATTTGATATAATGCTGTTGGCCTGTTACTTGTTTCTTATCGGCTAGCTCTTTCTTAATGAACAACCCATTTCTATTACTCTAAGTATTTCCACGTGGCTCATCTTACTGGAGAGAGGTGGCCCTGCGTGCTGTTCTCTTTAGGCTCTCCATGCTGACTCCTCCTTACCACTTCCTCTTTCCTCCTAGTCTCCTAGTCCCTCCTATCTTGCTTTCCTATTGGCCAACAGTGCTTTATTCATTAACCAGTATGAGAAACATATTTACAGAATAATATCTCCCATTAGCCATTATAGATTTAAGGAGAAATTTGGCACTGGGGAAATGCTCAGTGATCTACAAGGATAATCCCAACTAACAGTCTAAGCAATAGTGGAGAGGCTACCTCAACTGCTCTTCCCCTATAATGAGATTGATGAGTACCTTATATGCCATCCTAGAGCCTTCATCCAGCAGCTGATAGAAGCAGAAAGAGACACCCACAGCTAAACACTGAGGTGGACTCCTGGAATTCAGTTACAGAGAGGGAGAAGTGATGAGCAAAGGCATCAAGACCAGGCTAGAGAAACACACAGAACAAAGGGGAGCTCATGCACCCCAGCCTGATAGCATGGAAACCAGCTTAGGATTGACCGAGACCCCTCGTATGTGGGTGTTATTTAGGAGGACTAAGCAGTCTATGGGGCTTCTAGTAATAGATCAGTATTTATCCCTAGGATACGAATGGATTTTGGGAGCCCATCCTATATGGATGGATACCCTCTCAACCTAGAACATAGGGAGGGCCTAGGCTCTGCTCAAAATGATATGACAGACTTTAAAGAACCTCCATGGAAGGCATCACCCTCCCTGGGGAGCAGAAAGGTGATGGGGTGGGTTTGTCGGTGGTGACAGGGGAGGATGGGAGGGTGAGGGAACTGGGATTGACATGTCAAACAACCTTGTTTCAAATGTAAATAAAAAGAGGAAAAAGAAAATAGACAAGGGTTTTAAGAAGGAAGTATTTCTTCAGGTAAGTTAATTCAAGTAGCTAAAAGAATGTGAAAAGAATGTCTGCCATTTCTAGTCATCAGAGTAAAGTACATCAGAACCACAATGGGATGTCACTTCATCCACAGTCAGATGGACACAAAAAAGTAAGAAGAAATATATCAGAAATGAAGCTTGGAAAGTGGAAAGTGATTAGAAACCTCATCCCTGGCTGGAAGGAATATCAAAAGCTCCTGTGCCATAGAAACCAGACTGGTCATTCCTCAAAATGTCAAAGCATAGAAATAACACACAATCAAACCTTTTTACTTCTAGGTGTATTACGTCAAAGAATTGAAAGTATGCTCATAGAAAAACCGGTTCATGATTGTTCATAACAACAATTTCCACAATAGCCAAGAAGTGGAGAAAAGAAAAATATAAATGCCAGTCCATTGATAAATGGATAATAAGATGTGCTCTCTCTCTTTTAAAGAGAGATATCACGATGTTATTGAGGTGTAAAAAGAATGAAGTCTTGGTACATACTACAAAATGGATGAACCTTGAAAATACTACAGTCAGAAGCCAGAAACAAAAGTCAGTACAATACATGGAAGTGTATTTGTACAAGTTTTTCAGAGTTGGTATGCTTATAGTAAAAGGAAGCAGATTTGTGGGTACCAGGTGATAAAGAGAAGAGGAAATGGGGATGAGGTTTCTGTTAAGGGTAATGAAACGTTTCATGTCAGGGCACAACATTAAACAATGTTACTGACTTGTCACTGTCTAAATAATAAATGTTATGAATATTGTGCTGTAGAAAAGATATGCTCAGTTGACCTCCCAAAGTATGTAAATAAGTTTTATTTAAAATTGAATTTATTTTGATTTGAGGTAATATAAATTCACATTCAGTGTGACAAATTGTGCCTGATTCTTTATGTCCTCTGCAATTTCTTTTCAAGAGTCTTTTATGCTTTTTTTTTTTACATAATGTAGTAAGATTGTATAATTCTTTCTCTTTGGTGGCTAATATAAGACTATGTAATTGGGTATTCTGTAACTTGGACTTTCTGCCACCCACACTGGAAAAAAATACAGCATGCTTTACATGGTTACTCACTAGCCTGCTAAAAGGGAGAGACATTCCTTGTTATTTTATCACTAATGGTAGACAAAGGGAGCAAATACACATACAGAAAGAAATTAATAATATGAATAGTTCCTACAACAATATGTTTCTACATGTCAAATACGTGTGTCATATTTGTTAGGTTGTTATAAACAACCTACACCGAGACACTAAAAGAATACATTAAAGAGAAAACTGAATCATAGACTTTATATAGGTGACTTTTAGTATGTATGTGTATGTACATACACATATCCTCTCTCCCACATCTGGCTGTGCTCTCTCTCTCTCCTCTCTCTTTCGAAGATAGTTAGATCTACAGAACACTGACTTCACTGATGACTTGAAATTGCACCGTAAGCAGATGAGAGTCACCTCATAGGGAACTGCTCCAGAGTGGTTGGTGGTTCCCAAACTTCCTAACCCTTTAACAGCTCCTCACGTTGTGCTGACCCCCAGCCATACATTTATTTCCATTGCTATTTAACAACTGTAATTTTGCTACTGTTGTGAATTGTAATGTAAATATATGATGTGCAGGATGTCTTATATGCGACTCTTGTGAAGGAGTCATTCGACCCCCACAGGGGCTCACAGCGCACAGGTTGAGAGCCAATGCTCCACTAGGAATAAGTCACAGGCATAGCTGTGTGTTTGTCCATAGGTCAAAGGGAGTTTCGAACCGGCAGAGCCACTCACTGAACTACAGATTACCTCAAAGTACATCACTGGATGCTCAGACTTTATACAAATAGATACATCAAAATGTCCATTCTCCCATCCTGTTCTTTTATTTTCATTCACTTCTCCCTGAATCATCTCTTGTAATATTTCCTTTTAAAAGACCGACCAAATTACTAATGTTTCATCTACTTATTTGGCAATGTCTGGATTACATTTTAAAAGTCAAAACTATTATCTCCATTTTACAAATGAAGTACTGGAGTCACAGATTGACTAAATAAATTTCGCAGACATGAAAACTCATAAAAGCTACCAACAGAAAGCACCCAGGGCAATGGAATAATGTGACTCAGGGGGAAAACAACTTTTCTAAAATCTGTTCCCAACTGACGAAATAGGAAATGCCAAAGCTGACAGGATGCAAAAAATAAAATGAAGAAAGAAAGAAAGAAAAAAGACTAATTATTCTGTTTTCTTAGACAAGCAGACTCCTTCTCTTCTCTATGAAGGTTTGCATGTGACTTGTGTATGGTTTTTTAGGTAGAATTGAGTAGGGATGTGTTGTTCTTGTCCTGCTGGTGACGTGATACATTTCTTTAAGTTGGAATTCATGTTCAATCTGTTTTACCCTTAACTAACTTTTTCCAGGGAGCCATCATAAGCTTCTTGTCTCTACATTTACTATGGTTAATTTTTGGAGGATTCTGGGAAATGTATGTGGGCTCATCTCTAAATGTATTTAGATTTCCTTGTGTCTGTCCTCATGCTCATGTTGATCTTTGGTATGTTTTCAATGTCCCAGATGTATCTAGGGGAAGACTAACTCTACAAGTGTCCATTTCTTGAGCTTCCCACCTCCTAATCTTCAGAACTTGCCCCTGGACAGCTCCAGCACCTTCCTTCGAGTTGAGTATCTGTTGTGGTCTTCAGGGCTGGGTGGAGTATAAGTAACTGAGATAGCCCTGAAAACAATTCATGGCCATATGATGGAGCCTTAGCAGACATGCTGGTCACGGGACTCAAGCTTACGCTCTGATTTTACAGTACATAACACGTTATCATATATTGCTACTGGTATAATTAAGCCCCTTTGTGTGACTCCAGGGAGACAAGACTCCTAAAGGCATGAACCTCATTTGTCCTGGGTTTTATTCTTGTATTTATTCTACTGCTAATGTTTAACCTGCATTCCTTTGCTTTAATAATCTGTAACCATAAATGAAAGCCTTTTTTGAGTCCTATGATCTGTTCAATTAATCATTAAGCTAAGGATGATCTCAAGGACCTCTCACACATAAAATATATCTGTTTGTTGGTACTCCAACTTATTCAGTTTCTACTTGATGTTTCATGTTCTCCCATTGCTGTGTAGAAATATTGCTTCTATTTCTTAAAATATTTAAAATTATGTATTGAAAGTTTCTTTCTGATTTAAAAAATACGTTGAGGGGGAGGGAAAATTTGCCTCCTGTCAAGCCTACAGTTACTCTCCCAGGTGGCCCATATCTAATTAACAACTTGTCACAATTTTAACTCCAGTAGTCTCCCACAGACACCCAGCCCTGTTAGAGCATTTCCAAAGAGGGAATTTACATTTACTTATGGCATACCTCCATACGGTACCATGATTCAGGCTTAAATTCTTGCTTTGTATGCCCTAGATTTTAAGGCTGTGTAGAAAATAACATTGGTGTTTAATATTAATTATTTAGCTATTTTGTGAGAAATCACACTCTGTAGTCCAGGATGTCCTAAAATTCAGTATGTTGCTTTAAAGAGAAATCTGTGGCTTCAAGAAAAAGAGTATGTACAGTGATGAGACCAGGAAGCATTAATGCTGTTTACATTCAGTGTGGAGAACAGAAATGTTTTGTGGTATTTTTATGTAAACACATTCCTCCAATTATAGCCTTTTACAGGCAGTAGCAGTTGTGATATTACTCCTTCAGTATGACTAGTCAGTAGTTTTGGGGTGTTGTCCTGATGCCCTTATTTTTCTACTTGAAGAAGTGATGTCAATTCCAAGTTCACATGCACATGTAGCCATGCATGTGACTGTGTGTGTATGTGTGTGTGTGAGAGTGTGTGTGTGTATGTGTGTGTGTGTGTATATGAAACAGTATCTTCAAACATTATAAAGCCTGTATCTTACCTAGTTTATGAGATGCAGCTTAATTACTAAAGTAAGCTCCCAAATTTTATTGGTTTTGAAAGCTAGAACACAAGGAAATGGGTTTGTTATCACACACACACACACACAGACACACAGACACACACACACACACACACAAACACATATGCACACACAGTCACACACACACACACACACACACACACACACACACACACGTCCCCACTTCCTAGTATATCCCCTTCTGCTTCATACTACACATGTACCATCACCTTCTCTTTACCTGCTTCCTCCTTCAAAATCTCTACTCAACTGGTCCCCTTCTTAGTTTCATGACCTG
Organism: Cricetiscus sungorus; assembly: GCA_030556225.1. Lineage (NCBI taxonomy): Eukaryota > Metazoa > Chordata > Mammalia > Rodentia > Cricetidae > Cricetiscus > Cricetiscus sungorus. The sequence goes on along the minus strand of JANBXA010000727.1, from coordinate 4,005,284 downwards.
TGTCCATCTTACCATACATACATGGGAAAAAAATAACTAAAAAACAAGTATTAAATACAAAAGGACATCATTGTAGGTCTTATAAATTTGCATGTGATAAGATTGATTTCATAGACATAAATACACAAGTAAGTGAATATAACACTAATATTGACTTACATACAGGAATTCCACATTGTGTAGAGATTTGGTAGAGGCTTTGTAGAACCTCTGCTCTTGCAACCTCATTTGAGCCTACAATTACTTGAAAATAACCAGCAAATACATATCTGTCATTGGCTGTAGAGAGTCACGAAGTGTCATGCTTTAAAGTGGCGCTGGCTTCCACCTTACATCTTCCCATTGGTGAAGGCTCTCTGGGTAAACAAGCCCTTAATTGGTTAAGTCTGTTCAGCCTGTCTGCTTCTGTGTTAGAGTAGCCTATCTGCAGAGTCCACATAGCTCACTGGGGTTGGTTAGTGCAAGGACATTTAAGCCTGAGCAGGGGTCCCCCGGGTCTCTCTCGTGGGTCAGAGGAAACATGTTTCAAGGATCCTGATTAAAACTGCATGAAGAAGATCTACCCGGAGTCGCGTCTTCCTTGCTGGCGAGGGTCAGGCGCGGTACAATTGGAAACACGATTAAGCATGTTGGGTACCACTTTGTATCTTATAATGAATTAATAATGTCACCAAAATCACAAATAATCTTCTGGCAGCTCAATTCCCTCCTCCTCTTCCTGCCCAAGTTTCTGTAACAGCAAATTAGATGTTACATTCATTAAGATACTTCAACTAAAACCATCTTGACATGCTGAATTATTCTCAGTCATTTAGTCATTCATCGTGTCAATCAATACATCTTTATTGGGACTCTATTATGAGTCAACCACTTTAATGGGAATTGGGTCTTCAGAAATGGTAATTGTCTCTGGCCTTAATATAACCCCCTCCCCCGCCCCCGAATGAAAACCAATGATGGGCATACTTGGACCTGCTGAGCTTATCGTTTCAGAGTACATTATCGATACCATTTGACTTTATTCAAGATGTATCTAAGGGTACTCCGGTCTTTTCAAACCAATGAAGGAATTCCAATATTAAATACAACCCTAACATCTGCTAATCAGCACAGCTGACCCAGGAAAGCACCACAACAGAGTAAGCCTGGAATAACAGCATGTATCTTATCTTCATACTGACTGGAGATGTTCATGTAAGCCGCAGTTGACAAGGGATGGGATTCCACTCAGTTCTTGGGCGATGGCTCACTCTGCTTCTAACCTTAAAGAACCCAACTGGTGCACCTCTGGATAGATTCAACTGTGTCTCAAACTTAAATTGGATAGAGTAGGATGAAAATAATTTACAATTACTTTAGGAGTGTGCTCTGGAGACTAAAACAGAAGAAAAACGTCAAGTTAGTTTCTCTGTGATTCATTGACATGCCCATGATTGAAGGTATGGATTACTGAATCAGAAACCACAATTTCCATAGTTAGAGAAGAGCTCTGGCTGGATCAACGGCAGCCTCTGAGCTTATATGTTAGGACTTCCAAGTTTCACACTGTAGCTGAGCTGGGATTTGCTTTGTAGAGGTCAGGGCTTCTGCCCCACTGAGACTCCTTTGATGAAGAAGATTGGTGTTAAGTAGTACTAACAGGAACTCTGTAGCCACTGACCCATTCAGAGTGTGGGATTATTATAATGCACGCACTACAGTGGCCATGCAATAACATCTCCAGGAGTCTCGCTCCTTAGAGTGACCCCCTTGGTTACTGTTAATGATTGTGGGTATGAGATGTGAGGAAGCTTCTTCACTCTCATGTACTCTGTCCACCTTTGCCCACAGGAAGCCTCTGCTGGCTGCTGTCAGAGCTTCGTGTCTCTGGAGTCAGAGGAACGTCAGAGGAACCGTGCGGTCAGGTCCTCTGGCTCCCGTTGTCATTGCTCTGTGACTTCCTGAAGACTTGGGTTTTTCTTCCCCTCCATCAGAGTGTTACAATTGCAAACTTCCCACGGTTCCACTTTCTCTATTTTCAATGTCGCGTTATGTGCTCTGTTAGGAAGGCTTTATCATTTTTTTCCTTCTGAAAATCCCTTCATTTCCTTTTCTACATGCCAACAAAACTCCTTAGACTGACATCAAATCTGCCAGCCTTTTAATCTTTTGGGTAAAAATATGAACAGTAAGATCAATAGTACCAGAAATGGGAAAAAAAATAAATTAGGTAAAAAAACAAAAAAGGTAAAAATGAAAAATCCAGTTTTTGGTTTGTGTACGAACATAGTCTGGCGGCCCTACAGAGAACCCCTGAAGCCCGCTTTGCAGAACCAGGCACTGTGATAAATCGACAGCTAGCAATGAGGAACGGGAGGCTCGCGGGGGCTCAGAGTGAGTTACAGCTGCTTCTCGATGTTGCCTTGGTTGCCAAGAGTGGTGGCTGCTGGGAAGGGGCATGAGTGCACGCACTATAGTAGCAATTACACTGGCTTACTCGCGTTCTGTTTGAAGCCTTCTCATGTCTACGGCATTCTGCATTTTTCCTTTGAGGAACGCTGTCAGCTATAAATCAGAACCAACACTTACTTTGTGCCAGCTGAATGCCAAAGCCGAGACTGAGGAGCCTTAGCTCTGTGACGCCGTGCTGCGATCGTGCGGCCTTGCGTACACGGACTATAATCTTTTCCTGTATTATTGTACTGTCTTTGGATTTAACCAGCATCATGCATCTTAAACACTATTTATGTTCCCAGTGTGCTTTCTCAAGTAGAAAGTTTTTCGCTTTTCTTCCGATCTAAGTGCTATTTAAGCATCTGTCCTTCACTTATCTCCCTATTCTGATTTTGATTTATTCATGTCGTCAGTGTTTCCTGGTTACCATCCCATGTAGCTGCCTGTTCATCTGAGCATAAACATTTGTGTAAGATGGAAAAGTTGAAGTAATGTAAATTTAGTCTGTAATTTTTCCCCAATGTGAATTGTGTGTCACTGTACTACCTCAGCACAGGTTATTCATGGGTTTACTCCCTGCCCTTTATGGCTCCCAGGCAGGTTTAATACCTGTGATTAACTGAATTTTCCAGGTTGACATCTGCATTTAATCACAAGTTATTACCCGTTTCCTAGGCTGGTCAGTGTAACGTTTCAATCACTCCTTCCTCCTTTCTCCACTCATGTAGTAAAAGACTCAAAGTCATCTATACTTTCTTTCACGTTACAGAGTTGCCCTTAGGTACTATTTGAGAAAATTATATTTCTTTTGAAGTAGTTGCAGGAAGCACGAGCTTAGTGTGTATAAACAGAAGGGAGAGGGCTGGGCGGCTGCTTGGAAAGCTATTGTTGATTTACTGAGAGCTCTTATGTCTACACAGCTAAATTTGCCTCAGAGAAAAACCAAAGGCTGAATTGGGCCCCAGAAGCCACATGGCTCCTGTGTGCCCCCATGTGATTCACAGACAAAACTCTGCTTAACTTCACTCTACCCTAATTCGGGGGAGGAATATAGCCCAACAAATTCATGAGTAGACCCTGTTTTATTTTAAACAGTCCTTGTTTGGTTTTTCAAACTCTTTAATTTCTTAGCTAGAAAATAAAAAATAAAAATAATAAAAAAATATTAGCAATATGCCAGCCCCCTTCCCTGGCTGATCAGGTCATTCCAAACCGTTCTTGTGAACTCTCCATAAACCTGCCATAAATGATCAATTTAAGGAAGAGGGGTTGCTCTAGAGTCAAGCAGGTAAATGGGTGATAATGTCTGCTCACTGGAAACTTATAGTCTCCTAAGAGTTTGCTCTGAAGGACTGGGAACGGGTAAGCCATACGCTACATTGCAGGGGTTTTATTCAGGTAAGATCTGGGATATGAAGAATGTTCACATTTTTATGAGCATAAACTATGTTGTGATTAAAATTTATATAGGAAGTTTTCAAAATTGGATGTAATATTCTAATCAAATATATCATATAGCTAAGTTATTCTTTCACATTTAGTGACCAGCACAGTAATTTTTGTTCTAAGAAGTCTGGGGACACAGACATGAAAAAGACCACATAAGGATTATAAGTAGTGTCCTTTCCTTATCTTTATCAACTCGGCTAAAGCAATCATAAATCATTGTGTACTCGATATGAAAGAGATCTTCACTGCCTCTAAGACAGGAGTCCCATCTGGCTTTTAATTTTATCATGAATGTCAAATATATTGATGATTAGCTTATGCTTGAAGTTCAAGCAAAACTAATCAGTATTTGGGTCTGGCTACAATTTTATTTTTTTCTCTAATCGCCTCTTCTTAGTTCTCAATTTGTGAAATTAAATTAATGAGTCGTTTTCTAGTTTGTGCCAGTTCACTGTTTGTAGTCCCACACGGAGATGAACAGGGAAAAAAGGCATCTAGATGAATTTCTTTGCCTCATTAGTCTTTGTTTTTTTCATGCGACCTTCCATCTGCTATGACATCAATTCATCACTCACAGCCTTGCAAGGTCCAGTGACTGGAGGGTACACTGGAAGACTGTCATTCTCAGCAGTGGGATAGCTGCGCCTCAGGAAATCTTGCAAACCTGTTTTGCATTCTTTCTTACCCTTTCTCAATAAAAATTCTCTGGTCCAACCTTTTCCACTAACAGGTGATGCTATCATAAAACAGGCAACACACCCAACCTTTCGAAAACCAGACGGCTAAATTGGTGCAGATACTTCATTTATCTCACCTCTCTTCAGAGAGCCTGAGTGTTACCCAGCCATGCTCACTCCTCTGCTAGGGCACTTAAAATAATCTTCCCATACAGTGACTTCACTCGTGTGGCCTGGGCTCCACTATCCATTCAGGTATGCTCTAGGCCTGATATACTCACGTGCTGATCACCTGTTTCCTTCATTCTTAGCAGGCATATTACTTCTCGGAACTATACCTCTGCTATTTTCCCTTTCCTTAGGAAAAAATGATGTTTTGAGGATAGTGATAAAAAGCACTAATTGATTAAAGAATTAAGCCACCCCCTTAACTGCAACAAAATAGCCAAGAAAAATCCAATGTTTGTTTTGGCTCATAGTCACAGAACTTGCAATCCAGTAATAAGGGATCCATTGCTTTGGGCCTCTGTCTAGGGTGGTACACCATGGCAGTAACATATGACAAACAGCTCACTTTATATGCATAGAAACAGACACAAAGAAACCAAGGCCAGAGTCTTTGAATTTCCTCCATGGGAATGTACATCTTTAGTTACCTAGAATGCATATCTTCAGTTACCTAGAATGTATATCTTCAGTTACCTAGAATGTATATCTTCAGTTACCTAGAATGTATATCTTCAGTTACCTAGAATGTATATCTTCAGTTACCTAGAATGTATATCTTCAGTTACCTAGAATGCATATCTTCAGTTACCTGGAATGTATATCTTCAGTTACCTGGAATGTATATCTTCAGTTACCTGGAATGCACATCTTCAGTTACCTGGAATGCACATCTTCAGTAACCTAGAACACATATCTACAGTTACCTAGAATGCATATCTTCAGTTACCTAGAATGTATATAGCTTCAGTTACCTGGAATGCACATCTTCAGTTACCTGGAATGCACATCTTCAGTTACCTGGAATGCACATCTTCAGTTACCTAGACTGCATATCTTCAGTTACCTAGAATGTATATCTTCTGTAAGGCTCTGCTTCCAAGTACTTCTTTGTAGCACCATCTTGGAGACCAAACCCTTAAGGAGGGAACCATTAGGAAGACATTCAATGCTGAACTAGGACAGTGCAGAGAAAGAGATGCAAGGAGTAATTGACCCAGATCTCATTCTGAAACCTTAACTATCTTGTATCTTGAAAGATCACTTTTGTGTTAACTTTTCCCCCTAGCTTTCATATTACGTTAAAGAACTTTCTGCCAGAACGAATTTTTTTATATCCCCCTTACTTCTTTAGAAGTTACTTGCCAAACACTGCTCTTACGCAATTGAAAAATAGCTAATGCATCTGAAAAAGACACAGGGTTGTAATTTTATTTGGAGTTTTATTTGCACATGTTGGTTCAGTACCTCACCTCTCCTAGGTCTTGGCAGTGGCTCCTTCATATTGGTCCTTTGTGTCAGTGTCCCTATTACTTTCCTCTTTTGAGATCCTTCCTTGTGCTCATTCATTCCTTTATCTCCTTAATGCCAGTTGCTCCCATTTCCCCTCCAACTCTCTCCTTTTCCTACATTTGTTTCTGTCATTAATGCTCATTCTAGTGTCTTTGACTTCTCTGTATGACTGAGCAGTCTTTGTCTTCAGTCACAGTCTTCCTCTGAATTTCCAGACACCAGCATAATCCTTACTGAATACGCTCACTTGAACATACCAAACCAGTCATCTCTAAATCCAAAATCGTCACACACACACACACACACACACACACACACACACACACACACACACACCCTGCCTCTACCAATGACATCAGCCTTTTTCTTTTTTGGGTTTAAAGGCTCTGGTTTTTTGAGGGTGAATATCCCTTTTACCTGATTGGTTGAAATCACCAACTGTACAATTTCCAAATACATCCAGGTTGCTCTTTCCTTTTACTTCATGGTTATGATCTCACTTTTGAAACACAGAGAGCAGTTCCTTCAGAATTGTGTGCATGATATATTACGATCATTCTCTAGATGGCTTCTCTGCACTCAACTTTCATTGATTCATTTAATCTTAACTAACAAGGCCAGATCAATCATTTTGAAGCATGGCTTGAATATTTATTTTCTTGCTTATGAAATTTTAAGAGTTCTGCATTCATTCTCTGAAGACAGGTATAAAGAAGTCCAGAAAACCCAGATAAATAATTAACAGGTATTTATTTGGGGAGCACGCACACAATAATGGTAAATAACCTCTATGGTCTTTCTGCTCCTGAAGATGCATTCTCTACCCTTCCGGATTCTCCAACCACAACCCAAGAGAGACTGAGCCAGCCCCTCATCTTGCTTATAAGGGGTCATGTTCACACACCTGAGGCCACACCCCCAGGATGTGACCACCACCCCAATTCCACTGGCAGAACAAGATGCCACCACAATTTTCAATAGAAAGTACTTTGTTGGTTAGGCTTCATGAGTCTCTCAATTCACTCATCCAGTTTTATTTTAGTATGAAGACCTCCTTGTCCTTTTCTTGACTACAATATATTATTATAAACATACATGTTGGGTTGTTTGCATTATCTCCTTAATGGTTCAACACTGTTTTATAGATATTTGTATTCCCGCAACACCTAGAATAAGAATATACACATGATATAATGTATGCTAAAGAATTTGGTCCTTACCTACTTTTAAAATTTTATTATATAGTGTTTAGTGTAATCCAAATATTTCTATGTCATTGAGAAAAAGATAGGGGTGGGGTAGGGATGTATTTCTTTGATAAAAGGTTTTTAAACTACAGAAAAAGAGAAATCCAGAAAACTATTTGAAAATAAAATAGAGATATATGCTAGAGCTAGGTTTTCACAAAAGGAGAAGTAGTAAATCCTTGAGAAGATGGCACAAAGAAAATTTAGTAGAGTAAGAAACCTTAAAGGGTTATAAAGAAATAAAAGGGAATTTTATGTTGTAGTCTTAAGAGGGTAAAGTGCCTGAGGAATACAGGACAGTGGCTTAGAGCGCTGAGGTGGCATGAAACTTAATGGAAAATTGCATGCCATTCTGAGTACTGAGAGCAGAGGTGGTCAGTACTCTAAAGGTAGGGGAAGGAAGAGGTCAGACATGAAGCTCTTGGCATTAAAGCACACACAGGGAATTGTACTCTCTCTTCAATTCTTAATGTAATTTAACTGTATTTATTTTGGTTGTATGTGCTGTCCATGCCACAGCATGGGTGTGGCGTCAGAGGACAACTCATCGATACTGGTTCTTTCCTTGACTGTGCGTGTTCCTGGGTCAGCCTTACCTTTGCCTCCTGGCCCTACACTTGGGGAATTTGGAATTCTATCCTGAGAAGTTTCAGCTTTCTCTCTCAGAAAATTCATTAAGGCTTAAGAAAGAGAAATAACTTCTTTAGATATACTTTTTATAAGGTTATTAATGGAAGGAAAGTGAAAGGACTCAATATTGGAGGCAGCAAGATAATTTAGAAAAGTTGTTATAATACACCAGGCAAGAAGGATAAAGTCCCCAAACGAAGATGGTGGCAGAGAGAATGAGGGTGCAGAGAGTGACTAGTAGACAGATGGTAATTGAGTTGATGATGAGAAGGCAATTTTCTTCCTTTTCTGAAATCGTCATCATCATCATAAAATGTTAATGCAGAGAATGAACTCATTAATTCCTTAGCTTTCTGGACTGGCAGCGTCTGTGGGGTCTGGACTTTCAGGGTGATTCTGCAGAAGTCAGGCAAGCACTGAACATGGAGCTACGATGTCGATAGTGTTGACAGCAGTGATCTTCCTTTAGTTAAAACTTAACCATGACTTGGGAAAGCATGCAAGGAGAAACAGACCTAAGATTTCCCGGTGATTTATCTCTGCTCTTTTTTTCTTTATTGAAGTGAAAATGAGTCTGCTTAAAAGAAAACAACTTCACCCCACTGTTCTAGACTAGACGGAAAAGAAAGACCCAGCACTTGCTGAATTATGGTGAGATGACTATTCTATAACCACTTTGATAAGTGTTCACGCGCATTTGCTTATGTTAAAGCAGGTTGGAGCCATTTTTTTTTTAACTTTTTGGGCTTATAATACAATCACAGCATTTCCCCTTTCCCTTTCATCCCTCCAAACCCTGGCATGTACCACCCCTTCTCACTTCTTTCAAATTCAGATCCTCCTTTTTCATTGTTACTGAATGTATACATAGGTGTATGTGCACACATATACACATTCCTAAATATAACCTGCTCAGTTCATATAATGTTCCCTGTACATATGTTTTCAGGGCTGGCCAGCCAGTGTGCCCCTCCCTAGAGAAGACTGTTTTCCCATTGTCAGCATCCCCTGGGTGTCTGAGGTTCTTTGTGTAGCTAGGGGAAGCCTTGTACGTTTTCCCTCATCCACTTCCGTATGTCCATCCTGTTCAGCTCCCATCTGGGCAGTCACGTTAGTGAGACCTGATGGGTGCAACTTCTGACATTCCCAGGAGACACAGTCTCAACCACTTAGGGAAAGGGAATGAGGTCATTTATTTGTTTTCTCACTTCCATCTGCGGCTCTGTAAAGCAGGTCATAGCCTCAAACACTTCTCATCTTGCTATTATTTCTCCCTTAGGAAATTAAGTCTTTCCAAAGACAAAAATAAGAATTAAGATGGTTTTTTTTTAAACAGTTTTAACATTTATTTACCGAATTCCTACTTCTTCTGAACAGAGGTGTTGAGATTTACCCAGTTCTACAAATAGTTTCCTTCTATAATGTTGTGTATTAATGTATGAAATTTTGGCTTTTGTTATGCTATTTCATGTACTAGCATAAGGTATTTTGACTGCCTTTAACTCTACGTTTTCTGCCCATATGTTCTCCCCCAGTCTTGTTCTTTCAAGATCCCTTCTTATTTTTAATATTCAGTTTCTAATAATCTCATCTGTTCTTCCTTCGTCCCCTTCCTTAGATTCCATAAGAGAGAGCATACAATACATGTTTGTCTGCAACTGACCTATTTCCCTTAACATGTTGGTCTCCAGTTCCATCTATTTTTTTCCATAATTGCCATTATTTGATTCTTTAATGATGAATAATACTCTATGCAAATATATGCCACAATTTCTTTATCTATTCACCTGCTCATAGGTACCTAACCTGATCTTATCACTAGGCTATAATGATCAGTGCAGATGCTTGTTGACTTTGTTGCCTTTGGGCAGATGTGGGAGAGGTATCACTAGGTCATATATTAGGTTATTTTGGGGGAACCACTGCACTAGTCATATATTTACCACAGAAATACTCATATTGAGGGAATATTTTGTGCCCTCATTACACCTTAGATTGGATACTTCTTACACTTAGAACTCTCCCTCGTGGTATTAATTATCCCTTCTTGCAGGCATTCTTGAAGTTCGGTATATTCTCTTTCATTACCACTGACAAAGGATTAACTTTCAAGTTTATCTTCTATTTGTATCACTCTGTAATTATAATTTGACATAGGTGTATATTGTGTATATAGTGGCACTTCTCTAGATGCGTCTATCTCATGAGTGGTTGGTCTACTTTTCCTTTCTGTCTTTTGTGGTGAGTCTAAGGAGACATTTAACGTTTGTTGGAATGTAGCACACTTGACACTGCGTGTACTGGGGTTTTCTTTGGAAATCTAGGGCAAAGAAAAGAAGGTATTCTTTGGGTAGTGTCCTTGGCCCTGGCACTCTTCTTAGACTTCGTGCCCAAGTCTGGGCTGTTGGTTTCAGCGCCACAGAGGAAGGCTTATCTATTTTCTCAGGCTTTTGCTTTTGGGAGACATGCATGCTAAGGAATGTTGGGAAGCCTCCAGGGACCAACTAAGATTCCTGAGACATGTTTATCTCTTGGCTCTGTAAAGACTCATCCACAACTATTAAGATGAGGCATTTTATTTTCTTTAAATATATTTGGAGAATATTACATTATTCATTTTATTTCATTTACTACTTAATAAAAAAGAATACAACATTCTTTTCATTTTTATGTTCATTTCACAATCAAACTTCAAATCTCAGTGATATATTCAAAATAATAAGAGATGGGAATTATTTAGAAAGACTCAGATTTACATGTATACATATGTATCATTTTAATCTCTAAAAACTTAAAGAGGATTTAATATTAATCCCTGTATTTTATATAAACAAAGTTATTTTGAAAATTTATATACTTCTATATGCTAGTCCTTGATTATTGACTATTAATAAAGTTGAGCATTATGTTCTTTTATTAATCATGATATTTTGTTTTGGGGATTTAGCAAGTGAGACAAATTAGGAAAGCAAAATATGACTGTAGTTTCAGTTTCACATACTTGCTGCCTCTCACCCACAAGAGGATATTTGATGCCCCCTCCTATTTATGCATTACATTTTAAAAAACGTTTTTCTAATAAAAACATGTGCTAAGTTTTATGCTTCTCTGTACCGTACCATTATCATATTTTTAACACATTTCCCAATTTCCTTAATCAGTTTTAGAAGGAGTCAAAATTAAGTCATCCTGCTACCTTGTGGCTGCATTTTGAAATAGCAAATACTGTATTTAAGATTTGAGCCTTTAAGCTTTGGCTCTTATGAAAACAAAACCAATACCTTCAAAAAAATACTTGATCTAATTAAAAACCTCAGTGGTTATCAAGGTAGTCTTCCTTTTTGCCAAGGAAGACACCAGAGACATGTCAGTCACACTGTAAACGTGATCGGGTTGGATCCAGGGCAAATAGCAGATGTGCGACACAGGTTTCGATGATTCCTCAGAGGCACTAAGGAGCTGAGGCTCCTGATAATTTTCTCTCAGAAGCTCAGATTCTAGTAAACCAAACCAAACAATTTTCTAATAGACAAAATCATGATATGAACGTGACAATTCCTTTGTTCTTTTTCATTCAAGCCAAACTTACAGCAGCCCTTAGGCTCACCCCCAGAAAGACTAGGAAGTGCAGTGCTGTCTGTTCTGGTAGGAACCCATGTTAGAAAGGGAGAGAGAGGCGGGATTAATGAAAACACAGTCTTCAGCATTTTCAGAGGACGGCTGCTCTTCTCACCCCTAACCCCTATACTTGGAGACTATTTTGGGGTAGTTCCCATGTTGAGTCTCAAGAGACAGAGGGCTGGTCTCCCTACGTCTACTCTTTCTCCAGGCTGAGTGGTTCTTGAAAAGAGGAAGGAGCCATTTCTCACTGCTGCTTAGATCCATAAGGCAGCTCAATTTTTCATATTGTAAAAAGATGAGGCTTTATTTATAATCCTCATTACTTCCTTTAATGTTTAGTGTTGGTTGGGAGCCTAGTTTTTATAGGAGGAACCATCTCTCTGGTCCAACTCCTCAACTTAAAATTCCTAGCAAGAGGGCTCATTTTGCAGGCTACAATGGATGTCTCTGTAGTTGAGAAGCATCTTTACTTCATGCAATACTAACAGCAAAGTGGACACTTGAAGATCACACGATTCCCTGAGTTGAACTGACCACCCTCCACCATTTCTTAGATAATTGTATTTGGTGTTGTATGTGGATGTTGTTTGTGTGTCCGCTTTAATCACTGAACCTTTATTCACCGAGATTCATTGTTATCTCATCCACACAACAGACACGCATCTGTTCAGTTCTACCTCCCCCTTTTAAAAACATCTTTCTCTTTGCAAAGCCCTCTATTTCCTCTGGCAGCTGCTGAAAGTATTAATGGTGGCCAAGAGGCTTCTGTCTCTTAATGAGTAGCAGGTGTTGTGAGAACGCCTTCTTATTTACCACTTCCTCACCCAGGACACTGCTCCTTGCTACTGAGACATTTATGCTCGTCTCCCTCAATGGCGTCTTTATTTCCTACGGAGGATCTCTGCGTCTGCAGTGAATGTTATACTTTACACTAAACCTTGACATTCACTGCCTCAGAGACTACCTTTGCCTACTGTGCACAGAATTGGGGTCAGCTAAAGCAATGCTACTAATGTTTCCCAGACTTGGGATTATCCGGGGTCACGGGGTAAGGGAGTGGGTGGAAAGGGGAGGCTATGGAGGAAGGGATGACTATATTTCTTGATTGAGCTTTTGTTTCTGATCTTCAGTGTGTGCTTAGAAACTTTCCCATAGTTCGCCTGCTCCAGATGGATTGGAGTTGGTCCATTTTAGTATTGTTTGAGTGTTTGATGTTCTGCTGAGATTAATGAGCAAACCACCTTTTTGGATGTGTGCTAGTTATACATCTTAAGACTGAATCCGATGTCCACAGGCTTTAAGATTCACTAACCCCAGCATAATTTCTTTGAAAACACAGAGTTTAGACTCTGATACTCACCTGTTTGAAATTCTCCCATTTTGCTCAGACCTTTTGGGAATTATATATAATGTATACATATAATAATTTGAAAATATTCATGTTTACTTTTTACTTATGTTGATGTGTCTATGTGTATCTGCATATGTGTGGGATTGTCTTCAGAGGCATGGAGAGAATATCTTCATGGAATTATAGGCAGTTTTAAGCTGCTCACGCTGCATGCTCAGAACTGAACTCAGGCCCTCTGGAAGAGCAGCCCCACGTTTATATACGCTGTATAAAGTTTCACTTGCATGATCTCTGGATGTCAGGCGTCATACAGAAGTTGAGGGATTAGAGTTTAGATTGTGTGCATCTCTGGAATATGTCACAAATATCCTTTGCCTCAAGTGATCCAAGCTTTTATAGGCAAGATAATGTTATATGAAGTAAATAAAATTTAGATGCGAGTTTGAAATTCACGAATGCCTCAGGGGAGCTTTCAAATATACAAGAACTGATTGGATTGCTGTCATCCTGTATTTTGTTCTGACTACATTTCAATTCTAATTATCTCGTGCACATCTAGCTTACGGTTAAGAACCACAGTATCTATAGAAACTGTTTGATGCCTAGGTGGCTCTAAGCCTCTCTAAGTCTTCCTTTCCAACAACAAAACAACCGCGTTTGCAAAAACACACAAGAGTAAGCACCAAAGCGCAAGTCGCCCTTATGAGCAGGAACCCACAGTTTAAAGTGCTGTGAATTCAGCGTCCTATGACCGAGATGAAAATGGCATGTACTTTTAAAATTATTAAAGTGTTGGCCAGTTCCATCGTGCATATTCTTTATTATCATATAAAATAATCCGTTAAGCATTTTAAACTCTGAAATTTCTAATGCTTTCCCCCTAATCGGAACAATCACGTATTACTTTTGTTTCTGAAATTTTATATATCATATGCTACATTGTTATTCTTTACCTGAAGAACATGTCAGTTCGAGATTAACCTGTCAAAATGGCCACATTACTGAATAATTTTTCAGATTCAATTCAGCCCCATCAAAGTGCTCATAAGGTCATCACAGAACTAGGATGAAATATGTAATGTGTGGAAGGAAGCACATCATATTCAGCATAGTTAAAGCCACTTGACCCAAAAGGAGCGATGCTAGAAGTCTGGCAAGACCTGTTCAAAGCCTACAATAGAGCCACGTTATAAAAGCATCGTGGTTCTAGTGTAAAAAAAGGCACTGGGTCCAAAGGAGTGGGGACCTCAGAACTGCTCTGCAGATATCTCATTCTCCAAAATATACCTGTGTGCACATGGGAGCAAAGGCAGTCTTTTTTGTTTTTGTTTTTTTAGGTGCTAGGAAAACTGGATATTCACATATAGAAAACTGAAGGATCCATACCTCTCATTTCTCAATTTAATTGAACATTGATTAATTGCCTTAATGTAAGGTATAAAACTTCAAAGTACTAGAGGAAGCATAAGGGGTGCATCTGAATATTATTATTTGTTTGTTTGTTTGTTTTATTTTGGTTTTTCGAGACAGGGTTTGTCTGTGGCTTTGGAGAATGTCCTAGAATGAGCTCTGTAGACCAGGCTGGCCTCAAACTCACAGAGATCCGCCTGCCTCTGCCTCCCGAGTGCTGGGATTAAAGGCGTGCACCCCCAATGCCCGGCTTTTGTTTTGTTTTTCAATATACGGTATCTCAGTGTAGCCTTGCCTATCCTAGAACTCCCTCTGTTACCAGGCTGGTCTTGAACTCAGAGATTCATCTGTCTCTGTCATCCAAATGCTGGGATTAAATGCTCACTCCACCACACCCAGCTTACACTTGAAGATGTAAATATAGGCAATGGTTTTCTGAAAAGGACTCTGATAGCTGTAGAGATAGGTTGGCAAATGTGATTGGGTTAACTTACAAAATTATAAAATTCTTCACAATAAAGGGGAAAAGTATGGGAACAGTGTGCAGAGCAGAAATCTCTTCCAGCTATTTGTTTGACAAAGAGTTTATACTTAGATATATGAAGAAGTCAAAATTTACTCCCTAATAACTGAGAAGATGAACAGACAATTTTCAAAATAAGAATTATAAATTGCTAAAAATGTTGTTTGAAGACCTAGGAAATTAGAAATCAAAACTACACTGAGTTTCTGTCTCATTAAGACAGAAAGAAACTGTTGTATATAGTTTAGAAATGCTTCAGTACAAAGGGGAAGAGAATGAAATCTTAACCCGGCTCCTAGAGGATTTGGTAATTATTCTTACTTGAATTATATCAAATTAGGTCAATTCCAGAACTGCATTCAGAATTTAGTGGGAAAATGAAACATGCGTCTGTTGTGACAGCAAACGTTTTGAAGAGAAGTGTATGGTAATATGGCAGTTAACCCACTACTACAGAGGCAATTGGTAGTAGTTGAAGAAGGTTACTCTTCAGATAATTTGAGAAATTTCTCCTTTTTGTGTTGTCATTACGGGCATCACCAATGGTTATTCTCACTTTCAGACAGATAACAGTAGTCTATGAATACCCTTGTTACCAACTTCATCCAGTAAATACCAGGCTTGCCATATAGACAAAAATTCAAAGGACATTGAGACTATTTTGTCCCCAGCCTAAAGTCACAAACATGGACCCTACATGGTGGCTTTGCCTTCTACAAGCATTCCACTACGTCCAATGATCCCGTCTTACATTTGTAAGGGATTGGATGAGCTAAGTGATCCATGTTGAGTGACATAATCACCCATGAGGATGGACACCCAGTGAATGAAACATTTATTTTTTGAAGTGTTGTGTGTGTGTGTGTGTGTGTGTGTGTGTGTAGCCATGGCTGTTTCAGAACTCAGTAGACCAGGCTGGTCTCGAACTCAGAGATCCACCTTCCTTTGCCCCTCTAATTCTCAAGTTGTGGGACTAAAAGGTGTGTAACCACCACCTTCCAAGATACATTTCTTAACAAAATAAAAGCAAATTGTTTAAAACAAGAACCAAGGAACAGGTCTATGACTAACTTCTTTGTTGTTTGGTGTATTTTTATTTATTTTAAAATATGAAATATACAAATAATATAATATTCTGTACAATTGGATCAGTACACATCTCAGTCAGTGATAGAGGTCAGAGTGAAGGTTACCCCAATGCAAAACTTAGGACATAGCCTATGATTAGAAAGAACATGAACCACTATCCAAAGCCTTGGCATTTATTTTGAGTTCATAGTTACTAACTCCTAGAGGAGACACCAACACTGTGTCTTCAACAGAAGCATAGCATCAGTCCTACCAAAGACAGATACCAGATTGCATGCCAAAAGAAACCTCCTCCAGTAACCTAAGAACCGTCGTCATCTTCAACCTCTTTTAATAAATTTAGTAAATTTTCAAAAATCCTAACTTTGACAATCAGCATAGGGAGTGTTATTGTGTACCATAGCAATGGCATTTTGATAAGGGACTCCTTGGTTAAAAATATTAATGAGTTTAGGTCACTGTCCATCCAGTGACTCACAAGAGAACGTGGTACTTCTGTAGGACCCTGGCATCACGCATATCCTATTCCATGGCTGAAAACATCATCAAGGCTATTCTTCTATGTGTGTGTATGTGGTGACACCTCCCTTTTCCTTTGTGTGTGAGCTGACCCATTGTTTCATGAGAGGTATCACACATTTCCTACCTATTCTTACAGACCGCACATAGAGTAGAAAATATGCGGACATTTTAACAGGCCCTCATGGGTAATCAGAAAACATACAAGTTTTACGAATGGATATATTTTACATGAATTTAACCCTGTGGGCTTTCAGCTTGTTACTGTCTCCAAATCATTCCATTGGTACCCTTCCGTTTTTGAGAGCTTGTATGGAGACCGGGACATTCAGAGTTGCTACTACTTGCTTATGTGTCTGCTTCCTTCCTTGCTATTCTTAGTGGAAGGAGTTAATGACATAATTTATGAAGAAGAAAGCCTCGTGGAATTTGATGGTAACGAGAAGCAGTGGCGTGCTAATTTGGTCATTGTCCGTATCACAGCTTGCTATCTCCATTTCAACCACAGCTAACGTGCTAAGTCATGCATGCAGATGTTGAAGATATGACCTCAGGGGCTCTTTCAGGCTGTGAAGACTATTATACTGAGTGCATTTGGATACTGAGAGGCCCACTCCCTCAGTCAGCAGCTAATTTGTACAGCTTGCTGGCCAAGAGTGACAGAATAGACACAGTTCCTACAGCAGGCTTTCAAATGGGAGTGTCAGTCTTTATACGCAACTTTAGAGAGCATAACAGGACAGAATTTGCCTATGTCATATACACACGTGTGTACATACTACGGGTATTTGGAGACATACTTATTTATAGATGTATATTTATACTTATTGAAGTAAAATCATATTTCTGAAATATGCAAGAATGAAAGTCTACTTTTAAAGACTGGGTTTCAGGTTGAGTGGATGGATTAGTGGGTAGAGCATATGCCATGAAGGTATGAAGACCTAAGTTTGGGACCCAGAAACTATGTAAAGCTCCGCTTATGCAGTAGTGTGTGTCTACAATCCCAGCACTGGTAAGGTGAAAGGTCAAACAGCGATAGGAGAGCCACAGAAGCTTGTGGGCTAGCGAGGCTGGTACACAGTGTCAAACATGAGTTCTTGTCTTAGACAGTATGGAAAGTGTCCCCTGATTCCAGCACGGAGGAGAATGGGTCATGGGCTCCCACGCCTAATGCAGAAGCTGTTCACAAATGACACCTTCTGGGAAAAGGAAACTCAGCTTTCTAAAATACAGTGATACTTGGTACATCAACCACACTCCAGGGCCTGCCCATGCCCAGGACTAACTAGACAATACGAAACATACTTCATGTTTGTGTGTGCATGTGTGGGGTGTCTTTTCTCATTTTGTTTCATTTTGAGTTTTTGAGCTATTGAATTTTTTGTGTGTGTTTTGATTTTCATTTTGTATTTGGGTAGTTTTTGGAGTGAGGGAGGAGAGAGAAAGAGAAAGAGAAAGGAGAGACAGAGAGAATCAACTTGTGTGGGTAGCGAGGTAGGAAATATCTGGGAGGAGTTGGGGAAGGAGAAACTATGATCAAACTATATTGTAAAAAATTTAAATGAAAAGATGGTTTTATGATCGTCAGGTGTGCATGCATGTGTGTGTGCTTATTTTAAATATGAAAATGGATTAAAATTTATTTGCATGTAGTACATAGCATTGATTACATTAAAAAATTGAATCATACTTTGCTTAAACAGGAAGATTTGCCATGGTGTTCGAAGTGTTTTGTTAAATTCTTTCTGTTTTTACTTTCATTTTAGTAAGGACACAGAGTCTTCTGATTCCTTACTTTGCAAAGATATATTATGCAAATTCATTGTAATAGAAAAAAAGTATTTCTTCCCAACAATGCTACAAAACTAGATTATCAAGCTTTATCCTTCCTCCCTGTGAGAGTTTCCCTGGACTCGTGCTGGACAGGCAAGGGTAAGGACCAAGGCAGTCATCACTGTTTCTTACCTTTGGTACTATGGCATTTGGAGAATGTTAACAGGCAGGAAGCAACTAAACAGGAGGAACAGTTCGTTTTCCTTGGCATAATTTTCTTCCCTAGTTGGAGCAATCTTTTAAAAGTGGCCATCCACATTCAGGGGCTTTTTCCTCCCATGAGCTAAGACAGAGACTTCTAGACCGACACTTCATAAACACAGAACGCCCCCACAGTAATTTCTTATTCTCACTCCTGCATTTGAGCAACACTAACAAATACCCACTAAAGAAAAGTTGCCAAAAATCCAACTTTCTTAGTAGTGATTGGATGAAGTGGGACAATTAAAATGAACTAGAAAGCAGGAAGTTGGGAGAGGGTGTGATGGGGCATGGGGGGTGGGACAGGAAGAGGGAGATGGAGGATGGATATGATCGGAATGTATTGTATATGTGTATGGTATTCTCAAAGAATACATTTTAAAAACTCAAAAGAAAAGCAAACATAGTAAGATTCTTTGTCCCCCGTTATTTTTCTAGAATTAGGCAAGGCAACACAGTAACACAGAGGCTGAATCATTTTTCATGTAGTTTATTAATAGCATATATTTCTAGCCATGAAATCGTATGCAATGTTGTCATTTGTCCTGACATCCACCACTGTATTTGTTCTGTGATCTGGAGGATTTTTTTATTGGCCTTTGACTAATCCCTACACATGCTGAAATGCTATACTGTCGATGTAAAAAGCAACCTCCTAAGAGATGAGGAATAACTGGAACTCAATTATAAATAGAGAGAAAAAAAAAAAACCCACATCACTTATTTTGAAAGAAATAACACAGAGCATACAGGACTGTGCTTCTGAGTTACAAGTCTGTAATTTTCCATTTACAGAACAGTATGATACAGGAGATGGAGCATTTTGTAAGACTGAAGTGAAAGGTCTCGGACCACTGGAATAAATGCCTGCCCTTAACTTCTCTTGTTCTCGTTTGTGGATTTAGAAAGTAGGATTGGAGTTACAATGTTATAACATTCCACAACTTATTGCAAAAAGCAAGCAACACCTCCCATTGGTGCCATTTCAATAACTAAGATTTTACACGCAGTGCTCACAGTGATATCTGGGACTTAAATGGAACTTAAAAATGCAGTGGCAAGGGAATGAATGGCATTTTCTACAACAACCAATCCTGAGCTCACACATGCTATTCCAGCCATAACCACCAGGTGGGAGTCTTTACCTTTGGAGTCACATTTCTCTTTAACTAGGCTGCTGGAGGAATGGAGTTTTGCTTTTTTGTTTTGCCCTGTTCCTGCAGAAGTGGTTTAGTCACTTGAATGGAGAGCAGTCTTGGGTGCTGCAGGTCTGTATGCACGCAACACACAAACGTTCTCCATCTTCCACGCCGAGGGAAGCCACAACCGTGTTGTGTCGATCACCTAGCTGCGTGTTTTCCCTGAAGCTCTGAGGCACCTTCCCGCCACTCTGCTGTCAGAGTCATGCACCTCTGCAATGTGCTCCTTTTCAGCGCTCATACCTGCGCAGGGAGATGAGAGTGGGGAACACACTGCAAAATTCTCACTTTGGCTGATGAAATCTGTGTTAGTAGCTGACAATCTCAGATCGGATTTTTCATAACCTGAAGCCTACGTAATTCGACCTTAATGAGTAAGAAAACAGGAAGATTAAAAACACGTGGAATTTATAAGATGAATATCGCATACATTGAGGAATACTGTGTATTTCATCAATTACTGCCCGTTGTTCTGATGAAGACTATGATGGGTATACATTTATTTTTCTAAATGAAAGTATAAATTAACTTTGAAAGATTAAAAACAGCCTCAAAGCAGTAATGAACTGTAATGACGTTAAAGTCGCGTTAATTCGGTGTCCACTGTTGTAGGAGATGATTGCCCTGACAAGCCTTTTTCTGTTCTTTTAGCTGGGATACTGGGATACATCAATTAGATAATAAATAAATACATACATACATTCATACATACATACATACATACATAACATAAGGTCTGCAACACCATGGAAACAGAAAGCAAAATAGATTCCTGCTTCCCAGCTTTCTGACTACACAAGATGCGGTGCTAGGTAATCACTAAAGCTAACCTTCCAGGCTACTTCCGGCTGTTTTGTACTCATGAATCTGTTTTGTATGATTCTAGACTTTTCTCCAACTCTGTCTGAAGTCTGCTTTGACACAGGAAGGAAATGTGGGGCTGGAGAGAGGGCTCGGCAGCTCAGAGTATTTGCTCTTCTTTCAGAGATCCTAGGTTTAGTTCTCAGCATCCACATGGTGGCTCACAACTGCCTGTAGCTCCTCCGATTCAGTGAAACAGATCCCCACTCCAACTTGCAAGGGTCCAAGGTGTTGTAATAGTAATAATGATGATGATGATAATAATAATAATAATAACAATAATAGTTTGAGAGAGAAAGACACCATGCAGCAGAGAGTTCAAGCAGAGAGGTTTTTTGTTGTTGTTGCTCTTTCATTTTTGTTTGTTTGCTTTTTAATAGAGGGACAGGATCCCAGGGCATGAGCTAGCTTGTTGGACTCCATTCCCTATGGTGGGGTGCTGTGCTCAGTCTTAATGCCTGGGAGAGGGGGCCTGGCCCTGAACCAACCTATTGTGCCAGATTATGTTGATTCCTCATGGGAGCCCTTACCCATGAGGAGGAGTGGACTGGGCGTGGTGGGAAGGGGGATTGAGAGGGGAGGGAGGAGGCTTGGAAGGGAGAACTGTGGTTGAAATATAAAATGAAATAAAAAATGGATTAAAAACAGGGAAAGGGGAGGGGATAGACTACTGGCCTCTGGGGACAGGAGCAGCAGGAGAGAGGAAAGAGTGAGGGAGAGAGGGAGAGGGAGAGAGAGAGAGGGTAAGAAAGAGAGAGGGGTGGGAGGAGGGCAGGGCCCTTTAAAAAAGGGAACATAGTGAACATGCACAGGGGCTCTTAGTGGCAGCAGCTGAGGGCGTGTCCAGACCTCCAAAGGCAGCCAGGACAGACGCCTGAGCCTGAATGCTAACACAAGGGAAGTAGGCACTTAGGTGGTGCACATAAATATATGTTGGCATCCGCACATGCACATAAAATGAAAGTGAGCAAATCTTTCTGATAGGTGTATCATCTGCGATTTTTAAGCCAGCGTAGGCTCCAACTCTGCCTTCACCATGCTGCTCCCTGAGAGTATCAGCATGTTCTTATTTAAAGAAATCTATGCTTGAAAACTGATATTTGGCCTTAGGGTCTTCCCTTCCTTCCTTCCTTCCTTCTCTCTCTCTCTCTCTCTCTCTCTCTCTCTCTCTCTCTCTCTTTCTTTCTCCCTTCCTTCCTTTCCTTCTTTCTTTCTTTTTTAGTAAGGGGAGAACAGAGAGACCCAAGGCGTCAAAGGATGATGTTACATCATCACAGTGTCAAAACTCTCATCATATCCGAGGTTCTAACCCCCCTAACACACAACTATGGCTCTACTCTCCTTCTCTGCTTCTTATCCGTTGGAATGAAGCTAATATCTTAAACATTTCAAACACAGAACATGCAATTTTTAATGGAATTATTCAGCCTTTTGAAGAATGTCTCTCTTCCTTGCTGTCACAGCATCGATAGTGGAAAACAGAAACTCATTCTCCATTTGATCGAGTGTATTAAGGAATGCCTTCAGTGCATGCTAATTACAAGAGATAGTCTTTGAAGATAACCTTTGAATGGTTTCAAAAGCAAAAATCGGTACTTTAAGCAAATGTAACCCAGTACTTAATTGCTTGAAACCATGTAACTCTATTCAGTGGTTCAACTAGCACACAAGAGAGAATTTGGCAAGCTAGGAGGAGAAGGGAACACCGTGCCCGCTGTTCCGAGTAAAAGTTACGATGGTTTACTCTGCCCACACTCGTCTCTGGGCCCTGATTGTGCACCTGTCGGTGTGTTGGAGTCGACCCAGAACCATATTCTGAGGAATTTCTCTTTTTGCCAATAAGGGTTTTTGTGACCTACCCTAGTGCAGAGGCAGAGTGGTCACCTATTCACCGCATCTTGATTGGACGTTTTAATTACTATAGGAAGCCTACTCACTGATTGTCAAAGAATGTGACTGTGCTTTCAATCAGCAGCACAGAATATCGCACTACAAGTTGTAATTTTACATTTTATGCTGTTCAGTTCCTACCAGAGTCTTGGTTTTGGGAAATTATAATCAAGGAGAATTGACTAAAGGCTATGTAAAGCATGGAATTTATAAAGAATTGTATCACACCGCCAGAATGCTGCATACTTCATCTGTAGAGATTTAAGCCTTTAAAATCAATTTATTAATAGAGTCACAGATGCCATTAAGTTTCTCAGAGTAAAGGGCTACCTAATGGTTTCAAAGGGGCATCACTCAGGAGATGGTCAGTTACATCTCAGAGAATTCTTTTTAGTGGAATTTCATGAAAAATAATTCTTTCCCACTCTTTAGTATCCTGAGCTCTCATTAAGACCCAGAAGTCCCTTCCTGCATCCCCAGGTCCACACCGTCACTTCTGAGGAGCCAGCACTTTTCATCCCAGGGATTACATGGGTCTTCACGTGCATTCTACCTGTTCTTCAGCAAGGACAGACATTACCATTTCAGTAGGCTGACATGGGGCAATCTCCCTTCTAAATTTCCACATCCAAACCTAACAAAGGGTCCCTCTGTTTGGAGATAATTTCCACCTTTCTTATCAATTATTGAATAGATATCTTTTCATTATCAACACTCACTAGACCTTTCTGCGAATACACATACATACATAGGTGTGTGTGTGTGTGTGTGTGTGTGTGTGTGTGTGTGTGTGGGTGTGTGCATTCATTCACAGTTCAGTTTTTTTTCTCCCCAGAAAAAGATTACCATAGGTTAGCATGCATTCTCTATAACCACATGTATTGCGGTTTAATAAGGATCAGGATAAACAATTAGGCCAAATAGATGTTTATTCAGGTTAAAATAACTCACAACATAGGCAGATGAATGCCACAGGTTCCACTGGATCCTATCCTCTCTGAGTCCACCAGCAAGAGAGAGCCTCCGACCCCCTCCTCAGCCTTTTCCCCCAGGTCATGTCTGGCCCTGTCTCCACCCCCAATGGGCGTGGTCTAAGACACTAGTGCGGACAAGATGAATATCTCACTACAATTCCCCTTTTAGTCTAAAGAAAAGATTTGGGCTTGATACAAAACTATATACAAAACAGTGAATAACAAGTGTGCTCTAAGAAAAGGAAAATCGAGAACAAAACGACCTACATATCTAGTCCTAGGGTGAAGGCATAACGGAGTTTACAATAGAGCTATCCTAAGCTGGAAAGCTTAAGTCTAGTACCTAATATATCTAACTAGGAAGAGAGAATAATAGTTGTGATAGTTTAATCTACAACCTCATCAAGACCTGAGAAGGAAAATAATGATACTAGGGTAGACAGGAAGTGCAGATGGGCAACTTCCAAAAGATGCAGCAAGGACAGAAAACAGCAAGCTACCTGGACAGTCACCCAAGGTCTCAGAGCAATGTTGGTACAGCCAGTTTTGGCTAAGGCCAAGAGTACCTGACAGATCACAACAAAAGCAGGGAGGTAGAAAGGCTGTCTTACCCTGACTTGGCAAGGTCCAGCAGTCTTCTATGTTTGTCTCCTGCAAGCACATAGGACCGCATGTCCAGATCAGTGGTCAAGGTGGGGGCATTTCCTTGCCCAAGAGGTCATTAGCCGAAGCGAGGATGAACTCCAGAAGGAGCAGCAACAGTGTCTAACATACTTTTGGGAAAGTGCACGGTGCTGTCAGGAGCAACAGTGTCTCATGTCAATGGAGTACTAATATAAAAACATTTAAATGCCATGTTCTGCTGGTCTATGAAGTGTTTGAAGATTAAGCATCTATGTCTGACTAATCTCATAGGTAAAGAAAACATGGGCGAGGATAATGTGTAATACTCAGGAACTAAGCTAAAAAAACCTGATTAAAACTTCCTTGAGTAAAGCAAGGATACATACCTAAACAATATAACTATGCACATGTAAATTCCTAAAGTAGAGGTAGAGTAAAAATGTCTAGACAAGAGGTAGAGCTCTAAAGGGCAGCAAGACAAATATCCCAAATTTTATCTATACACAAAATGTCTTGAACACAAGCAAAAGCATACATACATAGAATATGGCAAGAATAATGTGCATAAAACATCATAAATGGAAAGATTTCACACAATATGACAAATATAATATACAATTCTTCCAGTACATAGGTTACCACAGATAAGAATATATAACAATGTAAGCTGTAATACTAATATCTCACTCTTACTAAATAATTCACAAGAAGATAGGCCAATCTACCTATATCCATTCTGAACCACACCTTTCCCAACCATACCCTATTCCTGTCTGAAAGAGATAACTGCGTCTAAATATCACCTTCTATACCCAACCCCAAGTAACTAAGACCAACCTTCAGAAGATGAATATTACCTCTAAATTCCACAAAGGGGTGTCGTTATCTTAAGATTATTTCCTGCTGAAATGGTCTGGACCTTTCCTGATAACTCTGGCTGTTTTCTCCTTCATATCTACAATGAAACCCTTCTCTTCAACCAGACTTAGGAGTGCCCTTATTTTCATTCTTGTATGTTTACATCATTTGTGACCACCTGACTTCCAGACGCCATGCTCTTCAGTCACACCATGGTTAATTCTCTTTTCCATTTATTTTATTGATGGTCTTTTAAGGAGGGTATGTATTGGTTACAACCTTAAGTATTATATAATACCATATTCTGGGTATTCCTAATAAGTAGAAGTGAACCTTCTCAAAATTATAAATATTTGGAGCTTCCAACATGAGGCCAGTAGCAAAAAACTCCATACCTGGTATTATGTGATAGTCAACGCATAGGATTACCTTGAGGATCTCTGTATAAGATGCATATAAACGTAAATTGGTTATGTCTCCTACAAGATATGTTGTGGTGTGTGGGTAAATATTACAAAGTCTGAAAAATTTTAAATCAGTGACATCTCAGTTTGAACCATTTTTGATGAAGGCTAATGTGCGCTTCTGTTGTAAGTAGTCAAAACTTACACTCTACTCTAGTGCTATAATATTTTCTACTCATAAGAAATGTTTTTAATTAGCTTCAATAGCTTATGATCTCAATATGACAATATAGAATCAGCAAAACATATAAAGCCTTAGATATCTGTAGACATTCTGAAAGCATTTAATAAAAGCACAGACTTTTTCACAATGTGATGGCTGAGAGCTGGGAAATCGTCTGCACCAGGGAAGACTAGTTATGCACCTAATGTACACCAACTAGTTATGCAAGTAATGACCAGAAGGTCACTCCCCCGAACATATATACAAGCAAAATTATATAACAGGTTTCTAAATACATAAACACAACCTGCTCGGTCTAAGTAAATGATATTGATTGGATGTTAGACTAGAATTCTGGAACATAGTTATTTTAGAAAAGCAACTCAAACCTTATAAAGACTTATCAGCAAACTGTGAAACACAGGTCTGGTTTGCAGTCATCTGATGGGCACAAGATAGTCAGGTAAACATTTAACACCTAACTTGGTTAAGCAAAGACATTCTCTACAGTGTTTGAGTCTTCCCAGAATGGAACATCACTTTCAGCTTTTACTTACTACCAGAATCTGTTTGACTTGCACTCTAATATTTTGCTATAAAAGTAATTTCAGTATTTTCAATGTGACATTAACATAGTCTGAGAAGAAGTAAAATAGGCAGGGTAGAGGGGCTAATGCCCTGTGAAGCTACAGTCATCTGTATTCCCTCTATTTTATATTCTTCGTCTACTCAGAATATCTTTTCCATCCTGTGCCCCAGGGAAGACCCCATCTGTTAAATGTTTATTGTAACACTGCATACATTTTTTGGTTCATTATGAATATAAAACAAATGTATATACACTCTAAGCCTCAAAAGCTTGAAGCAATATAATGCCATTGAATCGTATGATTAATTGTATTTCTGCATATTGTATAAACAGAACCACTTTGGTCCAAATCATTCCTTCATCCTAGAGCTCCATCTCTTTACTCAAAAGAATACTGATTCGTAGCAATGAAACGTGCTAGTCTGGATTCTGATGTCCTCTGGGAGCAGGTAAAAAATGGCAAGTAGGGGTCAATATCACTTCCTAAACATCATGAAGTACAACATGCCCATGACGGGGTAGGTGTGTTTCTACTTCCCAGGGTAGACATCAAGGAAGTGCCACAGTGCCCATGAAAACAGAAAGGCAATCATGTTTGTAATGTGTCTGAGATGCACACCTCTACACCGTTCCTCAGTGCCCATGAAAACAGAAAGGCAATCATGTTTGTAATGTGTCTGAGATGCATACCTCTACACCGTTCCTCATTCCGCTCTCCTAGGGCTTTTGCTGTAGCGCCCATGCTACAATCTGTTCCACTAATCAGGCGCAGGCCTAGAGATTGAAATAAAGAGACAAGACAGTGCATCATTCCTTCAATGGCAATGTTGGAATGACAAATACCGAATGCGTTTATCGAGTGGAAGGAAGGCGCTTAAATACTGACTGGCAGCACAGTGGAAAATAACAGGATTTTTAGGCTTAGCTCCTCCCCATGAGGTGTGTGTTGTCACGAGGTGTGTGCTATCAAAACGGAAAAAGTACCAATAACAGCTTTGGGGCAAGGAGTTCTGGCCAACAGCTTCAGGCTTGCTCAAGGTGCCTCTCGGGTCCAAGCAGGGCCCGACACTTGCTCTATGTTCCCTGTTACTTATCTGCATGGCACCCAGATTCCTCCTTTTCCTCATGGGGAAGGTGATGATACGCAGCCCCATAACAAACAACGAGAGAAGGTACTCAGACGGTAGCGTTTCCTCATCAGACAAGTGAGGGGGAAATTACTGAGGCATCCCAGAGTGACTGAACTTCCGACAGAAGTACTCCTCTTGACCCCTGCGAGCACAGCAAGTCCTACTGAAACTGTTTCCAGGACAGGTTGTTACCACTCTTGCGATTTTTAAATACATTTGTTTTTAATGACGCAAGGAGACACTTAATGATTTAGGGATGAATCTTATGCAAAACCACTTGTTCAGCTCAACTAACTCACAGTTCCTAATGGTTCACGAGTGTCCTTTTAAATACCTATTAGGACAAATGAGACCAAATGGCATACTTCACTCTGCTGCCTAAGTTGATCATGGTTGTCTACACTTTGCCTGTCTCTTTTAATAGCATGAAATAGGTCACAAAAGAAATTACATAAGCAGATGCTTGTGCCCCAGAATTCATCCTCTTGAGATGGAAAGCACCGCCTTCTTTTAACGGAAAAGGGAAGT